>JAEQBH010006914.1:0-228368 GCA_016808115.1 Tetrastigma voinierianum | reverse complement strand
TGATATGCATGAGTAGAATTGTCCATATGGAAGATTCATCATATACGCGACATGGTATAGGGCATGAAATGGCACATCGTAGATTACATATGCATGTGACATCAGATTAACAAGTATGAGCGCATAGTTATAATCAACATTGTGTTTGGTGTTTGATTGGGTGGGCTCAATACGGTGGGACAATGTCTAATAGGGTCTCACAGTCAAAATGGAAACGAAAAATGAAAATATGTATCCGGTATTAGCAAGTAGGGATAGACACCCCCTCGGGTGAAAGCCCCATTAGTTTTGGTTATACATATGCGCCCAACGCAAAGTTCTACGAAAAGATGTGGTGTTTGCAGTTTATGCGGAGATTCGAAATTCGCTTACCCACAAAAAGACACATGATTTTGAATATAAATTATTATTGAGGGGTGTAACATCCATAACGTTTGTTTGAAAAACAAATGAAATTTGTTTTGTAAAATGATCAATCGAATGTAATCCAAGAATGATGGATTTTATCACGCATGGCTAAGATTATGTGACAGAGCCTGGCTGAGACTGCTGATGGGTCGGGTGAGGACTCGTACATGACATAGTGAGTCGATTATTCATAGATGTAACTTCATTCTAGGGTTTGCACACCTTTTATGAATTTTTTTTTTTTTTTTTTTTTTTTGTGACATGACCACTGTGGCGCACTCAGCGGAGAAATTGCAGGAGCTCACTTTATTAGGCATTGCTCACTCCCGTCGTGGACCTTCGTGCACAGGAAAGGCAGGGAGACGACGCCTACTCGAGGTCACATTATAAGAAGTCGTGGCCAAGGCTTTCGTTTACTTTTGTAAAATATATTATAACAAACTGCTTTGATATATGGCAGCCAGGTAAAGAGTATTGTAATATAAACTCTATGACTATGGTATTATAGTTTTATGCATTATATTTGAGTATGGATAACAGACCCTATGTGGTCACTTTTACTCAGAAATGAACTCTGAGAGGTCATGATATGATAACGCCTGATGGGTCAAGTGTTATTATTTATTATACGTGTCAGATTTTAAATCTCCTCAGACAAATGAGAGACTTTTATTCGATTTTATTAAATTATGGTCCTAGTAAAAGGGACACACACGCTAGATCAAGCTACCTAACATCCAGTTTTTCGTAGTTGACGGGTTGGTCAACGGACTCCTAGGTTTTTGGGCGCACCGATCTTGGCGCTTGTTCCCTACTGCAACTTTTAGAGTTCCCTGGCTGTTATTGTGGTAAATTTACTCATCAGTAAATTCTGTCTCATAAGAATAATCGAGATATACATAAACTGTCAACATCTTACAAAAGTAACATTGAAAATGTTATATTTCAAACAAAACTACCCTTATAAGTATAAAAATAAATCACTGACATAATAACTAAATCTCACATGGGTATCTTGTCCCACCTCTACTTATAACTAAATTTCAAAAGGTATTTTGTTGAAAATGTTTTTTTTTTTTTGTACTTTTTTTTTATTTTTGTTAAATAGATAATAAAGATTCTTAACCCAAATTGCTAAGCCGCTAGACGTAAAAAAGACATGAGAGGTCCAATAAGTCTAATTGGAAAAATTATATAAGGAACATAATACTATGATGTAATATAAGAATAAATGTCTAAATAAAAAATGTAAATAGTTAGATTTACAAATATTTTAAATGGTTATCCCCTTTCCTTTTAATCAAAATTTTCATTAGAGTGGAGAGATAAAACATGTAATTACAAAGAGTAAGAGGGTAGAAATTGAATTATGAAAAGAATCACACTCCGCTGTGTTGACACGTGCCATTGATGACTCCATAATATTTACCTCGTTTTTCAAAACACCCACATAATCCTACTTCGACCTCCTTCATGCTTCTCCTCCTCTCCTTCTTCTCTCCTCTGCTCACTCTCACCACTGATCAATCACAGCTTCTCAATTCTCACACTTCGAAGTATCTATATTCTCCATCTTCATCTTTCTGTACTTCAGCTCTCTCTAAGCTCTCTTTCTCTAACCGCCATGGCCGTAGCAAACCTATATCATTCATACACCAACACCCAGCTCCACTCACATACCTCCCACCTCTCTTCCCTATCAACTCCATCTTTCTTTCCGCCGCCGAAACTCTCCGCCCGCTTCGAACTCCGGAATTCCGGAATCTCCTTCTGTTCCGTTGCCGCCAAGTGGGATTTCCGCCATTCTGATTTTATATATGTCCTTTTAACTGTATTTTCCTTGTTTTGATTTGTTTTCAAGTGTTGATTTCTGCAGTGAAGCCTGGTGGCTGTGCAGGATCATGATCTAAAAATCAAGTCCGAATGCTACGGGATCTTCATCATGTATGATCTCAAGGCGGTAAGTTTGATTTTTTTTTTTTTTTTTTGATATAAATGGGTAAGGGGTTTCAATTTGTGGGTGTTATTTGAACTCATAAATGGAGTTGGAAAGTGGGTCTAAAAGCTTTAAAGTTGTGTGTATTCACAGTACTCTGTTCTTGCATATCCCATCATAATTCTTCTGTTCTCAGTGGTTTTAGCTTGAATTTTATCTTTATTTTCTTCATAATTTTCCTTCACTTACAATATGTCACTGAAGTTAATAAAAATCTTTTGGGAATAGTAAGTGAAATCCTTTTCTTTTTTTTACTCATATCAGATCAGAATCTCTTGGTTTTGGTACATGTAAGAAAATGTTGATTATGCAATCAGATCAGTCACCCTATGAGTTCCTAGTTTGTAGGATTTGGCTAATTGTTACATGATTGTAGCTTTTTCTTTTTCTTTTCATTTTTTATTTTTCTGTTCTATATTATGGGCAAATTCCCATTTTTAATCGGAATAAAATTCCCAAGTTTTCATCATAATTCTCCTCTCAGAATTCTCATTCCAGAAAATTGTTTTTTCTGCTCTTAACCAACGAACACTAAGCCAATGTCCAAACTCCCACTAGCCTTTTTTTTCCCCTGTTTTTTTTCGTTTTTTTTTCTCTCTTTTGGATCAGTATATTACTTTAGATGACAAATGTGAAATATGATTCTGAGAGAGGGTTTGTCCGGTTTCTGTTTGGTTTGGCAGGATATGGTCTTGAAACAATCAGTGTTACTTCAATTTTATGGATTTCTAGCTGAACATTGAGATTGAAGAAAAAGAATTTCAAGAGCTGTCAATTAAGGGTCATCATAATCAGCAATAAATTAAAAACAAAAAACAAGAATAAAAAATGAAGGAAGAACTTTCTCTGACATCTGTTGTCTGTTTTTGCATGGTCAGGACGTATCAAAGAACTTTGTTTTTGTTCATTAGTTTATCTAACAGGTGTTCTTTTATGTCTAAGGAATTTATATGAATGTGTTCACAGGAAGAGGAAACAAAATCCTGGAAGAAATTAATTAACATTGCTGCTCTTGGTGCTGCTGGGATGATTCTTAATCATCTGCTTTTCAAAGTAAGGAAACCTCGAATCCAAGCCTAAGAATCTTCTGTTATTTATTTTTCTTTTGTTCTTTTATCTCAGATATGATTGAGTTTTTCCTTTTCTGGATTCTTTTGTTGCTGGTAACTTTAGAATACTCAATATAATCTAAAATAAATTGTCTCCACTAGTAGTAAATATAAAAGAAAAAATCAAATATAATCAAAATTTTGCATATTTTAAAAAATTTCTTAGTCCATATATAATAAAAGAGAACAAATAAAACGAAATTTCTTTGAATAAAACATATAGAATTAATTTATTAAGTTTAAACCTATTTTTTACTTTCCTCCAACTTTTCTTTCCTTATACTTTTCTTCTCTATTTTCTTTCTTTAGTATTTTCCGGGTTCCAAACAAAGCGTAATGCTTTTCAGTCCCTTCCCCCATGTGCTTCGAACATGTTAGAAGCAATCATGCTTCTTGGTGGACTGTTCAATCATCAGATTCTATTAACCTTCCATTTCAGGGTAATAATATTATATGAAAGAATATGATTTTCACCTAGGTGCTGTTTTGAGATGTTAATTCTGATGAAGGAATACCATTCCAATTCGCCCTTAGAAATAATAAGTCGCCGCCGTGGAGAATAGAATCTTGAATTACAAATTACTAATGACAGTGTAATCTATCAGTGGATTTATGTGATAGATCATTGCTGCCGAAGCCTATTAGATAAGATTTCCTAACATGGCATGACGATATGAAAATGAGTTGTTAATGTGTCGGCCATTGGCAGATTTGCTCATTTTCAGACCTCTTAGTATATACTTTTTTCTATAAACGACAAAGGAACAATATTAGATTCATTTGTTAATCACATTCCCCATGATAGACAGTTTCCTATCTTATATCTCATAATCAACCACGCTTAAGTCTCTCCTCGGGGCGAAGCTAACATGTTTTGTCATGGCAGCTTGCATCTGGTGAGGTTTTTCGCCAGATCAACCTATTGCATTGAAGCATTGGGATCCGAATCGATCGCTTTCAAGCTCTTGAAGGTGCGATTCCTGAAGCATTAGTACCTCAAAACTTAACACATGATTCTTGAGCACAAAATGATTCATATCACGGAAAAAGGATTTTTTTTTTTCCTTTTTTCATTTTATAGTTTCATTTTTGAGGAACATATCCAAACCTGTCAAGAACAATTATGCAATTGAGGCACTTCCATCATCTTCTTAGCTTTCAATCATCTGTTTCCATACTAAACAAAGAGCTCTGGTTGATGAATACCCTCACAATTTACATAAAGCTTTGTATATTATACATGCACCAGTACTATATTGACGTATTCTTGTGGATATCGATGATATTTCTAATTTGAAAAGACAGCCATATGCCCTCTTAAATTAAAATCTAAGCCCGATGTTTGTTGCAACATCAAACTCAATAACAGTAGCTGGATTGATGAAGAAATCTGGTTTCTTATGAAGTTCTGTATCAGAGTTGAATCTTCCTATAATTCAAGTTCATCATATTTCAAATATTTTCCAATTCTTCACAATGAAAAGGAAACAAATAATTCAAGAATAAAAATAAAGACTTCAAATCGCCAATCTATGCTAGGTTTGCATCAAGAGTGAACTTGTACTTCTCCAAGATAATGGCTGAAATATTGCTCTGATCTTTGAAATGATATCATGCAGGAGTTGCCATGGAACTGGAAGATTCTTTATTTCCTTTGTTGAGGGAAGTGAGCATTGGCATTGATCCTTACGACGTGTCTAAGATGTAGAAATTGGCCCTTCTTGATTGAGCTAAGCCTCGAGGACCCGGATGGAACGGAGCAGGCCTGTTAGATATAAACGTTAGATTTTTTGCTCAACAGGTACTATAGGTATTTAGATTTTGTTATCACACATAATTTACAACCATTGTCAACAAAAAAAAGAAAAAAAAAAAAAGCTGCTCATTGGTGTTTTCCTCTAAACAAACTGTATTACAGGGAAAAGCTCTGAATGCTGTCGCATCCCGTAATGTAAAAGTGATGGTAGTGGGCAACCCCTGCAACACCAAGTAAGAACCATTGATTTTTCTTTCACTTTGTTCTTTACGCAGGGTAATGTATGTTTTTTTCTCTTGATTGATGTTCTTGCTATGCAGTTCTTAGTCCTCCCTGACATTTATGATTGTGATATCCTTTCATATTCAGTGCATTGATATACAAAAATACCCGAATATACCCGCAAAGAATTTTGCATGCTTTGACTAGATTGGATGAGAATAGAGCAAATGCCAGGTTAAGTAGAGCTCAGAACTATTACCCGTGATACAGTCAACATGTTCACAGAACAAAAAGGAAATCGATAACTGTTCTGTGAATTGGATATGGTCTGTGCAGCTGGCTCTCAAAGCAGGTGTCTTCTATGATAAAGTGTCTAACATGACCATTTGGGGAAACCACTCGACTACCCAGGTGATCAAATCGATTCGGTTTTAAGAGCATTGAAAGATAACATTCTTTCTATTTCTTGTAAAGGAATGCTCAGCATAATTTTCATCAGGTCCCAGACTTTCTAAATGCTAGAATCAATGGCCTGCCTACCAAAGAGATCATCAAGGACATCAAATGGTTGGAGGAGGAGTTCACCGAAAAAGTCCAGAAGGCAATATTTTCCGGTCTCAATGATTAACAAATCTATAATAATTTGACATAGTTTGTGACTGTCACTAAAGGTGGAAAACCACCGTTTCAGAGAGGTGGTGTTGATTCAGAAATGGCGATAGCTCCGGTTGCATCAACCTCTGTGTCCATCGTTGATGCCATAAGGTCTCTAATAACTCCGACCCCGGAGGGTGATTGGTTTTCTTCTGGAGTAAGTTCTCATCTCTCATATATGGTTGCTCTTCTAATTTATTTGGTTAGTTTTATAATGATGTTTAAGATCACATATAATAATAGAAGATCAGTTGCCTTTTATGATTAATTGTTCGTCTCCAAACTCGCCATTTCAAACCTGAAATATAGGTCTATTCCAACGGAAATCCTTATGGTATAGCAGAGGATATTGTTTTCAGCATGCCATGCAGATCAAAAGTAAGTCCATAAGTCAGAAACTTTCATGTTCTACTCAAATTAATTTGAAATCATCATCCTCAAAAAAATAAGTCCTTTTTCTTCAGGGAGATGGTGACTATGAACTCGTCAAGGATGTAATATTCGATGACTACCTCCTCAAGCGAATAGCCAAGGCATCCTCCGTCCTTTTCATTAGGGCTGTACTTTAAGGAAGAAGGAATTATTTTCTTATAATTAGTTTCCAATGTCCAAACAAGTTCTTACTTTGCAGACAGAAGCCAGAGCTGCTTGCCGAAAAGAAATGTAGCTCACCTACAGGAGAGGTAGATTTTTTTTTTTTTTTTTTTTTTTATGAAAGAATATTACCGAACAAAAAACTTACAAAAACGAATGGAAAGATAACCACAATAATCATGAAAGCTAATATTTATAACATCTTTAAAAAAATTTGACCACCAAACATTCGAATGTAAACTACTAAGCTTTTTTTTTGCAAGACAATTAGCGGTTTTATTAATAGATATGACGACAAACATAAATATTTAAATTTAAACCTTGCGACAAATTCCAAATATCCTGAATTAATAACAAGTTAAAAGTAAGAATATTAGGCCCTCGTTTAGGTAGTGTAAAATTTTCGTTTTCTTCTCCATTCAAACTTCTTTCGAAACGCGAAAAACACGTTAGCTAAGGTAAAGACCGCACAAAACAAATTTCAAAACGTTAAAATTCGAATTCACTATTTTCAACATTTTATATGTACGAACCGAAAACTGTTTCGTTGTTTTCCTTGTTTTCACTCAAAGAAATACGGATTTGGTCGATCGTGATAAAACGAAACACTTTATCACATATTTTCTTCTTTTCTTCGCTTCATCTTCTACTGATTTTCTTCTCATCGTGCTCACTAAAAACACTGTTGTGAATAGTAACCCGCATTTTAAACATGTTTTCATTGTTTTCTATTAACTTCATTTTCGTTAAAATTGCTTACAAAACTGATTTTCTTATTCTTATTTTCAACCACAAACGTTATCTAAACGTATTTTCTCTCGAAATGAAAACTAAAGATTAGAATACATTGAAAATTTTCATATTCTGAATTTTGGATAGAGTTAAAAATTTTCGTGAACTAAACGGGGCCTTAATCTTCTTATTATTAGAAGAGGGGAGGTAGATTTGACTAAACCATAACGTTACTATGTTCTTTTGGAGTTCATATCACCCTCCTATTTTAACCATGTTGTGTTCTTTCAGGGTATTGCTTTCTGTGATCTACCTGAGGACACAATGCTTCCTGGAGAAGTGTAAGTCTTGCTCAACCGATACCATAAACCGAAACCGAAACCGAAACCGAAACTGAAACCGACGCCCAGTGAAAAAGCGGGATGTAGTTACAAGTATGCTTCTTTAGACCATCAAATTATGATTTAGTAGAAGGTAGCAAAAAGAACACTTGTAGCTGTTTGTTCCTCTTTGCTTTGGCTGATTTTGATTCCATGCCTCCACCCTTTTCAAAAGGCTGTTTTTCCCATCTATACTTCTTTGAGTAAAAGTGTGATTTCCTTATTTTCCTTTTCGTTGGGTTATATTTTAATGGGATCGACGTAAAGTAAATATCGGGATATCTAAGGACCGAAAATAAATTTTAGGGGCAAAATAAGAGTGGTTATTTAAAAATATATTACTACTATCAGTCGAATCAAAATAATCGCTCAAAATAACGCTGCTGTGATCATATAGACATACACATCAGCAGTATCATAGTCAAATTACAAACATTGAAATTTTTTTTTTGAAATTAATGTTGTAGTCGGACTACAAACATTGAATTTTTTTTAAGTTAATATCGTAGTCGATAATTAAGGTATAAATTTAAAAAAAATTTAAATTTTTCCAACATAATAGATGCATTCCTTTAGGCTTTAGTTTTCTTTTCAAACTATTTTGATACTTTTTAAAAAAATTCCTATTAGTTTCAACAAGACTCTAAAAGAACATACATGTAACACTCTCAAAAGAACATACATGTAAAATTCAAGAACATTTGTACATTTTATCTCTATACTTTGTTTGTTTGAAAGAAACATTTCTCATCAAGGAGATGATTAGTATTTTTTAACTTAACCTAAGGTCCGAATTCAAGCTCTGAAAATACAATTATGTTATATACTAGAATCTTATCATCCTTAACAATCCATCTCAATTATAATGAGTACTAGATTGGGTTTAATATAGACTTAAAAATATCTTTCATTAATGCACGAGCTGCTTAAAAAAAATATATATATATATATATATATATTTCCATCATGTGGCTGTAAAAAGACATGCTTTTTAAAGAGGGATACATTTTCACCAATAGAGAAATTCCAAAAATGAATATACCAACAATAAAGTGGTGACAAAGCTTAATAACCTTTTTATTTCTATTTTCCAATTCATCCAGTCCATTCGATGCCGAACTATTTACTCTATCGCATGAGTTTTTATATTTTAAGATTTGGAAACATGTTTTTATATTTTAAGATTTGAAACATGTTTTAATTAAAAAAATATTGAAAATGTAAAATTATAACTTAAAATCATTTCAAAATTGAAGTATTAAATCTTCAGCACTTAATTTATGTAATTTTAAATTATTTTTATCGCATTTATTAACACAAGCTAAGCATAATTTAAACTCATGATTATATATCTATAATTCATGCTTTATAATAAACATTATGGTTATCAAATATGCTCTTAGTACTTCTAAATATGGAATTTTTTATAAATAATTTATTATTATTTAGAATTAATAAAATAAATATGAGCTAAAATTTATACAAATAAATATCAATAAAAATAATAAATGTGATAGACTTTATTCAAAATTATTTTATTGAGACTTCTAGGACATATTTACAATAATATTTAACAGTTAAAAATAAAATAAATAAGTAGTTAAAATAAGTTTCCAACTCACTGTAATTTCAAAGAAAGATAAGTTGCATAAATGCTTTATCTTATAAATTTTACGTCCAATTTAACCCCTAAGTATTTTTCGATTCACGAGACAACCTTAACATTTAGTATCGTAATCATTCTTACCATATCGTCACATGTTTGCACAAATGTGAACAAATACATTTAAACACCGTTGACATACCGTGGATAACTCCATTGGGACCACTTATTTTCACCCAAATTTAATATCATAATTGTCTCTAAATCCTCCCCGAATTGAGTTCGAAATGAAATGACTTCAACCTGAGACCTAAAGTTTTTCCCCAATTTTATGCCCAAAACCTTCTCCCAATTTTGTTTCTCTCTCAACCCGTTTGATTTCTAATAAAATCCAAAGAAAGAGAAGAAAAGAAACAGAACAAAGATGTCGTTTTATATTTCTCTCGACCCATGTTTGGTTTCTAAGAAAATCCAAAGAAATAAAATAAACAGAACAGAACAGAACAACGTATGTCATCCTGTGTTTGATTTATAAGAAACCCAAAGAAAGAAACAATACAACAGAACCAAAGATGTCGCTTATTTTTTCTCTCGAACCTAGTTTGGTTTCTGAAATAACCAAATAAATAGAAGAAAAGAAACATAATAGAACAAAAACCTTCGCTTTCTTCTGAAGGAAACATCTTACTGCAACTAGATCCATCCATTCCAGTAGGCTTAGTAGTATAAAGATTCTGGGATTTGAGCCCCAAATCATAAAAATTTTCAGATTCAATATCATATTTCCTTTTCCTTTCCCACCTTCTTTCAACATCCAAAAAGAGCTCCGAAGTCTAAGCATAAAATACTTTTCATAGGTTTTGGATTAAAATTACTTCTTGATAGTTGTTTTTGCCTGTTTTATGCTTTTTTGCTTTTAGGATTTTCTGGGTTTTGGTTGTAGGGAGAAAAAGCCTAAGGAGCCATTGAAGAAACCATTTGAAGTCAGGGTTTTCTCCCCCTTTAATATTGTTCTCAGATTAGGGTTTAAGGTATAGGGTTTAGGATTGAAAAATAAATAAATCTCAGGTCAAGAACAAAATATATAGACGCTGCATCTGTGCAAGCTCGTAACAACAGGGGCATAAATGAGCTACAACAAGCACTAAACATCGAGGCACCTATAGTTTGAAAAAGCCTCAAGGGCTACATTAGACATACGACCATAAATCAAGAGCATTTATACACCTTATCCCATTAAAAAGCACATAAGAGCTAAATATCAACTGAGAAGTTCAAATTAAGTCTCGAACTCAATTAGAGCTAAATATATAAGAATAACAGACAAGGTATAACCCATTCCATAAGTACCAATTTCATTTCTCAAAAATAAACATGGATCGGGGCAATTTAAAAAGAACAGAAACAAATGCTAATACCTCTCACTAGCTTTAATAAACATAGGTGAGTAAAACCCATGCATCCATAAACAAGAGTAAAAAAGAAACGACCTTCACACTGCTCCCTAAATTTCTAAAAAAGAAAAAAATGACATTGCATCATAACAGCTCACAGGAATGTCTGGGCTTTTATATTCTTTTCTAATTTTCAACAGGCAGTAGATCTCAAACTCCAATCAAATTAGACGGATAATGAGTGTTTTTGCTATGTTTTTATCAATAGGTGACAGACGTATGGAGTTAGAATGTAATTACAAGTCCAACCAAAACAAGAAGACTCAATAGAACGCTAAAGTTTATATCAGTTTGGTAGGTAATACATAAAAAAAATAAGCTAATAATAACAGTGTTTTCAAGACCATTAAGGGTTTTTTATCCCTCAACAACCTGCCTGTATTTCATTCTTAACCCAGAACACTATGTGGGAGGGTATGTTATGGGAGTGTATGGATTGAGAGTCTTACCTGCTACAAATGCAGGTCCCGATTTTGTAACTCACTGAAAGGATCAGGACCCAAATGAATATGAGGTAGAACCCGGCCCGGGACATCACTGTTCCAGCCTTGCCCGAGACCAAGCTAGCTATCGGTTCGAAACTGGCAGTGTTCATATCATCAACCTCGGGCAAGCCAAAAGAAAGCACGGTTTATATTCCCTGATTTACCATATGACCAGTTTACAAACCGTTTACCCTGTTGCCACTCCAAGTAGTGTTTTTATTTGGATTCCAGCAGTGATGAACTGAACTAGAAGCTTGCTTTCGCATGGCTGAGTTCAATCGAAGAGCTACTTTGTAGGGGCATCCGAGGCAGATGCAAAAGGAGCGGGGATACCGCCCAACAACTGATAGCTTGCCCGTTTGATGAATGGATATGGAATATCTGCACAAAATTTACAGTGCATAAATTTCTACCCAGCGATGCCAGATTGAACTAAAATACAGTTTGTATGCTATACATACCAGATTCAAATTCTGTAGCGTCGGGATTTTTCCTTGAAGAGGATGCACCACTGTCTCCATATGCTTCTGAGGTCTGCTGACTCCCGATAGGCACTTTCTCAGCTCCTCCACCATTCACAGGCTGTTGGATAGAGTAATAAGTCAGCCAACAGTTTAACAAGTATTCACCTGATAACTGGTGCACTATAGTAAAGTAGTATTACCTCCTGATCGAGCAGTGTGTTGTCAGAAACAGGGTTCCACTTTCCATCATTTCAGAAGAACCAAAATCATTTGCTGTAAATTGTCACCATCTGCATCAAGGTATGCAAGGTACTCGCTTCAAGCATGTCAAACCTGGATCTGCCTCAACAGGGTTTGAGATCATCCGCCTCTAGAAAATCCATCAGCAAATGTGCAAAGTTATCAGAAGCATCCAGATACGGTTCATCAAGGCACTACTTCCACAGAATTCACATCATTGCTTGTTCAACATAATGTTCCTGTCCACTGATTTTGCATCCACCTCATTCTCCTCTGGGAGATGAAAAACTTCTGGTCACAAGGCTCTTGGACCACATTGATTTCCACCATACCGCGAAGGGCTTTTGTTCATTTTCATTAAGTTCTCTGGAATCCTCAGCATACTTGCTGCAGTCTCCATAATAGAAATTTGATGGGAGAGGATTATTTCTGGTGAGGAAGACCTTCAAGACACTGGAAAAAAGAAAACCTTATAATTGGGGCAAATAAAATTAATTAATCAATGGAAACAGACATTGGAAGACAATAGGAGATATTTCTTTGTCCATGTTGGACTTCATCAATTGACCGAGGTCTAAGTGACACAAGGGAGTTGCTCTTCCTCCCTTCTGGGAATGTGTGTGTGTGTGTGTTTTCCCTTTTCCTTTAGCACCATTTGGCCTTTTGTATGTTTGTATTAAACATGTGTACCGATCATCATATTCTATCTTTGCTTATCAAAAGAACATGACCTTGGAAATATGATTTTTCTGACTAGAAACAAACAATACATAATCAAGGAAGAGTGATCTTCCATAGCATAGAATGCCATAACAAAACCAAACATAATAAAAACACATTTCAAGGCTCCAAGCATGCTCAAAGAGGTAGAACAATTACTTGGGCATTCCTGCAAGCAAATGTATATTCCCCACCTTTTTTTGACAGAAACTACAAACCCATCTTTTTTTTTGTTGATATATCTGCTGGTGCTTATAAATTAAAAGTGCAAAACCACAAAATCGAAAATTGTGAAGAATGGGAAGGAGTATACAGAACAAACCCCTTAACTAACTGGATGATATCTACTAAAAAATTGAAGGGCAAAAGAATAATGAGATAAGCTGCTCAATATGCAAACAATTATGAACTGTTCTTGATTTGCTTCACAGTGATCTAAGTTTTTCCTAATTTTTCCTCATTCATTTCTCAACATTTGATTCTTTCATCTATATATCAATTGTCTTCATATAACACCAATTTCATTAATCTTTTTTACTTAAAATACTCTTTAGTAAAACTTTAATTTAATCTTATTGAAGTTATATAAAAACCAGAAAGTAACTTAGTTCTTAGGTTTCCCTCACTTGTACATATATACATATATACAATCAAACATACAGACACATACACACATATTCACTGTTATTAGTTATATAACCCCAAAAGAAAAGAAAAAACAAGTTTTGAGCATCAAGGTATATATTTCTGAATGCACATGTGAGCCCATACATGTACCAATATATGTTCATGTGCGTTTGTGTAGGTACATTATGTGCTTGTCGCCTTTTTTTTTATGGATAAGTCAGCAAAAGGCAAGAGCTACAAAGCATACAGGAAATATATAGGCAGCACAAAAAACAAAACAAGAGAGGGAAAGAACACACCAGCCCCTCATTTTGAAGCCAGCCACTCCAAAAACCTATAAGTGAAGAAATTTCTTCACCTATGTACAAGTTGTTCCAACCCACAAGTTAGAAACAAAAGAATGCATTAACCTATGTATAGCTAAAGACCCATTCGGCCATTCCTAAACATATATACACATAATGTAATTGTTTTGGAAAACATTCTACTGGTGAATAAAGAAGATAAGGAAGATGTGCGTAACTCTTTATGATTTTCTAAGAATAAGCACCATCTTGATGGTACTAATAATTTGGAAGAACTTTTTTATGGTTACCAAAAAGACTCCACCTATTACTCCCTCTCTAACAGTCCTTATTTATTGTCTAATTTTTGTAACTTTTTCAGAAGCCAAGATCCTTTACTAACATTGTTGATTGCTCTAGACCACTTCTTCTGTTTATGTCCTATGACTCTTATCCATCTGCTTGACTTCCACTTACTGAAGTCAGGAAGTTACCACTTACGATCTCACAATGGTTTAAAAAAACCAAAAAAAAAAAAAAAGAAAAGAAAATCAGGAGCTCAGTGGAGATCTAAAGCCCATATCTTCTCAGCAAGAAACTGAAAAAGACTCCCCAATGACAATGAATCATAGAACGATCTGACTGAAGACCTCCCACCTTCACACCCCCTCTAAATCAACCTTATCCTTCCTTCACCCCCGCAAAGACAAGGAATGGGCATCCACTAGAACCACTCCTCACTATTTGAAAAGCCCAATCTTCGCTAAGGATCCTCATGACCTCACTGAACTTTTGCGCATTTGATTAATTGAGAATGCAATTTAGTCACTGTTGGATACAAATTAAGCAAGTCCAAACCAGAGAGAGAGAGAACCTGGAACCTGAACAAGTTGTTGTCAAGTTTTTGCTTATCCAAAAAAAAAAAGTCGGGTATATGTTTGGGATGTGTCCTTCCATGTATGCTAGTTGATATTGCATAATAGTTGTCCAAAAAAAGAAAAATAAACACAAGTTTCATAAAAGAAATTAAAAAAAAAATTTGCCCACTATATGTTTATCCATGCATCCTTGATTGATGTATCCAGTTAACTATCCATATGGACCATATCTTATGCGGGATTTTATTTATGAACTTCATTTTACTCCCCTTGAATATAAGGGAACCAAAATTGGATGCCACAATTTTCTAGTTGTCCTAAGAGTTAAGGATTAATGTAAGTTGTCCTAGATATTCTACATCAATAATCACGCCAATGCCTAAAAGGCTACAAGGCTAACACACTGTCTCCCCACAAACCCAAATTAACCCATCCATCCATCCATCCAGAACTTTCAACTTATATGAAAGGCTTTCAACATACAATATTTAAAATAGAAGGGTTACAGGTCACTTCCCATACAGAAATTTGATACTCACACCATCATCCATCCATCCATGAAAGTCCTCAATGATCTGACTCAAAGGCTAGATACTGAATGCAATACTTTGGAATTATTCTTTGTCATGTAAACATCATCATTTAATCTTGGTCAAAAAATCTAAATATCCAACATCAAATGCAAAAAGAGTCTCCCCTAAAACATAAACGACCTTCTGCTTCTAGAACATTTTCATTTGAATTACACCACAGAACAAGGCATTTTTGCCATAAGTCAAACTGTGGCAGGTAGTTGATGCAAATCTTCTGTCCTTTTAGACATAATTTAGCCTTTTTTTTAAGGATAAAGAGCAGTATATTGACCAAAAAAAGAGTACACAGGGAGTATACAAAGAAAATATTGACATTGACATATACATCAATTAGTCTTCAGTTTTGCTTCAATACAGGACAACAAAAACCTTCCAGGGCCTCCTATTCTTCCAAGAAAGCATTCCCATCATTTCTAAGTTTAAATAGTACCCAAAAAATAAAAAATATTGCATGTGTTCAACTGCCAATTTTTCTAAAATCTTAGATTTACACGGTTTGGACTCAATATGCATATAGTGCTCCTTAACACCCTCCCTTATATGTGACCCTATATGCAAATGTGAAGAGACACAAACAAATGTAAATATCTTTTCTGGATTTCCAAACAAGTGAATAGGAAACCCAAACATGCAAACCGTAAAAAGGTAACCGAACCCACAACCTTCCACCAAACTGAACTTTGATACAACAATGAATTATCAATTTTTTTAATAGATTAAAGTCACGGGATTTGGCTTCAATATGCATATCATGTTTCTTAACAGCATGTATAGACATGAAGAACCTAACCAAATTTGGTAGCACTTTGGCTAACCATCAGCACCCAATACAACATTCCATTCCAACAGTTTTATTAGACAATGCATGTAGAATGTCCCACCATTTTTAAACATTTCTTAAGTAGAGAGATTATTAGAAGTTCAGGTAAAGACATATTTTCACAGTCATGAGTAATTCTAGTTTAATTGCTGTGCTTGTAATTCTGCCATAACTATTTGCTCTTACCACTTTTCAATTCAGTAATTAAATACATTACAACACGGCACAAAAGGAATACAGAAAAAACAAAGACTAAAATCACAAACCTGAACAAGATCAACTGCTTCATCAGAGGGTTCATGGCCAGCTACAACTTCTTTCCTGAAGCTAACTCTACCTGGGACAAAACTATCTCCTCCTCATCCCTCCTATCCCCATCCCACTTCCTTCTCAATGAATGCATGCCCCATACTGCTCGCCATTCTTGGGTCCTGAGCCACTCTTTGAAAGATCTGACATAATACAAAGCATCCTTCTCCATCCAAAACAACAAACAAACAACCAATAATAATCCCAATTCTAAAAAAAACAGCTCTTGACAGAAAACTAAATAAACACCAAGCCGTTTCAATTTCTATACAGTCTCACCTGCGCCACGCCCATTTTCTCCAATTCTTCATCCATAAGCTTGTATTCATGCATCACCCAATTGGTCCGATCTCCACGAGGAGCTCTCCCACTGTGATACACAAGGGTTTTCTTCATCCCAACGGTTCGAGCTCTGTATGAACAACCCGGTCCTGCCCGGTCTTCCAGTACTTCTCTGTCCGTGGCACGATCTGTCCTCGACCTGTTCCCATACTTCTTATCCAGAACACTGAAGAAATACCACTCCAAGTCCCTACTCTTCAGCTTCGACTTACCTAAAACACCCACCCAATTCGAAGACCAAAATCAATTTACCAAAAAAGATTCAGAAAATCGAAAAAGGGCATACGTGAATCAGGAAATTCAGAAAAAACCTGGAAGGTCCCAAGGCTCGGACTTGTAGATATCGATTTCAGAGATGCAGCACAATCGGAAGCACTTCCTGCAGATCTTGCGCTTGGAGATAGTACCACACGAGTTCCTCGTCGGTGGGGTGAAATCGGAAACCCGGAGCCAACGATGTCGCCGGTCCACGTCCCATAACAGACTGATATCACAGAATTATCCTGAAAAAAAAAAAAAAAAAACCAAGACGGAATTCGAACAGAGAAACGAACGAAACTAGGGTTAGGGTTTTGACGGAAAGGATAATCGAAAAGGGTAGAAATATCGGCCACAGTCGTTCTCCTCATTCCTGGTAAAAATTGTTTGGCGGGCGGTAGCGCGAAGACAAATATATCAAGATGTTTCCGGGAAAGTGAGGGAAAAGGTGAGAAATTTTCCTGTGCGCCATATGGTGACTTTCGAATATCACCCCCCGCCACGTGTCGAACGATGCGTCTTGTTGGGTCAACGTGGCTTCTTGAAATGAACGGCTACAGATTTGGACACTACGGATCACGCCGTAACGGTGCTGGTGACGTAGTTGCGTCCGTTACGGGAAATATCGCTTGGGAATCTTCTAATCCAAACACCAACACCACCTCAACTAATTAATCTTAATTTTTTCTAATATATATATAAAATTATATATGCCTTTTATAAATAATAAGAATAATATTAGGATTATCTTATTAATTAGTTATGACTTTCGACCAAATTTCGATCAAAAGTAAAATAAATAATTAAAAAAACCTAAATCATGATATATTCGTATCCACGAGCCTTTTTTTGAAACAAATTCAAGTTCTCCTTATTTTCGAAAGTTTGACTACAAAAATTAAAATTAATATCACATCGGTTCGTTGGCTACTTTATTTACTTATGACAACTTTAAATGCATTGTTTAGCAAAAAAATGGTATTAACATTTTATATTCAATTATTTGATGGTGAGATTTTCCTAAAAGACATTACAAATATTAATTATAAAAATTAATGTGGTTCTCCTCCTAATCCATTATAGAATATTTTCATTCTTGAAAAAAAGAAGAAAAAAAGGAAAAGATTTGGTATAGCCATATGTCGAACAATGTGATAAAAGACAATCTTGTGATCCCTCTCAATTGTATAAGACTGGGATTTGGTTGTTGACTTAACGTCGTTCTAAATAAATTTTATCAAGATAAGTTGTTTGTTTTTTAATTTTAACGATTTATCAATAAATTTTTTAAAAAAGTTCTAAATACAAAATATGAAAATATCACTCTTTTTCTATTCAAAAATTTCATTTTCTAAAAAAATGTTAAAACTTAATCATCATTTCATAACGTAAAGGCCGACTAAGAATACACACTCAATGGTGACGACGGGAGTATTTCGTGATGCGCTGCCTGAGTTCGACCGACTCTCTGCTTATCTTTTTTCAATTCCTCAAATCCTGGCTCTTACTTAAAATTATCAAACTCGCTCATTTACATTTTATTTTTTGCTTTATTTTTTAATTTTTATTTTTTTTATTTTTTTTTTATTATATTGGGGTACCAATATTTTCATAAAAATAAAAATATTATGAATTTTTATAAATTATTTATTAAAAAAATATTATAATAATTATTATTATTTATATTAAAGCATGGATGAAAATATCCGATATATTCATTTATATATCTCCGGTCCGGGCTCGATATCTCCGATATATCCGATATCTAAGATCTTCAATACGATATCGGGCGATGACCGATATATCACCGAGACGGCTTTTGACCGATATATCAGAAATATCGTTTGGCGACACGCGCTGCTACTTAATTTTTTGCAGAAATATCTCAGATATATCGATATACTGGAGATATATTAATCACCATATTCAAATCTCGACTGATCAACTGCTACGATCGATCATACGCACTCCCCTCCGATATATCGCTATTCATGTAAAAATATCCACCAATATATCTCCGATATATCCGTAAAATTCAAGTACCGATATATCCGTCGAAACCGATATTTTCATCCTTGTATTAAAGTATAAAAATAAAATAATAAAAAATTATTCTTAAAATATAATCTGTACTGTGCTTATTATTATTATTTTGATACACGGTTCATATCGCTTTCATTCGGCTCGCTTTTCCCGAAATAATTTATTTATTTTCGCCTAATTTTATATTAAACTAACTCAAATTTCAAAGATATTTCAGATTTACTTTGAGATTTTCGTAAAAATTCCATCCTCGAAACATCGACAACTTATCACTCCAAAAATCGAAAAATTTCTACTTGTCTTAGAATTAACGAACTTTTCTCATTACTGTGATTTCATGAGAGACGAATTTAACTACAAGAATTGCTATTATCCCGAGATCTAAGAGAATTTCTAGTTTCCTAAACCATTATAATTTATTATTTTTATTAACATTTTGCTATTTTTGAAATTTTAATTTTCTCGGTTTTACAAGGAGAATAATACTAACCCGTTTTCGGATTTTGGAGTAAAAATAAACCTAAACCCAAGCAAAAACCCGATTAAAAATTATACCAAATATGTGTCATTAAGAGCGAGGCGGATCTGGGAACTCGAAATAACTGGCCCCGTCATCATCCCTCATTTACTACCTAATATTAGAAAACAAACAACTTAATACTTAATGTTATATTAAGTATTATTCAGCATTAAGCTAAAAAAAAATTATTTAGCATTAAGTAAAAAAAATAAACACCACCTTAGTATTAATATGGTATAATTTGAAGACTTATTTTATTTGTGGATGGACCAACCTCATGATTTGACTAAAAATATATACAAAGTTAACAATTTAGGAAATTGAAACAAAATAAGATATGGTTCAATAATTGCAAAAAAAAAAAAATGGAAAATAAAAAGACAGAATAAAAAAAGTATAAATAGAAAAACTTATTTATATATATGGTATTGGACATTCAGGTGACTTCTTGAGTTCTTGGCTTAATTTTTAAATCATATAATTAATATGTTCTAAATTTCAAATTCCATGGGTAATCACCCATGTCTTTTGAAGTTTTCGTACCAGGATGTATGATGATATAAAATTATAAATAGACGTCTACTTTTTCCCTATTTATAAATATATTTTTTTTATAGGTAAATTGAAGTTTAATATAAAAGTAATTAATTTTTTTAATGACATATATAGACTTTTATTCAAAATATTTACTAAAATAATATTTTTGTTTTTTAAAACCGCATCCTTAGTATATATAATTAATTTATTAAGTTTAAAACCTATTTTTATTTTATATGAAATTCTATTTTTTTCTTTTTTTCTTTAATATTTTTGGGTTTCAAACGGAACATAACTAAAAGAGGGCTCACCGGGGTAATGTATCAAAAGACACTTGCTCTAGTCATCGGCAAACCTCTTTTTTTAAGATGTTTCAAGATAAGTACTTTACCCACCATACTTCTCAAACATAAATGCACATTTTAGAGTGGCAGACAACTATTTCAAATCTTATTCACAGGAGCCATCCTACCTATACCTATAACGACCTCGATTTAATGATTTTAGGTTTTATTCAATATTTTAGATTTTAGATAAAATTCTAATTGTATTCCTTTTCTTATTGGATAAGATTATATTTTTAATTATTCCTTTTATTTTTATTTGATCCTTTTTGTGATTATATTTGTTAGCAATAAAAGTTTTTTAATTACCCTCTTCTTAACATGGAAAATTTATTACTCGCGGTTCGATTACCACCAACCGCGCGAATGTGCTCTAAAACGGAATTGACTCATTCTAAATCCTACATCGCTAAGTCAGACAAAAACATAAAAATGGACTGCATAAATGCAAACAATATCAAATATCAAATATAGGGAAGAAATCATATAGCATTTGAGTCCAAAAGAAAAGGAACCCCACGCCATGACTCTCGTGAGCTTTTCCTTGTATTGATAAAGAAAGCTGTTTCTTCCAACTTGTCAATTACTTAATTAGGACTTATTCACTCCATGCATGGGCATGACTCAGTTCCTTATGGAGGAAGTTTGCTTTGAAAAAGGAAGCCTAAGATAAGAAGCAACTTGCTGACACATTTCTCCATTCCTATGCTATAAAGTAGAGTTTTGCGTCAAATAATTTTTTTAAAAAACAAAAATACACATATAAATTGCTTTTTTTTTTTTAAATATTCATCAAACTAATTTTTTTTTATTTGAAAATCATGACTGCAATTCTCAAAATCGCAGTTGATAAATACGATTTAAAAAAAAAAGTGATTTGATTAAAAGACATTTTGAAAACCTAATTTTAGACATTTGACTCCTTGTCAATTTTTGGCATGATTTAGATAAAAATATCATTTTTGTTTTCTTACAAAAATAACCCCTTCTTTTAAAAGATAATGCAAATACATGAAATGAAAAAGAGTATTTTTGTCTAAAAAGAGTTATTTTTCAAGAAAAAAACACGAGATTGGTAAAATTCACGAGGCTTACATTATTTGATGTGGAGTTAACAATATGGATTGAGTCCAATAGGCCAACCCGTTTTAACCCAGCTTTTTTGAAGATTTGACTGTAAAATTTAAAGCTTAATAAAATTCCAGTCAAATTAAATTTCACTTCTGTTTCTGATTCAGAAATTTCATGGGTTTTGTCTGAATTTACTGATTACCTGGACGACTCTCAAAATCATTATTTAATATTTTCAGAATAACTACTTGTAATTATTTTATATAATATATTATTAATATATTAAAGTTTGTTTTTTAATCATTTTATTTTCAATTTTTAAATGTAATTTTTTAATATAATTTATATAATAATTTAATATTTTAAAAATCTTATATAGAAAATTATGAAATGCAATTGCCAAATAAATTACGCTTTAATATTGAATATATTTTCATTTATCTCATTAAGTCTATTTTAAATATTTATAATTTCATTTTTTTATCCCGGTGAAATTTTATTTAATTATATATTTTTTAATAAAAATAAAGTTATACTAATTTATAAATTAAATTAAATTTAATAACTAAATTATCAATATAATTTAAATAATTTTATTACTTAAATTAGTGTTAATAAGAAAATATTGTTAATTTTAAAATAATTCACAAAAATTATACATTTATTTATTTCATAGTATGATTATATCTTCCAACAAAATAAAATTTCAAAACAAATAAGATATTTTATTACTGTAATACATCTTATCATTAGATACAAATAGAATGAGGATATAGATTATAAATATATGAGATTTCATTTAATACTTTGAAAATTTTTTTCCAAAGATCATATTGTTGTTACTTTATTTTGATATTATTTAACTAATTAGTTTAATACATTGAATATAATAGTATTCTAATATTATTTATTTATTTAAATTTGTCTAATATTATTATATCGTTAGATCAATTATCTTATATATTAATTATTATTATTTGAAATATGACAAAACTTGTACAATTAATTTTATCATTTTTAAGTGTTCAAAACCCGCTTGATCAAGAACTCATATAAGCTTAATCGAAAGCATCAATAAAAATCTTATTATTAACACAACTCGTTTTGACCCATGACCTGAAATGGGTTAAATTGACTTGTTTAGCAGCTATAATTTAATGTCTTTTAACCAAATATTTAAAAACCAAAAAGACTAGTTTAATTATTATTTTGAAAAGGGGTGCATATGTGTTAATTTTTTTGAAAAAATGAATTACTTTGACATGGAACTCTATAAAGTAAAGCTTCTCACATGCTTCTGAAGCACTACCAACATCCAACCACCTGACGCATGCCCAACCGACCACCACTCACTCAATTCAACCTGCAAAACATCTCAGGAAAAGGAAAAGGAAAAGACAAAGAAAAACAAAAGGGAAAAAGGGTGGACCTCTAGTGTGAATAGCACTGGTCCTCTCCACCCTTGCCATTAAATTTCCATTAAAAGGTCAGTACTTTACAACACCACCATTACCATTTCCATTTCTAACTTAAAAAAGCTCCCCAAAAAGGCATGAATGAAATCCCAACCATTTCCATTTGCCTCGCCCATTGCTGCCCAGATCATGGTGTTCTTAATCCTCATATCTGTTGTTTAGGGTAGGGTCTACATCGTTTGGAGAATTGTAAGCATTAAGAATGGACTGTGCCTTCATCATATCAGATTTCAATCTTTCCCTCTCCGAAGACATCTCCCGGATCTTATCTTCCAAATAACTGATATACTTCAAATAGCTAGGAGGCAAAGTTGCATTATCATCGCTCGTAGTAGAACCTTTTTGATCCTGCTTTTCATCCCATTAAGTTTACAACTGTAGCAGAGGCAACTTCTGCCGCCTCAGAAGAAGCACACACACAGAGCAGACAACACACACAATGTATAGAATAAGGTCAAAAAGGTACACAATGGTGGGAGGAGCAGCCGAAATTTTCTTTTTGATTTGGCTCTCTTTCTTCCCATTGAGTTCCATAGAAATGCCAGAGGGAGCTGTAGGAACTTCCTTCTCCTTTTTAATTTGGCAGTCTTTCTTCCTATCGAATTCCACAAGGGGAAATCCGAAGACAGAAGGAGGAGAACCCCTTTCACTATCGTACATTCTGAACGGTTGTCGCTAGCTTCCTGAAGAATTTGAATGTTGAGGGCTCGGATCATCATGTCTTGATCTTTATTAGGAAAGAGCGCCGTGGACGACGGATAATCCTCCAACTTCTTTCTAGGAGAAAGAGATAAAACACTTCCCAGAATTTTAGAAGCTCACTTTTGAACAAGTGTAGTGGGATTGAGTATCTTGCAAATAATAAACCAAAATTATGATGCATTTCTTGACAATTTCCCAAAATTCACATAGTTTAAAGTAGATAGAGAAAAATGTAGGACCTGGTATTCGAAATATTGAAAGAATAAAATCAACATTTAGCAGTGCAAGAACAAAATCAGTTGAAAAGGAATTCCTTGCTGGTTGGTAATCTATGTTTGTTTCAATGAACTAAACAGACATATGTGTGATGAATGCAACTTCTTTAGTTTAGGCATTTGAGCCAAACCCAAAAAAAAATATCAAAATGGTGAAATAAGGTAAAACTAATTTGGCATTTTTTTTCAAATCTGTACTAGATTGGTATTTTTTATTTTAAAAGTACTATTCTAGGACAAAAACCCACAAAAGCCTCCTAGAAGGCTTCAACATAAATAGTACAAAGAATATGGAGTTTCAACAAATCCTTCAACAAGTCAAAATTTTCAGAGAAAAAACCATATGGGACACACTAATAATTGTAGATCTCACTATTAGTGCCACAAGATAGAAGAGAAACTTAGGGTTTAGAGCTGATGTTCGATTTTGGAGAGTCGGGTTTTCTTTAATTCTTATCTTGTAGTTATAGCTAGTTCAAAATTGGAGAAACATTCAAACAACTCCCAGGGAAAAAAATGCAGCTAGCTATCAGTAGCCAGGCAAAATCATTTCTCATCACATCCAGCTCAAAAGAATTTATGAATCATAATGTAAGTTCAATTGGCCTAAAATGTTTGAAATGTGGATAGAAGACAACCTGCTCAAGACCACTCTTCAATGGATGCTCTGCTATCAACTACAGCTTCATCTCGAGATTTTATTTCGGAGACGAGCCCATCTTGTCATCATCCCATTCCCCTCAATGTGCCATGCATATCATCTTTGTGGGGAGGACCTATGTCACTCTTAAGAAAAACTCTACACACCACGTATGAATCCTTACCCACCAAAACAAGAACAAGCTACAAATGATTAACTCAAGATTTACAAATCCCAAAAGAAAACAATTGCCTCAATTTGATTCCGAAGAGAACTGATGAAAAAAAGACAGACTTTTAATCATATGTTTCGATTGTTTTTCTGTAGTTAAAAAATTAAAAAATAAATAAATTGGGACTATTGCTAACCCAGAAAAGATCTCTCTTTTCCATCATTACTAAACAAAGAAAACAAAGATTGAGAAGGTTTGAACTCTGTTTGGCCATGGAAATAAGAATGGTTCCTTCTTGTTGCATCATGGGAAAATTAAAATATATACTAACACAGTATTAGGCATCACATTTTCTAAAGGGCTACTTCATTTTCAAAAAAATTTAAATCGATATATTCCGTGATTTGAAAGATCGAAAGTTGGTAAAGTTGATCCAGAAACTATCGTGTTTCGTTATTTTCATTTCTGAGAAAAAATACTTCATTTTTCACTATAAAATGATACTGCAAATGATTGTCTGTTTCCTCTTCTTTTTTCTTGCATTTTCTCAGGAACCAGGCAAAGCGAGAAGAAATTCGAGAGATAGAGCATTGATTTAGAGTCTCACCCGCAAGTTTTTCACCAATTCATCATCCACAAGCCTGTACTCATGCATTATCCAATTGGTCCGCTGGCCACCAGGAGCACGGCCACTTCAGAAATACTTCAGTCTTCATCCTGACAACTTTCGAGCCATGGAGAACCGAGCGATCATTACCAGTCGCCTTCCAGTAGCCGTAGCTTGTGGCCCTATTCACCCTTCCCCCGTTTCCGTACTTCCTATCAAGCGCACTGAAGAAATACCACTCCATATCCCTGCTCTTCAACTTCGACTCACCTGCAACCTCAAAAGAGCAGAGAGAACTTGATACAGAGAAAGATAAATCGACAAATCTATCATCAAAGATATGACAAATGAAATAACTCATCAGAAACCCTAGACCAAGAGTGCTTTTCAGAGAGAAAGAAGCATCAACAAAGTCACAGACTTAACGAAATATCACAAGAAACAATCTATCAGAAACCTAAACCTAGAGAGTCGAAAAGACCCCATTTCCAACAAATTCACCAGAAACAGATAGTGTTTTCGAGAGAGAAGGACATAAAGAAGTGAGGAAGCCACCTCCGAGGTTCCATGGCTCCTTCTTATAGATATCAACATCGGCAATAGCATCGAAAGCAATGGCCTTGCCGCAGACCTTCCGCTTGAGGTAGTACTGCACTAGCTCTTCGTCCGACGGGTGGAATCGGAACCCAGGACCTAATGCCGCCGGCGGTGCCGCCGGCGAAGTGGAAGCCATTAGGGTTAGCGAAGAATGGATCCGGAGATTAGGGTTTTCAGGGCATTGAAAAGGGTAGGGTTTGCTTTTGGTAGAAGGATTGAAACATCATCACTTTTCTCACTTTTCTTCACTTGCAAGGAACTGCTTAGAAGTTTTTTCAACCATCACCACACTGTGCTGTTCGCCTCGGTATCTATGGTGATTGGTGACTCAGCTACTTTTAACTAATTAGAAAATAAAAATAATCAACCAAATTTAATTTTACTAAACATTTTCAATTAAGAAATGGGCGATTTTTTATTATAAACTTTTTGATTTTTTTAATAACTAAACAATTTGTTATAACACTATATCTCGATAGGTAGATGGATTTTTTTGAAAAAAAAATACCCTTATTATTTTTTGGCATGTTTGATAACTATTTTTAAAATTGTTCTTATTTCATTAATGTTTGGTTCTTATTTTTGTCAATTTTTTAAAATTGCTCTTAAAAATAATTTTTAAAAATACTGAGAACATCATTTTAATGTTATCTGAAAATTGTTTTTGTTTTATAAATTTAATATTTTTTGTGTTTTCAGTGTTTTTTAGAATAAAAAACTTGGAACAAAATATATTCTTTTTATTTTCCTTATTCTCACATTTTTTATAATAAAAAATAGTTTTTAAAAAGGGTAAACAAATAGACCCTAACTTTTTTTTTCAAAATATATGTAAATATATGAAATAATAAATTACATTTTTATTTGAGTCAAGAAAAAAATTAAAATGGTTAATTTTATAAAATTTGAATGATTTGAGCTCATTTTACCAAATATATCTTAAGAAATTTCATGAACAAGTGTCCTGTTGAGATGTTGGGTGAGAAAGAGGATGAACGTGATCTGGCATGACATTTCAAAATACTTTTTTTTTTTTTAAATAAAAATATTAAATAAATAATCATTATAAATTTTTTCAAAAGGTCAATGATTGGTTTTAAGAACTTTTGTCTCTTTTGTATAATTGATGATTTGTCTTTATCAATAATGCATGACTATGGAGTATAAATGAGAAGATGATTACTCCAACCTCAAGATATTACTTTCAAACAAATTAAAAGAGAAAATAAATTGTATTATTCCTTTTAAAATCTAATTCTAAATAATTAATATGATCTCTAATTTATTTTTAACTTATGCAAAGTTAAGGTTATATTATGCATGTCTTTGTGATTAGATAAATTCTTAGACATCACTTATTATTTGTAAAAAATGAAAAGAGACTTTTTTTTATCGGACCTTGAAGTATCCTAAGTGATAAAAGGCGTTCTTAAGTCATATCATATCAAAATTAATCCTTATTTGAGTAGGAAGATATCACAAAGATGATAAAGCTCTATCACAAAACACTCATGTATTTTTAAGGCTTGAACTTAAGACTAGGGTTGGTAAAATTTGATATGACACTGAATACAATACTTAACTTAATACGATTTTTTACTGCTTTATTGAAGATAATTATGTTTTACTATATTCGTGTTTAATTCTGCCTAACACGCTTTAATAAACGAAATATATTCTCGCCGACTGCTTAAATACGACTCGACTCAAATCGACTCTTAATTATTATACACTAATTAACTTTAATTGGTTATTTGTGTTAAATTTAAATTATTAATTATAATTCTTATTATTTTAAATAATAAAATTAATAAATATATTAAATTTAATAAGTTATTTGTGTCAAATCGCTGACGATTAATTATAATTCTTATTATTTTAAATAATCAAATTGGAACGAACATATTCGTATTAACTGGGTTTACATTTAATAATAAAATTGATTACTTTCAAGTAATGAATATTAATATATTTATTATTCGTGTCGGATTTAGGTTAACGAATATTGACACGATCTAGACATTGACACGATATAAACACGATCCATGGATACAAATTACCACTTCTACTCGAGATCATTTGATTAGGCTAGAAACAATCCGATCATCTCACATTCATGTTCGATCGTAATGGAAAAAGACATTGAAAATGGTATAATATTTTTCAACATAATTGAGTAAAGGTTTAAGTATGCAAAAGAAAATAAAATGGATTTTTGAAGAGGTTGAATCTGGTTTTCAATGTAATCAAGTATAGGTTTGGTACACTACAGTCCAAAAAACAAATCAAAGGAAATTTATGAATTAGAATTTACGATGGAGAAAAGTATAGCGTTCACACTTTTTTAAAATATTAAATTTTATAAAATATGAATCTATTTTTTTATTTTTTTATTCCCACATGTTTCATTTGAAATGCCCCTTTTGGTGAGTTTGCAACAATTGTTTGGTGATCTTTCTAGAGACTATGTGCACAAGCAATTTTAGTACGTTTTAAGGCACATCACTCACTACCTTTCAACTAATTATAATGAAATTTGAAATCTCACTATTATTGTTACTCGTGCAAAATGATGATAAAATCGGAGTAAAAAAAACAAAGAAGACGTATGTGGTTGGATAGTATGTCTACATTCACAAGAACGATGGTCCAAACTTTTCGCTATTTCTAAAATAGGGTTACATATGAAGGTATTTATAATAACTCTGGATATGATCAAATTACAAAAATACCTTTATACCGTAGACATATTGTATTACACCACCAATCTGTTATTTCGTCTCCCAGCAAAAGAGAATATGGATGAAAGACAGATGAAGGGCAAATAATACCCTTTTCTTAGGCATTTGCACAACTGTTTTAGCCTCGATACGAGCCACATGACACAACAATTAACTTTTTTTTTTCATCTTCACTGGTGGCGTTTTTACTTATATTGTTGCAAGTTTTGATGAAATGGATAATGTGTTGATAACTACACAGGGCATACAAATATCGTCTTGAATTGGTTGGATGGGTCCAATGGACCTAACATTTAGGCTACGTTCGGAATCAAGAAAGTACTAAGGAAAAAAAATAGAGAAAAAAAGTTGAAGAAAAAAAAAAGTTTAAACTAAATAAATTAATTTTATATATTTATTTAAACTTATTTTATTTGTTTCTCTACGTTATATAAGAACTAAGAAAATTTTAAAATATATAACACTTTTGAGGAATTTTGAAAATGTTTGATTTTCTTATATTTTCTATAATGAAACCAAATATGAGAAATGATTTTCCCCTTACTATGTCATTATATGCAACTTAAAAATCCTTTTTTCAATCTAATTGCTGTGCCACACAAAGTCTCACATTAGTTAGAAATACAAGACTATGAGTTAATAAAATTTTATTAACATCCACTTATGATGCGCCTTTCGAAAAGTCCAAAAACAAACTACGAGGGTCTTAAACCGGCGGATAATATCATGGCGTAATGGATCCACAAGGTTTCAAGAAGCTGCATCGGGGCCGCATTTAAACTCAATCGTGCGGGATATCAAACAAATGACGCGAGCCCCTGCCAGCGATGCTTCATGTAAGACGTGTGCTTGTACACAATGAAATATAAGGAAATCCGTGATTCACGAGACTAAACTATGACTTGCTCGGCTAAGAGATTATTGGGTATGCGTCCAAAGTCCCACGTCGGTTAGAAATATGAAGGATTATAAGCTAATAAGAATGGACAATACCTAATTGATACGAGACCGTTTGGGAGAAGTCAAAAAATAAAACTGTCAAGGCTTCTGACCCAAAATGGAGAATATAATGTCTTGTAAAATTAACAAAACAATAGGGAAAATATGCTAACAAGAATTTTATTAAAATTGATAAATATTGTGGGTACAACTAAAATCTTTGTGGTTAATATTCTTGTATAAAGAATATTCCCTTTATTTGTCCTTGAAGATGATGATGATGAAGATATTTCTTTGATTTAAGAGATTAATTGAGGGTCTCACATCACTTATTCTTTGAATAAACTCCTGGAAAGACAAAAATTGCATGTATTATTCTTCTTTTGGAGATTTTGTGAAATGCTTTTTCTTCTTTGTAAAACCTTATTTGTCAATAAGAACAAGTTTTCTTACTATAGGAAGTCACCCCTATCTATAAGGCAAATTAGGAAATTAAATTTTGGATTTTTCAAGATTTAGGTGTCGTTTTTTTTTTACTTAATTTTAAATAGAAATTTTTTCACTTTTACAAATAATACTTTGTATGTTTGTTTTTTACTTAACGCCGGGTAAACCAACAACTTCAAGATTAAAACGTTTGCTTAAAATTTTCACACTTGTCATCAAATTTTGGTGTTCTGACTGTAAAAGCTGGAAAATATTTCGCTTTTCATTCGTAAAGCTCATTTTCACTAAACAAAAAACTCAATTATCATTCAACAAGCAATAGCTAAGAATATATTACTACAGTGATGACAACTGGGCTGTTAGATACTATTGCCTCATCCCGACCTGCCATTTATTTTTTCACCTAAACTGGCTCCCATTTAAAAAATTAAACAAGACGGTTAGATCGAAAATTTCAAATTCGTCCTGCTTATATTTTATTTTTAATTTTAATTTTTATATTTGTTTTTTTATTATATTAAAATTAATATTTTCTATAAAATAAAATATTATAAATTAATTATTAAAAACATTATAATAATAATTATTATTTATATTAAAGTATAAAAATAAAATAATAAAAAAATTATTTTTAAAATATAATCTGATTTTGGCTTATTATTATTATTTCTTGATACATGTATTTATATTGCTCATTCGGGGTCCGTTTATGTCCCGAAATAATTCTTAGTTCTTTTCTACCACTTTAATTTAATTAATCCTAACTCGCCTGCATTTTCTCGACTTTCATTTTCAAAAATGTTGTCTCAAGTTAACCTAAGAACTTATCACCCAAAAATCTAAAAATTTCCATTGCTCGTAATTTGACGAAACTTTTCGGCCACTGGGATTTCAGCAGACGAATTTAACGGCGTAGTCCGTTTCGTCATCCGAGATCTAGAGAATTTTCTGCAGCTTCCCGAACTCCTGCGGTAATTTATTATTTTTATTAATATTTCGCTTACTAAAATTTCTAATTTTCTGGTTTTACAGAGTAACAATAATTCTAACCCGTCTCGATTTGAGAAAATAAAACCTAAACCCGTTAAAAACCTTATTAAAATTAAATTAAATCCTGCGCCATTAAAAGCAGACGATCTTTAACCCAAAATAATCCATTCCATTGCCATCCATATTCACTACCTAATGTTAAAAAACAAACAACTTAATACTTAATGCTATTAAGTACTATTCAGCATTAAACTCAAAAAAAGTTCTATTCAGCATTAAGTAAAAAAAACAAACGCCACCTTAATATGTATTAAATATTAAGTTGTTTGTTTTTTAATATTAGATAAATGAATGTCGATATTCTTCTTTTTTATTGGGCAAAATGGTACTTCCTCGGCTTTGAAGATGAATTTTTTTAATAGAAAAGTTAGATATTTACTTTTTTCTATTCGTAATTTCTTTTATAACTTTTAATAAACATTTAAAAAGCTTAAAAACAAATACAACACGTGTTTCAAAAGTTTTCAAGCAGTGCCCAAAACAAACATCACCTATCCGATTTAGCGACCGATTCCTTGATTTTGATAACTGTCTTCTTTCGATACGAATTCACAATAAGAAAATATTATTATTAAGTTTTATTCTTTTAATTATTTTTTGATAAATCTTTTTTTTTTTTTTTGAAAGGCCAAATAGCCTCCCAAATTTGGTCACATATAACCTTTTTTTCCTACTTAACTAGTCAATTATCAATCCCCAAATTTTGTTAGATTGGGGATCATATTTTTTAGGGAAAATTACAAATATACCAACTTTCATTTTTGCTGTAGTTCTAGCCTCGAAATACCTGAACCTAACTCCGAATCTAGACCATTGCCTACATGGCAAACAAAATTGACGTGATTTTGTACCATGGGATAAATCAAACCACGTCATACAAAATGACATCATTTTATATTAGTTTTTTAAGGTTTTGATTTTCATATTTTTACTTTTTGATTTCTACAAAATCCATATCTTTTTCCTTGATTTTCTCCTTCCTTCTCTCCTTTCCTCTTTGAATAATAATCCCTATCTCTGAGCTTTGCCCTTCGTTAGCCTACTCTTCTCTAAGATTCAACTTTTGTATCACATACAACCCTAACAAAGCCAGCCAGTTAAAACCAAGTGATAAAAAATTAGGGATCGCTTGTTAAAAACAATGTGTAGTTTTGCTTGTCACGTATGTGCGATTAAAATGTCGGATATATCGGGCCGATATATCGCGATATATCTACATCTAAGGTTAACGGTCGATTTTCGATACGTAAAAATCTTACGAAAAATCGGTACTTCGAATATCGTATATTTCCGCGAAATATCTAATATGACCGAACATTCTGGCCGAAATGTCGACGCTAGAGACATCGCCAGCGAGGAATTTTTTTTTGCCAGATATATCGCCGATATATCGAAAATATCGCTGATATATCGCCGGATATTTCGGAGAGCATCGGTCGATATATCGGCCAAAATGCCGGCGCCAAGCCATGGCTACGGCCAGGACGCTACGGCGCAGAAAACTGACGGCCCGTATCAACCTCCTCCTTTTCAAACGAACGCTAGTTTGATCGGGACCGATGGCCGATTTGAATCGTTTGATCCACCCGCTTCGCATTCCACCGATTTAAATGTGATCCAACGGGTCACCCTGATCCAACGCCGTAAATTAAATCTGCTTTCTGATCCAACGGCCGGGATTGATCCAAACGGGCTAGGAAGAAGATCCAATCCGGCCAGATTTTCACCAAAACTCAATCCAACTGCTAGGAATTAAATCTAATTGTATTTTGACCATTCTATAGTCTTTTGACCCAAAAAAATCCTATAAATACCACTCAAAATCACTCTATTTTTCTCACAAATCCTCTCTACTCATCAAATTTTCTTTTCATCTCAAAATTATTTTTCTTTTGTTATATATCTCCAAAAAGGTGGAAATTTTGGTGTTTATGGTTGAAGCTCCAAACAACAAGATTAATTATATGTTCTATTGTATTTATGTTTTGTGTATTTAATAGTTTTACATTTATATTTGTATTTATGTTAATTATATATTAGTTTGTTTTTTATAATTTCATATTAGTCTAAGATAAATATCATATACTAATACTACTATAGTTTTATATTAGTTTTTTTTTTATAATTTCACATTAGATTATAAATTGCATAAAATATAAATATATATTATTTTAAGCTTTAAGGTAAATATCATATAATAATATGGTTTTATATACTATAATAAATGTAATAGTGGTGTATTCTCTTTAAAATAAAATATACATTAGTTTTTATAATTTCACATTAGATTATAAATTGCATAAAATATAAATATATATTACTTTAAGCTTCAAGGTAAATATTATATAATATGGTTTTATATATTATAATATATATATATATATATATATATATATATATATATATATATATATATATATATATATATATATATATATATATATATATATATATATTTAACTTCACATTAGATTATAAATTGCATAAAATAGAAACATATATTAGTTTTCAAGCTCAAGGTAAATATCATATAATAATATGGTTTTATATACTATATAATAAATATACTATAATATATATATATATATATATATATATATATATATATATATATATATATATATATATATATATATATATATATATATATATATATATATATATTTAATCTCTCATTAGATTATAAATTGCATAAAATATACATATATATTATTTTAAGCTTTAAGGTAAATATCATATAATATGGTTTTATATAATATAATAAATGTAATAGTGGTGTATTCTTTTAAAATAAATATACATTAAGTTTTTTTTTAATTTAACATTAGATTATAAATTGCATAAAATAGAAATATATATTACTTTTAAGCTTCAAGGTAAATATCATATAATAATATGGTTTTATATACTATAATAATATACTATAATATATATATATATATATATAGTATATATATATATATATATATATATATTTTCTTAATCTCACATTAGATTATAAATTGCATAAAATATACATATATATTATTTTAAGCTTTAAGGTAAATATCATATAATAATATGGTTTTATATACTATAATAAATGTAATAGTGGTGTATTCTTTAAAATAAATATACATTAGTTTTTTTTTTTTTAATTTAACATTAGATTATAAATTGCATAAAATAGAAATATATATTACTTTAAGCTCAAGGTAACACATCATATAATAATATGGTTTTTTATACTATAATAAAATATACTATAATATATATATATATATATATATATTTAACTCACATTAGATTATAAATTGTATAAAATATACATATATATTATTTTAAGCTTTAAGGTAAATATCATATAATAATATGGTTTTATATACTATAATATTATGTATGCATATTAAAAAATTAATTAATCTTTCATGTTAGTTACTTTAAAGTAAGTTATATATTAGTTAATATTGTGTATATATATATATATATAATAAATTTGTTGTTTTATATGAAAATAAATTCATTTTCAATTGTATAATAGATGGCTAGTGGAAGTATATTTGAGTGCCGAGATTCAAAGCACTGGAATATCGCACACATATGAGTAATAAATGGTACAATATGCAATTACCTGGGTGGTTCAGGATACTGAGCGGTAATCACTACAATATCACCCGGTCACATTCTGATCCCAACTCTAATACAAAAAGTGCCCAAATGCATCCGGCCAAACAAAGAATGAAACAACTTTAGAGCGTAAAATAAAGAAAGCTAAGAGCAATGATAGAAGATATTCGCTACGAATCACGAGGCACAATGGGAACTACGAACGATGGGGGACGATGACATTACCATTGATGATAGTGGATAGGAAGAAGGGAAGATGCTATATATATATCCAGGGTGACATGACCCACGATGAAAGAATTTGATTTTTCGAGCGGCATGTCGTGCATCAAAAGCTCACCCGAATGGAGCCAAGCCAATGAAGAAGAGTTTATAAGAGCCAAAGAAAATGGGTAAATGTTTAAATTAAATAATTTTTTTAATCAGCAATTTCTTGATAAGCTAATTGAGATATTACAACGGGTGAGCCTTCTGTATGTGGGCTTCAATCAGGCGAAACATACCAAAGATCTCAAAGTGTAGAGCCAGTGGGATCCATCACCACAGCTTGCTCCATCACATTATACAAGTCTTGACAGCCAGAGCGAAAGAACATCCAAAATCTTTTTGAAAGTGGATTCCGATGAAAACGATGCGACGTAATGAAGCCAAATTCTTTATATATATAGAAGGTGTTGCGCCTCTGAATCTCTGTTTAAAGGAACATGATTTTGGTGCAGCAAGTGGTATGTAATGATCTTTTAGTTTCTAATAAATTATTATCTTATATTATAATTGAAAATGAATAGTCATTTATTTAAGATTACCTAACGTAGGCATGGGAATAGATGCACCATCTCCATATGAGTCAAAAAACAAATACTTGGATGAGTATAAAGACATGAAGATTATGTGAACATCAAGGAAAAATGGAAGACTTATGGGTGTGCGATTATATCGATGGATGGGCTAAGTACGAAATTGAGCATTATTAATTTCATGAACATTGAAGAGCCTGATATTCTCCAGAGTCGGTTGATGCATCAGAAACCAGAGATAAAGACAATAAATACATTTACGGTTTGTTGAAGGGCGTAATCGAGAGTAGGTGAAACAAATATTGTACAAATTATTCAGACGATGGATCGGCGTTTGTGAAGGCGGGAAGTTGCTAATGAAAAGTACAATTTTATATTGGACTCCATCGCCTTCTTGCATTGACTTGATGTTTTGAAGACATTTGCTACAAAGAGCCTCACAGTTTGGAATTAATTACCAATGCACGCCAAAATCGCAGCTTCATCTACAATCACTTTGGTTGGTTGCTTGAAAGTAGAGAAAGATTATTGATTTGGAGATATTGTGCGTCAAGGCGTGAGATTTGCAATAATTACGCCAGCCTAGAAAGTCTTCTAAAAGAGGCAGAAAGTTGAAAATCTTGCCTCCAGGTGATGAATGGGCTTCTCCTGACTTAGTCGATCGACCATTGGTTTTGATGTTGGAAGTGCTCATGTTTGATCATACATGTGGGAGAAGGTCTAGGTAGTGTCGATATATGAGCCACTATATCTGATTCTTCCGTATTGTTGATTGATCGTCCAGAAACACTTTACTTAATTTGTGTATGAGTTGATTGAATTAATGAAGCAAGAATTTACATCAACTCAATGCCAAAGATTGGAGTGAGAAGCATTATCATGGTCGTTGGGATGAAGCGCTCAGACATCCTCTTCATGCGGCAATTAACTTCGCGATATCTTAAATACATGTCATATATTATTTTTCCTCATATGACATACTAATTCTAAATCACTTTTCGTATATTATTTGAATCGGTTTGATATAGACACAGGTTAGTAGTGACCACGAGTTACTCCAAGCATTCTGAAGTATTCGCGAGATTATCTTCTACTTCTACGAGGCATTGGTAATTTGGAAATGGGTACATGATTGGTTACAAATCTAATTAATGATTCGAGTTAATTGGTTAAACTTACCTTATCTTGATTAGACATGTATATTTTCAGTTCACGACATGTGTTTCGAGATAGAGGAGGATTCGGTGATAGAGCGTGACCTCGAAAGATTTAATGGTTCTGGTTAGTGTTATTTCTCATTAAAACATTAAAAAATAAAGAAAACTGTGCGTTATTAGATTTTGGATGTTGCTTATTTTTATTCTTGAGATAATTGGTTCATGTGACCACTCCCACATTGAGGTGGCCATTAAAGTTCTTGCCCAAAATTGCATCTTCTTGGCATGAGGAAGGTGGAGGCACATTTATACAATACATAAAACAAAGAAATCGGCATACCTGGCTTGACAGGTGTTTTGTTACTATAACATGGGAACCTAAAGATCTGCGTGATGCAAGCGAGTCGGATAAAAGGATTCTTTGAAAAGAATTGCCTTGATTTTCGACATTTAAGTAGAGTTTGGTGAAGAAAGGGATGTCAGTTATTCCAATGGGTTAGACCTCTCCATTTGGATGATGGGGTGATCTGATCCGATTATTTGCATAATTAGAAGGTGGTGTTGATGTTGGTAGTGTTTTATCTGAAGAAGTTAATAGTAGTTGGTGAGACTATAGAGACTTCGGTTGACCGTATTGATTCGACCCTCATTTTATTGATCTAGTCTTTGAACATAGTGAGACCTAGTTTGGCGGTGCCCATTCTGACGTGATGAAACCGGGGAGGGAACCCGGTGATGGTAGTGATCTTTGGAATGATGGTGGAGATGTGCGGATCGACAAATAAGTGATATCCGTTGAGTCCGTTTCAACGATTGAATCGTTTCCGCCACTGCAAGAGATGAAGACCCGCGGGTCTAGGAAGTTTGGTCAGTGTGGGTAGTGGAAGCCGTATAGAGGTCGACGCGAAGGATGGCACATCCACAGTGAAGGATTCATTGTCGGCTAGTTTGAATCTATAGTGTGGCACTCGATGCGATGATTCATCCAATGGCAGTAACATTTTCCTCCTCACACAACATAATTCGACCTTGAATCCTTGGCTTCCATTGATGAAGAATATGGAATGATAAATTATCCTGTGCTGAGCAAATCTGGCTCAACATTTCCGCCATCAAATGAGGCAGCAAAGGGTTTGAAGCGAGCTTGTGTGGGTGAACCCCTGATTTCCCATCCATGGAGAGGTTGTGGAGTCTAGTGAGAGCGTTTATCGTAGCGTGTTGATGCATAAGCGAGTATTATCGAACCTTGTATGTGCTTGGTATAATTATTGTCTTGTAAGAGATGGGATCTTCATCAAATGTTCTGATGGAAGTACATCGATCTTCGTTTGGTGAGTGAAAGAATGGCTTGTGATGTAATGCTCGATGTTGTATTTAAATTTATTAATGTCGTTTCTGGCTTTTATAAAGTGTTTAGTGATTAAAAGTATTTTTATTAATTTAAATTAATAATAATAGATGTTCATGTAAAAATATCAAGATATATACCAAGATATGTCAGATGTCAGTAAATCCAAATTGGAGTATATCAGCGAAACCGATAATTTTCGTCCTTTTGCATTGTATGCAAGGTTCTAGGTTTAGATTAGAGCCTGAATCTGCAACAAAAGTGAAGTTGGTATATTTAAAAAGCAAGTTTTTTAGTTCGGGATATAAAGACACCAATTTTAAAAGTTCAAGGGTTTAAACAATAATTTTCCCTATTTTTTTTAAGAACAGTATAGATATAATTTATATCACTAAAAGTTTGATGTCAATAGTATGATGGATTTTTAAATAGAAAAAATTAGTATTAAAATCCTAAACTTTCATTAATTTTGTAATTAAATCCAGACAAAGGTTTCATTTTTAAATATAACAATTTTTATGAATTTTGTTTTTAAATCCCAACAAGACAACGACGTTTTGATGATTGTTTTAGTTATCTAAAACTATAACTACAATTAAAATGAAATTGTTATATTTAAAAATCAAACTTAATATTCAAGATTTAAACGCAAAAGTCGTGAAAGTAAAGGATTTTAATAATAATTTCCCCAAAATATTATATGTAGATGAAAATTTTCTCTAGGTATGTTAAGAGAGTATGTAGATGAAAATTTTCTAGATATGTTTAGAGAGTATTCATTATTCTTTTTTTTTTTTTCTTTTTACGGTTAAAAACTTTGGTTACAATGTAGTAAATTATCTTTATTGAGACTCTAACCTGGGATCCTTTCATATGCCTTGCCTTGCCTTTTATGAAACATTGAACATTTTACCACCTGAACTTAACATGATAGGATATTCGTTATTATCCTTAGAGTAACAAAAGAAGTCATTTAGCTTAGCTTATGAAAGTTCCTCATGGGACTAAAGATAGTTTATCTTCCAGAACTTTGTTTGATTTCAGTAAGTACTAGGAAAGGAAAAAATGCTTAAAGAAATTATTTGCTATGTTTGATTCTGGTGGAAAATATAAAAGAAAATAAAATATAATAAAAAATTTACATATTTTTAAATTTCTTAATTCTTATATAATAGAGATAAACAAATAAAATATATATAATTAATTTATTAAGTTTAAACATCTTTTGTATTTTCCTCCAATTTCTCTTTCTTTCTACTTTTTCGTACTATTTTCTTTCGTTAATACTTTTCGGTTCTAAACGGAGCTTTAATAGTACAACCCATACATGTTTATGATAATAGTGGTGTGGTAACATAGTTTAAAGAACAAGGATAATCAAAATGGTAAACACATAAAAATGATACATCACCTAATTTACGAGATGATTTAGCAAGATAATGTTTTTTTTTTTTTGATGCTTGTGGATGCGGATCGAACTGCAGCGAGTATTGGTGTGGGGCCCTAGAGTGACCAATGAATTAAACCCTCCAATGCCCCTGGGGACTTGGAACTATAACCTCACGGTATATTAGAGCTTTATATCATCTATCGACCCTCGATAGATTATTTTGTAGTGCTCATTATGTTTTATACGCTGGCTAGTGGGAGACACTATCAAAACAAAAATTTGAAACAAGATAACTGGTAACAATAAAAGTTTTCAGTTCACTTTGTCCACTTTTCAATTATGGTTTATTTGAGTGAGTATTTGAGGAATACAAGATCAGAGATGTATTATACATATCTTACGTCATTTTGGGGTTATATGGAACATAGAGTTTAGAATTGTCATATAGTTTTAGATAATCCATTTGAGATTATTCCTAGTTTGGAAGGTTGATATTATCTTAATTCTCCTGATGGGTTTAAAGATGGGAATATGTACCTGGTGTACTCATTAATATGGCTACAAATTGAATAGGATCTATAATGAATTATGATGACTTTAACTATCAGGTAATCAATTGCATTAGTATCAACCTTAAGAGAGAGTATTAAGGTAGTGCTAAGATCTTCCAATGACTTTGACCTAATAATGAGCACAGGTTGCCATATTTCCTTTATAGAGTTAGAGAATAGCTACTTCCACTTTACCCCTTGTGTGATCCTTAAAGACTTTATCACCAAAGATACAAATGAAAATGCACAATTATTATTTGCTTTCAATTTTGATTTAGTCATATCCACATTTCTATTGAAACTAGGGATGGTAATTGACCCGTCAAACCCGATAACCCGCCTCTATTGGGACGGGTATAGGACCTTCTATTGAATTTGGGTTAAAACCCGAGTTAGGTTCGAGGGCTCCACCCTATCCCCCAACAATATATTTATAAAAGTACCCTCTAAGTATTTAAGCTTATCACCCTATCTGTCGTCGCCTCATCCTATGCTCTCTTTTAATGAACCTAATCGATTTGATTCATGATCTTAATTTAGGGTTCGACACCAGCATCATCATCATCCTCCTCCTCTTCCTCATCCACACATCTATAATAACACTCATTCCAACCATATACCGCTTTCACATTAATCCTATCTCCTCAAACCCTCAAATCAATTTTAAAATTAATAAGTAAATATCGATCCATTAATTTAAGCTTGAATAAATAAAAACTTATGATACTCGATTAAATAAAATAATAAAACTAAATTAAACTCATGACGGCTTGGGTGGGTGTGATCACTGAAACTTGACTCGATAAAACTCATTCAGTGACTTCACTCATTACATATGTACAACAGGGTTGAAAATTAACATTTAAAAAATATGTTCCAATAATTAGCCTTAAGTGGCCATTTCTAGAATGGAACATGAAAGGGACTTTTTTTTTTTTTTGGATAACCATGAAGGTCTAGGCTAGCTAAAACGCATCTCAACTAATTCCACAAAGTCCTGAAACGAACAACCGAGTAAATACCCCAATGCCCCCCAAGGGGACTCAATGCAACCTCTAGGTACCAAACCCCATCTGAGCTACCCCTTGGGGGTAACATGAAAGGGGCTTTGAGAATGAAAAGAAACAGATTGGGCACCATTACATTTCAAAACTTCAGATAATGGTGATTTGTTCATGGTGTAAGTGACTAATAGATGCTCGGCTGCAATGACCATACACATTTCTCTACAATCAATATTCAGCAAATTTGAGTTTTGGAATTGTACAGAATGGTCTAACTATTTTCCATAAATCTGCTACAAATTCAAACCTTAGCAAAACTTTTGAACAATAACAACCTTTTGTCTGTATCTAATAATCTTCATTTGCCCTTTTTACTCTCGCACTTCATACTTGATGGAAGTACACTCATTTCAAATTCCCAGTTTGGTTGCATGAATGAGAACTAGTTGCAATAACTTCTCTTTTTTCAGAAAGGTATTATACCACTGTTTGGTAGATATTCATCATATTCGGTGTTTCAAGATGGTAACCATGGTGAACAGTATATTCTACAAAATTCTCCCTCTTATAATTACTATCTGAGGATGATTTCCACTGCCTTACCTCTTGTCCAGGAATCAAACTAGAAATCTCCCGTACCATAAAACCGAGCTTCCTCTTGAACTCCATACATGGTTGATAAATCATCATCCACCATTGAGATTATTCCTGGCTGAAATAAAGCAAACAGTCAAAATATAAGTGAAAAAAAAAAAAGAAGAAATTTATTAGGGTCATTTATAGATAACTGTAATAAAGTAGATCTAATACATCATAGGTGCATCAAGTTAAATGAAACTCATTCGAATGCTAACCTGCCATTGTTAAATATAACTTTTACAGCAAAAATTTACAAAGGCTATTGGCACGTGCGCTGACTTGTCTGGATTTACAGAAATTTTCCCACAGGAAAAAATAAGGAAGATTTCCATTTTTGATGGCACGCCTAGTTCATACAACTCTTTAAAGTCTTGTTGGTGATTTATAATATTTGGCCTTCAGACAATAAAAAATTAACTATATAGTTAATAAAGTTGATCAACATTTTAATCAACCTAAGTTTGTTTATCCAAAGGCAATAAAGATAAGATTGAGTTATCTCAAGGCAAAATGATTGAGCATCTACAACTACTACACTTCAACATCATATCAGTCCTCAATAATGAAACATAGATTTTTGTTTCCATGAGTGTACCAAGATAAAATAATGTTCCTAATCAACCAAACAAAGCCTTATGCAAACCACTTGGCTTGGCTAATATCAACATCAATACAATAATTTGCTATCCTTATCCTAGAGGACTTGCTTAAATGTCAAAGAGTAGAGATGGTTTAGATTTCTGCTTCAGTACCACATACAAGAAACAAGTGTTACCTCCCAACCATAGTTGCTGAAAACTTACAATGTAACATTACTACAACTTTTTTTCTTTAATAAAAACCGATACATATTGTAATTCATATCTTATTTTAAAGCTTGTATTACAACATATATACAATGCGAGATAAAATGTGATAATTATGAGACAATGATACATACATCAACTATTTCCTATAATTTATCAAAAAATGAAAGTAATTCTTTTTTTTTTTTGTCAAGCTTTTACGCTCCCTCCCCCAAACACACAAACTTTAAATGTATAAGTATTGAACCATTGGGCTAAAGCGCACATTTTTTAATTTTGCAAACATAAGCACAAACACACATACATCTTGTAGAATCTAGAACTAAATATTGAAGAAGATTATTTTTGGGGATTATGTGATGTATATAAATATTAAAGTAATATTTTTTTAATTTGAACTTGTCAAAACATTAACATCCAATGCTTTCATATGACATGATATAAGTTAATTATTTACATCCTACTATCTTCCATAAAATAAGATATATTATAATCTATACTGGATTCTTTCACATGACATTCATACATAAACCTATTTTACTATTTATTTATTTATTTTTATATATAAAAAAACCTATAATCTGTAATCTGATATGATACGAGGCGAGAAAAATAGAAAATTGATATATGACATGTTTAACAAGTTAACCCCTATACTCAATAATAACAATGGAAACACATAAGACATATAGCGATTTAAGAACTCATTTAAATTATGAAAGAACCACAAACACGCGATAATGGATGATACCACTGTTCATTGCTCTTCGATTTGAGATTGTCCTAACCGAGCTCCTATTGTTTTTATCAAAGTACCATGACCACTACAATTCTAAAGGAAATTAACTTGAATAAGTCGAATGCCAAAGAACACAATTCTGCATGCGTGCGGAACCTTAAGGCAGAAGTAGTTCTAGACTAGGATTGTTCCCCATCCCAAGCACTTCAATAATTACCAATGCTATACAATCATGGGAAAATACAACCCTGGGAACATTAGATCCTACACACCCTACTGCACTACAATAATCTAGTGCTATTCATGAGTCATTAACTTCATATATGGCAATATGATAGGTCCCGATCAAAGCTCGAATAGAATTTTTGTTCTCTTTAGGGGAAAAGAAACAGAAAAGCAGTAAGCTTGCTTGATGCAAAACCTCTACATTTCATTACTTGCAATATGTTTCAATAAACAAAATAATAAATTGATAAACATGACTCCTCTGCTAGCAAACATGGCCTCACTGCTAACAAAGCGTGATCCCCTACTAACGCTGTTCTGTTCCTAGGACCCCTCATTCCATATGGACGTCCCATATGAAGAATGTTGTATTGACTTCAATTAACAACTAACTCATAAAACAAACTCTATCATTACCCTTCGCTTCAAGAGAAACCTTGCCCTCAAGGTTTAGGTTACGGAATATTTTATGTAACTCCCTGACACTGCATCAATTTATCCTTGATACTCTTGCCCACCATCCAACACTAATAGTTGTGGACCTTTGCATTTATGTCCCGGAGTGAATTTCTCATCGCAATTGAAGCCTGAAGCCTTGAGTTCCATTTTGTTTTGCATCTCTTCTGACGAGGTCATACATGGTCGGAGGCGACTTTATGATGCTTGAGTGGTGCTAAACGTGAGTATAGCCTTTGCCGAATCAAATGATCATCGTTGTCACTAAATGACGTCTCCCTTCAATTTAGCCAACATCGTATCCTCTGTGATCTAGGTTGTCCGCAATGTTCTAGACACTAGACCTCATATGCTGTTTGCCGGTAACCTCTCAGCTCTTGACGATAATCTGCGATCACGCTCGGTACGTAATATCGAGTCCTCCTGATCGATGGACAAGCAGGATATAATTCTTCGACAAAAATACCCCAGTGACAACTTCGCTTCCTCACATGATGTCACGACATAACCGGCGTTGCCACCATTGGTTTGCCTCGCCTTCCAAATGAAAGGATGCCAAAGATACTTTATGTGTTTCTAAGGTATTTTGGTATTCGAAAAACTGACCAACTAGTGTAAACCACTTTGTTGGATCATCTCTAGAATATCTTGGGAACTTAAGCTTTGCCAGTTTAGAAGTGAACATCGGTCGCCTTCCCTCAAGTTGATCCTGCCCATTTGACGATTGTGCGGCTTGCGTGTTGGGCTGCCTAAGGAAGTCTCATGCCTTGCAATTAGGATGTCGGACATCAGGCTAATACTTGACTTCAATTTCACGGGTTTATGCCAAGCTCCTACTTCCATTCGATCGAATTTGGTTTTGAGGTCTTCAAAGCTAGCCTCTAGATTTTCAATTCTTTCCTTGTTGGTGGACATAGCGGTACACGATAAATGATAGGTGATCAAAACTCAAATAGAATTTTGTTCTCTTTAGGGAAAAGAACAGAAAACCGTAAACTTGCTTGATGCAAAAATCTCTCCCATTTCATTACTTGCAATATGTTTAAATAAACAAAATAATAAGTCCCAAGTAAACATGACTCATCTACTAACAAACATGACCCCACTACTAACAAGCGTGATTCCCTACTAACACTAATTCCTATTTCCTAGGACTCCTCATTCCATATGGACGTCCCATATGAAGAATGTTGTATTGACTTCTTCAATTAACAACTAACTCATAAAACAAACTCTAGATCATAATGCTTATGCACCATTCAAACCTCCACCTCCAAAGGGATTAACAGATATTTTTCTTCAAGACAAGGAAGAAATGTATATTAAACTACGTAGCCTTAGCTAATACGACTGACATTGAAATTTGCAAGAGCAAACTGAAAATTCACAAATTCTAAATTTTCAACCAACATTAAACCCAAAGCAACAACAACAACAAAAGAAGGAAAAGGAAAGGAAAAACAAAATTAAAAATCGTACCTCCATTGACTCAATTCAAAATGCTTAAATATCAAGCAAACCCAATTCAAAATCAGTCCTCGTCGCTCTCATCACTAAAATAACTAGCTTTTTTCTCTTTCTTCCCCTTCTCCCGCGTCTCCAAACCCTCACTTCCCTTCAATAACCTCTGATCAGCACCAGTATCGACCACCGACGCCCAATTATCATCCGCAAATACTTCCCCACCATCCGATCCGCCGCCGTCGTCATCATCATCATCGTTCTTCCTGACCGCACGCTCGCCCTGCCCCCGCCGTGAGCGCTTCGGCGCCGGCCGCTCCCTGGCGCCCAACTGGTTCCTGGGGCACTCGTACGACAAATGGCCTTCCTCTCCGCACTCGTAACAACGGCTCTTGTCCTTGTAAACCTTGCGGCGAATGAACTCAGAAGCCCGACCATTGTCGGCGGCTATAGAAGCTGTGAGAGTACGTTTATTGAGGACCTTGCCGTTCATCTCACGCGCCGCCGCGACGGCCTCGTCCCGGGAGACGAAGAGGACGAAGGCAACGCCGCGGCTGCGGCGCGTTTCGCGATCCTTTAGGACGGTGACTTTGGCGACTTTGCCGAAGGTTGAGAAGATAGTGAAGAGGTCGGAGTTGGTGAGGGTGTAGTCGAGGTTGGAGACGTAGACCGTTGATTTGGACGGAGCTAGGCCGCCGGAGCCGCTGGATCCTTTATTGGATTTGGAGGAATTAGAGCTAGGTTTAGGAGTTGAAGAGGAGGGATAGCGGTAGTACAGGGTTTCGTCTTCCTCGCTGTCGCTGTTGTTGTGCCTCACCATCTTCACTCTCTCGAACACCTCTGAATTAAGCCTCCCAAATGTTTAAGGCGATGTTTGGCGATTGCGATTGAAAATAATAATAATAAACTAGAGCTCGCAATTTGAGTCTGACCAATCTGGTCCATTCAAAATTAGGGTACGGCTGGATTGCTATTTATTAGCCCGAAAAAATCGGTCCGGATTGACAACCTTAACGTTTTGTAAGGCAATTTGAGGCCAAGTCAGCTCGGAAATTAGCGTGGTAAGTTCTTTATTTTATTGACTGAGCAAAATAATGAAGCTAAATTGGCCGTACGTATGAAACTCGTCTAGGATTATCATTTACAATATAAAGCGTAAGAAACCACGTAGAATTAAGGGGTGGACAAAAAAGCAAGAAGAAATCGGCTTAGATTGAGGCCAAGTAGAAAAAATGGGTTAACCAAATTGATCAATTTTGTTTTGGTTTTTTCTTTATATAAATCTTGGTTTCAGTTTGTAAAGTAGAAAAAATCGTGGTTTCGGTTAATCGACAGAAAATTTAAAATATATATATATATATACACTAAATAGGTTTCCTCTTTTATGTAGTGCGACTTTCTGACCATACCCAGATTTTACCGTTTTCCTCCATTAATCTTTTTTTTTTCTTTTCTTTTTGAAAGAAATATCCCTTTAAAGAAGAGGAAATATATTAAGCTTAGGAATAATAGAAGGATAGGGCATCCATAAGAAAATGTGGAAGCCTCAAGCCAAAGGGAAGGGTAGCGTTAGAATGGGTAGCTCTAGCAAGGAAGCGTGTTGTCTGAACTTCGCTCTCTGAACCCCGACGTCACATGGGAATGATCATGATGGGTCTGAGGCCATGACCATATATAAGGAGATGGAATGTTAAAACCTTTGTGGGCTTAACTTTGTGGAGAGTATGTGGAAGGTTTCGGGAAGATCACAGAAATCTGCAGTGTAGAACATCTTTGGAAGATCCGCGCATGTGTGAGAGTGTGGAGGATCACAGGAAGGCAGTGGATGTGGGATGATGAGTCTTGTGTGGAAGGTAGTCTTGGGGTTCACGTGTCACGTAGTAGAGCGTTTAAATTCTGGGATGGTAGAGAGCCTTCATTCTCATGCCATTCATTTGTATATAAGGAGGTGGTGGCTCGTTTGCAAACCACTGACTTGAGAACCAGTTTGGGGCTTCTGAAGCTTTGTAAGAGCGTTTCTTCAACGAGAGTTTTGCTTCGCACCAGTGTTCTTCCAGAGTTCTCTCTTCCCGACACGTAGTGGGTAGGGTCGAGGCTTAATGACGAGGCACGTGGGAGGCGACAGCGACATCCAGGGACGGGTTACGCAAAACGCGGGGCTTAGAAAACGGGAGACTAAGTTCGTGATAGTTGGTATCGGAGAACGCCCCGGTGCGACGTGTGGGAGTAACTTAGGATATGATGCGAAGCTCTCATGTGGAGGAAGAGGTGGCAGCGAGTCAGGGGTAGGGCTTCAGGGGTCCTTCTACGGGGTAGGAAGGACGAGTCACCAAATGATGCCATTTCTGTGAGGGATGAATTTTTTTGAAAATTTGCAGAGTTGGGTGTAGCGGACAGGGCGGGATGGACCTTTTGGAGCGAAAGCATGGAGAAGGCGGTGGAGGATCTCAGTGCAGTCCGAGAGACGCTTGAGAGGGGATCTGGCTTCCGTCGGTTCATGTGGTGTCACGAGGTTCATGACTTTTCAAGACGAGGGTCTTGAGTGTACTCAAACTAGCAGGTCGAGGTGGAGGTCACGACGAGCATGAAGAGAGGGTGGGGGCGAGAGGTGTACATTTATAAGGCGACATTGGCTACCATTTCAGGTTATAGACTATAGCCCGTCACACGATTAATTAGTACTGAATTCTATTCCTGACGTACCGAAGATTATGGTGTCCCCAGCATTGTAATCTTTGTGGAAATCAGCGGCAGGTCGTCTCGAGAGGCGGTCTTACTTTGTTGATCGATAGGGCTATTCCCCTTTAAGGAAATTATGGTTAAGAGGGTGCTTAATGTTGTGTTGTTTAGTTTGAATGGTTGATTGGTTTAAATGTTTTAAACTAGAAGACGGTGTTGAGATTTTGGGTTCCACTCACTTCGATCGAGGAATTAAGTCCCACCTCTTGACACATAAACTCATCCCAAGGCCGTGATAAATGGTGGCGATGGAGGATTGTCTTTAAATGCTCTTTGGAAAATGAGATGATCGAGTAATACCTAAGCCGCTTGTTCTGCGTTCCAGCAGGCCTAGTTGGCATTATGATCGAAACCTGGCGATATCTTAGGAAATATCGTTAACACGTTGTATTCAGAAAATTTATGACGAAGGATTTAAAACCTTTACACACAAGTGATCGATATTACCTGATGGTAGAAAATCGAAAAGAGATTGAGGGACTTTACCTTGATCAAGGGGTGAGTTTCCCAGTATGATCCAATGATGGGGGTTTAGAACCTTCCGAAACAAAACTTGTATGAACAATTAAAGTCGACGATTAATCATAAAAACGGTACCTTACGAAATCGAAATTGACATAAAGCTTGAGAATGAAGAATATGGAATCTTTAGGATTTAAGCAGAGATAAATATTTATGTTGAAAGATTCTGAGCTCTTGGATAGAAACTTCCCGAAAAGAATAGAACTACGAAATCTTGGATGCGAAGTCTAGCTTTCAGCGGAGAAAACTCTTATTACATCGAGAAACCTAAACCTTAGTAGAGAACTAAAAAACTAAAAGGAGTCGAGCCCCTATTACTTGCATCCTCGCTTAGCACCTTAGCCCCCTCAGTGATTTTCCCATTTTGGTTTGTTGGCGAGAGTCTTGCCATGTCTGGATTGAATTCTTAGACGGTCGCAAGTTCCGTACAGTTATGCAGGTAGAACTTAAGTTGTGCGGAGTAGAACTTCACTCTTGTTGATTTTCCGGCAAGTTGTAGGTAGAACTTTGATTCAGGGTAGAACAATTCCTTTACTCCAATTTTACGACCAAGTTTATGCGGGTAGAACAAGTTCTGCAGGTAGAACTTGTCTGCTAGTACTTCCTGGCACTACGGAGTTCAGAGACTTAGTCAATTGCTCACCACGTCACGCTTGCTTCATATTAGCTTCAGGGCAAACATCCTTGTGCACTTACGTTTAAACTGCTTGAAGAGACACATATAGTCGAAATACTGAAGAGATTAAATTACTGTTCTTGTGCGAATGTGGAGTAAATTGTGATTTAAATGTCTGATTCTATTATAATTATCACTTTCGAAATGAGTATTCATCACACTGACACAACGTCTTACTAGTCTAGCGAGATTTAGATCGGAACTACCCACTAGGTATGGATCTACAAACAGACGCCGGTACGGTCGAGCTGCAGGGAATCTGAAATAGCACTTATGGAATGGGAGCATTTCACCCACTTTAGTATGCGGTGCGACTCGATTACTTGACCATTCTTACCTGATGAACATTATAACACGCTAACACAAAATTGGTTATTCAGAAATGGGATTATGGTTTAAATGTAAAGGTAGTCATGCTTGTAGTGAGTTGTAATGATCAAAATAAGATAAGCTATCATATAACATAGAACATGTAACCCTCATTGCATAATGTAGAAAGACGCCTTAAGTCGAATCAAAGAGGTCTTAGAGTTTGTAATGGCCAGTAGGCTAAATATGAAAGAAAGGTGAAAATCAAAGCAGATGTTGGCATAACATGGCTAAGATTACACTGCGGGTGCAACACCACCTAGTATAGCCTAACACGACTATGGAGTGTCGTCCTCATCCCGTGAGAAGAGAATCGTCCTCGTCCGCTGATCGTCTAAATTCTTCGATTCTCATAAATGCGGAGTAGCATGTCATGTGTTGGCTCCCACGAAAGATGTGGCTCTCGAGCACGGAGGCGTCGGTCAGAACATACGCTTCGAGGATGCCGAACCACCCCTTGATCGTAGCTCCATCCTCTTCAAGGCGATGTGCTCATAGGTCTTCAGGTACATGGAAGAAGTGGTCCAGGAGTGCTGAGCCTTGAGGGCGTGGTCTAGTGGAATTTGCTCGGCTCTTCGCCTCGATCTTATTTGTGATGCACTCTGCCTGGGTATCCACCCTCTTTTCTTTAACTGATTCCCTCGTCCCACTTCTTCCTCCGATGCAGTCGCAGCGAGTGGGGAAGCGGAATATGCCGATTTGCGCGAATGTTGCTTAAGAACTCCATAAATGCGCACCATATGACTAGTGCGCCAGTCGATCGGCTTCCCGGTGTAACCTCGTGTCTGGCGAATCGTTCTTGTGAAACTTTTCCGACCCTTGACCCGAATCGATTGGTGATCGCACTTGTTCATCGGGCGTATTAAACTAACTCCGAGCGAATTCTTGTTTTATAAATCCTCCGCAGATGCGGGACGGGTGCACACATAGCCTCGATGAATAGCGGGCATCAATCGATAATACAGTGGATATGGATTAATAAACGTCGAGCGAAGATGGTCTGGTATGTGCTTCTCCGAGTCGGGGTGACACGAAGGCGCTTTCCATCACTTGAGTTTCTGTCTGAGTCAACCGTGATTTTCCTTCAAGTTGGTGGCAGAACTCCCGAGCTGCGAGAAGGTAAGTATCCGCGATCCCCAGAGTGCACGAAGTGCATATTTTGTTCCTGGATAATTACCCTGATGGGATGAGAATATAAGAATGTTTCCAAATTAACGCCCCTCTCGCATTGGAAACCCCTATTTGCCATTGCCTGGGTCCATTTCTCGTGCTCACCCTCGAGTCTTATTGAAACATAGCCTCTATTTCTTCGTGACCTTTGTCGATAATTCCTCACTTTAAAAGAGGATGCGACTTGTTTTCCACTTTTCTTTTCAGCGGTTGAGAAGCATCGGGCTTTCTCTTTCCTTTGCTTAGTCCATAGAGGAGCTGGGATGCCTTCCCTTTCGGTGTTCTTAGTACGATGCCATGGAAATAGCGATGATAGCTCTCTTGTGAGACGGCAGGAAATAAATCATCGTATCCCAAAACCTACCTCCCGAGCGGCAAAGTGCAGTCACGTAATACATCGGATAACGGTCTCCTGCGCCCGTATAGACTGACATAGCCTCGGCCCGGCAATCACGGAATAATATCAGCAAAATCCGCCAACGAGATCCATATGCTTAGCTGAAGGAGATCCGCGATGCTAGTGGAAGTTGTAGGGCTTACCACGTTCGAACATTCTGCGAGGTAACCAATGCAGGCCAGGCTTAAGGAAACCACAGCGGAAGCAATGACTTAGGAATGCTTGTAAGAGGAACACACGGCTAGGGCTGACTTGTGGAATGACAAAACCATATGGCAAATGAAGAGGCATTCGATTTTGGGTTAAAAACCCTCTACTTGATTCGCCTGTTCTCTGGTAGAACTTTAAGTTCCTAGGTGAGACTATATATGATTTTGTTAAGTTCTCTGGGGTAGAACTTTAAGTGTCTTATTAGAACTTGCTTCAACGATTAATGTGTATTATTATTATTATTATTTTTTTTTTTGAATATATATATATTTTTCACTTTTGGAGACGGTGGTGCATTATACGTCTTGACTTTGTTCAAATTGCCTTTCATCCGGGTTTTACGCATGTTCACTTTTTCTCTTGTTCCAAATTCCACAGTAGTGCGTTCGTAGACTTAGTCTTGTAATTCATTCTTGGGATATCTTGGAAACTCTCCATGAGAACCATAGCGTTCCTCAAATCAGGATTCCCTAAGGTTGAATAAACAGACAACTTCGCTCAAAATGGGTGCAAAGGATGAGACACTACAAATCCCACGGGCATACAACGAAATAATGGCCTCTAATCATTTCCACTTATGCAAGGTGTTATAAAGACTATGATGCAAATTAACATGACCAGCTAAATTGATGCATAATTGGAAACAATAACAGGCAAGATCGGAGAAATTTTGGCCATAAGTCTGTGGTTTGGGTGAGCAGTAAAGTAGGTAGAATGCAAGGGGACACAATTCACAGAAGAACACAAGGCTTGTTGTGTGTGCTTGTTAAGATGTACATGCGATAAGATGATGTGGAGAGTATATGAGATCAAGCGGGTATGTACGGTCTGAGTAAAACATAATACTCAAAAAGAAACAAATTTTGAAAAATTTGACCGCGAACCACACTCGCAGTAGCGTAGATTACGTTCAACTTGAGTGTACACCTACCCCCTGTGAAACAAACATTGTCCACAATACTTTGAACTAAAATTACCCCCAGCCAAGGTTGAGGAATCAAACAAGAGCCCGTGATTTTATTTTCTATGTTATTGAAAAGCAAATAGAAATAAATCAAATGAAGTAAAAACAAGAAAAATAGAAAGCATGAACAAAATAAAGCAAAACTATATCTGACAAATTGAGAATGATATTTACTTGGAAGAGTTTTGGTAAGTAGATTACGAGTCACAGTCTGCTGTGAGGAAATGCTCGAGAATGGTTTAGGCGTTGGCCATTCACCTTGAAGGAGTTCCCATTGTCCGGTTTTCAATTTCCCAGCTCCGTATGGATAGACCACCATACTTGATGAAAGGGCCGATCAGCGGGGCCCAGACTTCGAAATAGATCTGGCAGGTACATGCGCCGTTACTTTGATTAGGTTCAAAAGTTTTCCTGGCAATAGATTTATCATGGAATAACTTGAGCCGCTCCTTGTAAATTCTGGAGCTTTCATACAATTCCCTCCTCAGTTCTTCAAGTTCATTTAGGCGCAATAGCAAGCTGCTTACACCTTGAGTTAAATCGAAATTAAGTTCGAATAGCCCGATGGCGGTGTTGTTCCATCTCACGGCAAATAGCAAGCCTTGCCATAAACTAGCCTATGGGAGACATACCAAAAGCAGTTTAAAAAGCGTGCGGTATGCCCGAAGAGCATCAGACGGGTGACGATCTTTTCCCCGAGTTAGGGCAATAGTCTTTCTAAAATGTGTTTATCTCTCCCTATTAGCTAGCTCGGCGACCATTGAATTACGTGGGTGAGTAGCGGAAATGGATACTTTATGGGTGACTCCATATTTCTTTAGCAGTTTTCAAAGATCGGTGCAAGTGGAGTCCACCATCCTTTAATAATTACCGAGGCGTTCAAGCGAGAAAAATATGTTCCTTTATAAATTTCAAAACAACCTTATGGTCATTGGTTCTCTTTGGAGTGCCTCGACCCATAGACACGTAGTCAGCGGATAATAAAATGTAGATAGCCACGAAGGGGAGAAAGGCCCATGATCCAATACCCAACGGTCAAAAATTTATTGATGATTAGAATTGGGGTAAAGGCATCATGTTTCGTTTTGTGACCCCTCCTAATTCTTTGGCATTGAGCCACCAAGTTTTCTGTCAAAACAAATCTTTAAAATGGTAGACGATAAAGCCCGGCTTGCGAATCTTGTCTGGGTTTTCGGGCGGAGAAATGTCCTCCACGAACCGGAGTGGCAGAAGTTAAAATACTCACTGCTCATCATTGGGTACACATCTCCCTCATTATTTGATGCAGACGATTATTTAAATAGATATGGATCATCAAAATAGTATTTCTTAATATCGCCGAATTTCTTTTCTGTTGAAGTCATTGAGAGTGGAATCGGCCGGTTACTAGGTAATTCACTATGTCGATACCGCCAGGTGTGAGCAAGAGCAAAGAGTTGTTATTTCATCCCGAAAACATCGCATGGAGTATGCACATTGGGAGTTGGATGCGGAACTAATCGAGATAAGTGAGAAATTCGGTAACCACATTCTCAACCCCACTTTTATCTTTAATGGTGAGAGTTGAATTCTTGACGAGAGTAAAATCCACCTAGTTTAACCTTGGTTTCAGATTCGCTTAGAGCAAGTACGTAGTCGCATGGTCAGAAGATGGTTACGGGGAGCCAACAATATATGACCTAAATTTTTCTAGAGCAAAGACAACAGCCGAAACTCTTTTTTTCGTGGTTGTAGTCGTCATGTAGTCTAGTGTCTTACTAGCATAGTAAATGACAAAGCCTTTGTCTCCTCCTCCGTCCTAAACACTCTATGGCATAATCACTAAGATCGACATGATCTCAAATGGGAGGTCCCAATTAGGAGACCGCATGATTGGTGGTGACACTAGCATGTTCGAGCTTAGCAGTGCGTGTCACAAGCTCGGTGACTATGTGAAAGTGACATCCTTAGCAAGCAAAGTACATAAGGGCCGCTATAGCACTAAAATCTTTTATAAACCTTCTCGATAAAACCAGCATGGCCTAAGAATGGACCTTATGTCTCTAACACTTAGAGTAGGAGGTTGGAAATTAGTTCAACTTTGGCCTTATCAACTTCAATTCCATCTGATACAATGTGGCCTAAAACAATTCCTCAGGTTACCATGAAGTGACATTACTTCTCCCAATTTAACACAAGATTTTTCTTGACACCTCGCAAACCCACGTAGTTTTCTAAACAAATTCTCCTAACGAGTCACTAAAAAACCCAGAAATCATCCACGAAAATCTCCAATATGATTTCTATCATGTCACCGAAAATTCCCATCATGCATCGTTGAGTTCCGTAGTATCGCACATCCAAAAGGTACCTTCCTAAAGGCGAAGGTACCAAAGGGCAAGTGGAATGTAGTTTTTCTTGATCTTCCAAAGCTATCTCAATTTGATTGTACCCTGAGTACCCATCAAGAAAACAATAAAATTCATGCCCTGCAACTCTCTCTAACATTTGATCAACAAACGGAAGAGGAAAATGGTCTTTCCTAGTGCCCGCATTAAGTTTCCTATAATCTATGCACACCCTCCATCCTGAGGTGACACGAGTAGGAATGAGCTCATTATTTTCATTGGCAACTACTGTGACTCCTGACTTCTTAGGAACTACTTGTGTTGGACTAACCCACTTGCTATCTGCAATAGGGTAGATAACCCCTACATCCAAAAGCTTTAAAACTTCCTTTTCACCACTTCTTTCATTATTGGGCCTAATTGCCTCCGTGGTTGCCTAGAAGGTTTGACATCCTCTAAGTGATTTCTATGTGTGCGCATCAAGGGCCACCCTTTAATATCTGCAATTGTCCAACCTAAAAGCTAGCCCCGGGTTTTCAATATTTCCAAAAGTTGAGTTTTTTTGAGTCACGTCTGCACGAGGAAGAGGACATCGAAAAGTGTCCCGCCCTCTAAGAATGCATATTAAGATGTGTTGGTAAAGGTTTTAGCTCAAGCTTAGGTGGCTTCCCGAAGGCAAATGTCTTATCCTCTTACTACAAGAAGGTTCAAATTTAGGGTGCCCACCTGCTAACTTCAAATACATCTTTATGTCAATTATAGAGTGAAGAAACTCGACTAAAGTGGTCACTTCTCTGATCCTAATTGGCCGACTGGCACATGACTTTAAGAGGATCATCATGTGAAACATTATCCGTATTTTTGTACCACTGAGTCGATCATATTAATTTCACATGTCTTCTTCATTCCCCATTCCTTGATTACATTGAAAATATTCGATTAACAAATATGTTCTAAATGAAAGTGTCATTAGGCCTCCCTACAATGTATAATGGCATTAGCAAATACTCAAGAATGGTCGATCAAGAATTACTGGGAATTGAGTTCCTTGGTTCACTACACAGCCGGCTTTCTCGCCAAGCACCACAAAATCGATTGAAGCCACTCATTCACTTGGACCAATACATCCCCACCATCCCCCAGGAATTTTCTACGCCTCCTGGCCGCTAATTGAAGGGTGATATTGGTCGACTCTAATTCTCCTAACCCTAGGTCCACGTATACTGAATAAGGCAGCAAATTAACACTCGCTCCTAAGTCCACTAAAGCATGCCCCAACTTTGAATTTCCTACTACTATAGAAATAGTAGGACTTCCTGGGTCTTCTTTATATTTCGAGGCAAAGTTGTTCAATTAGGGAAGTAGATTGTTCACCATGAATGCTTTCCTTGTTGACACCTAATTTCCGTTTTACCATAAATCCTTTTGGGCATAAGGACGGGAGATTTGTTTAATGGCCTCAATGGGGAATGTTCAGTTTGACTTTGTTTCCGAATAAATTATAAATCTCCGAATGGTTGGTCATTTTCTCTGGTGCTCTCAATCTATGAGGGTATGGAGCTGGAGGGATATGGGTGACTTTGCCTTCCCAGGTGATCATCGATTCCTTTGTATTGTGACACGAGGTGTATCCGATTCTTCATCCTCCCTAGCCAATTCACTAGTTTAATTTTTGTGATGGTTCCTTGGTTGAATAGTTTTGTCAACTACCTTACCACTAAGGGCAGTGACAAATTTTTACGTTGCTCAAAAGGTACCCTCACTTGAACTCAAACTTCCCACACTTTTCGACCAGGGGTTTGACGTGGTCGTGGACGGAAGTTTCCTTTCTCCCGTTTTCAAGGTTACCTATGGACGGTCAACTTGGTTATTCAGATCTCACATCATTCAGAGTAAATGAGTTCGTGTTTGTGATTGTTGGGTTTGTACAAACCGGTGTAACTATATCTTCCGTGATTTCTTAAGGAGGTCGTAAGGTCAGGAGTTTTGATTCCCTTTGGTTCTAAGTGGGATGATTTAATTTTGATTAGAGTTTCCTTGAAACTCGGGGCCTTGATTTTGAAATGGAGAATAATTTGGAAAACCTTGGTTTGGATAGTGAGGGCCTTGGTTGTTTGGCGCATTATGTGGTCCTCCCTCATCTCCAACTAAAATTAGGATGCTACTCCCACCTGTGGTTGTAAGTTTCGTAGCATGAGTTGAAGGTTTCCTTTGGTAGTTAAAGGGCGCGGGGCTTGTTCAATTTGGAATGGCTCCCTAACTTGAGGAAGATTTGGCAAGCACGGTCGAGTGTGTAGGATCATCGCATATAATGCATGGCTCCTCTATACTCTAGTCCATTTGGTACCGAGTGGGTAGTCGAGGCACACCTGTTACCTCGTTCACTTTCTTCATCTCTATGGCCTCTAATTTCCTTGTCAAATTGGCAATCTTGGCCTGCAACTCATCATTCTCTCTTAGGTGGTGGATTCCGCCACCAGTGAATGTGCTGTGCACCTTAGCATTGTCTAAAGAGGTGTTTGTCTCCCAAGTCCGAGCATTCTCTGCTATAGTGTCAAAAAGTTAATTGCCTCCCTAGCACTCTTTTCATAAAATTCTCCCGCACACATCATTTGGATGTATTGTTTATTACTTAAGGACAATCCTTGATGGAAGTATGCACAAATTTGTCCAACATCTAACCCATGATGAGGGATAGCATGGAGGAGATCCTTATATTTCCTTCCCATACCGAAGGGTTCACCCGGCTTTTAAAGTTCGAATTGATTTCGCATGAGAGCATTGGCACGGCAGAGTAAAGAACTTATTGAGGAATTCATTCCGCATGTTTTCCCATGTAAAGATTGAATTAGGTGCAAGGGAATGGAACCAGATTTTGGCTTTCTCCTTTAAAGCAAAAGGAAATAAAACCAAACATATAATGTGGAGAGGGGAACCGGTGGAGAGGAATGCACTACAGACATCCTCGAAATCCCTCATAAATGAGTAAGGATTCTCAGATTCAAACCCTTGGTAGACAGGTAGAAGACGGATCATTTCCGACTTCATCAGGAATTGATTGGCCTCATCAGGAAGGCGAATACAAGAATTTGTTGTGGTCCTCTGAGGTTGCAGAATTTCTCGAAGGGTTCTTTCTACGTTGGGCAAAGGACAGGGGAACCTTATACCGATTTTGCTGAAGGTTACCACTTCCTCCTCTCATTGGTGTTATTGAAGTGTAGCATTGTCCCCATGTCAGGAGGCTCATAAAGTCCTCGATTCTCGTGATTATCCATTCGAGGTAAATGTTATCTCGAGACACTTGGCTTATAATGGATTTCTCTGTGTACTCTAGGGCACAGTTTCTCGACTAGTGCCTGTTTCTCGCTATGAGCCCAAATTGACATGCACTACACTAACTCGATCCAAGAAACACTTACTAAGATTTCAATTAAAAACAAAAATAAAAAGAAAAGCCGAGAACGCATCGAACTGCAATGCAATTGCAATTTACCCCGCCTCTTCAGATCAACTCGTTAGTCGCCACTAAGAACGGCGCCAAAAAATGCTTCGGCCCCGATTAGTGCCTAATTCTATTCCTGCCGTAGGAATTATGGTCGCCTAGCATTGTAATACCGTGGAAATCCATGTCATCTCCTCGGGAGCGGTCTTACTTTGCTGATCAATAGAGCCATTCTCACTAAAAGTATGATTTTAAAAGAGAATTGTAATATTGTGTTGTTTGGTCAATGGTTGATTGGTTTAAATGTTTTAAACTAGAAAGACAATTGTCGATTTTTAGGTTCCACTCACTTCTCGACGTAAGTCCTAATTCCTCTTATTTTATAACTCATCTAGGAACCATTGATAAATGGTCTTCGATGGAGGATTTGTCTTTAAATGCTCTTGGAAAATAAAGATGATCGAGTAATACCAAACACTTGTTCTCAATTAAAACGAACCCTTAGTTGGCATTATGACTGCCAATCGCAGGCCTGGAAGACCTCGTTAACACGTTGTCAAGAATTACTTCAACGAAGGATTTGAAACCTTTCTACACAAGTGATCAATATTACACAATCCATTGAAAAATCAAAAGAGGAATCTGAGGGACTTTACCTTGATCGGGTGAGGGAATTGATGTCGGTCTTCGATGGAGATTTGTCTTTAAATGCTCTTGGAAAATAAAGATGATCGAGTAATACTAACACTTGTTCTCAATTAAAACGAACCCTTAGTTGGCATTATGATCAAGCACAACGTAAAATCGAAATATTCAACACGTTGTCAAGAATTTGCCTAAACTAAGGATTTTAAAACCTTTCTTACACAAGTGATCAATATTAATAATCCATTGAAAATCAAAAGAGGAATTGAGGGACTTTACCTTGATCGGGGTGAGTTTCCCCCGTATGATCCCAGCAGTAGGGGTTTAGAACTCCATAAAACTTGTATGAACAATTAAAGTCGAAGAACGATTAATCATAAAAACAGTACCTTGCAGAAATCATAATTGACTTGTAAAACTGAGAATGAAGAATATGGAATGCTAGGATTTAAAGCAATAAATATTTATGTCAGAAGATTACAAACTCGAATCCGAAACTTCCAAAAGAATAGAACTCCTCGAAACTGGATCTACAGTCTAACTCAAAACCTGGAGAAAAACTCTTATTCTATCAAAACCTAAACCCTAGAAGTGAAGAACTAAAAAACTAAAAGAGAGTCAGAGAGCCCCCTATTACTTGTGTCCTCTTCCTTTTATAGCCCCCTCCAATGTGATTTTCCCATTTTGGTTTATTGACGAGAGTACACCCTCACACTGATTGAATTCCTGGACACCTCAGTTCCATGCGCTTAAAATTTAGGAACTTGCTGTAATGCAGAGAACTCACCACTGTTGATTTTCCACAAGTTGTACCTAAGAGGAACTTTAGGTTCTACTTCTGTAGGAACTTGTTCACTCGCTTAATTTTTCAGTTGAAGTCAGACCAGAGGAACTTTAAGTTCTACCGTAGAACTTGTAATCGGTGCTTCCCTTGCTTTTCTCGAGTTCCCGAGATTCTCACACTGCTCACCCACATCCACACCGGCTCATATTAGCTTCCAAACATCCTCGTGCACTTACGTTTTAAACCCGGGAAGACTCACGAAGTCCGAAACACGAAGAGATTAGAAGTACCCGTTTCGTGCTAAAATGTGGGTAAATTGTGATTTAAATGTGCCAGATTCTATTATAATTATCACTCAAATGAGTATTCATCACCACTCATGAAGCACCAAGGGTGAAGGTGCCAAAGCCACACACGTTCAGTGGGTAACGGGATGCCAAGGAGTTAGACAACTTCTTGTGGCACATGGAGAGGTACTTTGAGGCGATAGCACTAACTGATGAGGCGGCAAAGGTACGCTGCTACGCTCTACCTCATTGATAATGCAACTCTATGGTAGCATAGAAGGTTCTTAGAGATAGAGAAGAGGATGTGCATTGTTGAATACACAAAAGGGCAACATTTATATCGGATTTTAGTACCTTTCACCATATTTTCTCATTTTGAAGAATAGGTGCCTTGATCGCTCTCGCAGGTTTTTGGACTTGTGTAGGTTTTTCGGGTTCCGTGCATAATTGTTATAGGGGTTCGTGTCCAGAGAGAGTGAATGTGATTATCAGGATTTATGGCAGCCGCTATCAGAAGTCTCGGGAAGTGCAATGGTGTCGGGGAACAATTGTAGAGGCAAAGGGTACCGTACCGTAAACCCACTCAATACCCCCAAAGCAGAAATCACTAGTAGCCATGGTACCCTGCATTCCACTTCCAAAGAAGGAAATCACTGAAGAACTAAGTGGTAATCGGGTAACACACTTAATGGTACCGGTACCAATACGTAATTTTTGCAGGATTTGAGCATAATTCCAACTTCGGTGCAAGGGCACGCTCGTCCTTCGACCACCAATTTGAGTTCACAAAGGGAAAGGGTATAAAAGCTAAAGGAAGGGGCGGAGAGGAGCGCTTTGACTTCTAGTTTTGGTTTCATGTATGAGAGCGTTTTCATATTTTCATGTGGTTCATAGAGTAGAATAAAATACTTAACTTTTCTTTTAGATTCTGAATTCAATTACGGTAATCTTCGCCAGTTCATACAACCCTTGCTTTTCTACGCATTTGTGCTTTCGATTTCAATTTGCAATTAAAGTGGGATTTTCTCAAGTTTCTTTTATGAGTAGTTTCATCAAATATGAATTGCTTTCCGCCAACTAAATTCCCATGATTGGGGTTCTAACGGTGGAAACTCACCTTGATCAAGGTAATAACCTCAATTCCTCTTTGCACTAACGAGATTGTACGATGCTAAGCACTTGTAGAAAATCTTGTAAACCCAGTCAAGACCTTTCTCGACAACGCAGAACGAGAGATCCTCGGTACACGTTGTGCTTGATCGCAAATGCAAGCTAAGAGTCTGACTAAATCATTTGAACAAGTGTTTAACATCGCTCGATCGTTTTTTTTTGTTCTAAAAGAGCTTTTAATGTAAATCTTCTGTCGAAGACCATTCATCAATGGTTCCTAGATGAGGACATGGGCAGGTGGGACTACTTCGATTGGTAGTGAGTGAAAACCTAAGAACCCTATCAATCACCTTTCTGTTTTAAAATAGTCAACTTAATCAGTTACTCAATCAACCAACCACAACCCCATAATTTACTTTTAAACATACATTCTTTGAGAACAACTCCCAAGGATCACTCTAGGAATACCACTCCTCGTGAGACGACCGTGACTTCCCAAGGTGAGGCATAATGCTCGACGACCTAGCCTTACGCTTGGGGAATACCCCGCATACGAAATAAATGAAGTATTTTACTGCTGTGGAGTGGTGAGCAATATAGTTGATCTCGAAGAGAAAGGAGGTAATTTGCAATTGCATTGCAAATCCGCACGCTTCTACCTTTTCTTTTAATTTGTTTGTGAAGAATCTAAGTGGGTATTCCGCTTGAAGGAGTAGGATTGGTGCATGTCTGGTCAGCTCACAAACGAGCAATGCCGACTTGTAAGAATTATACCTCCAAGAAATTCTGAAGAGTCCATAGTAAGTCAATTGTTTCAAGAGAACCCTACACCTCAAATGGACCATCCCGGGAGTAAGCAACCTCTTTTTAATCCAATGCTCTAGGGGTACCTGTTAACCCACAAGGACTTCATGAACCTCCACAACATGGAGATGGTGTTGCACTCCCAGCAACTTTAGCAGTAGGAGGGGGAAATGTTAACCAAATAAATCACATCGAGCTCCCCACCCCTTTTACCTAATGTGGAGAGAACTCTCCGAGAGATTTTGCAACCTCAAAGAACCACAAAAAAACTCATGTATTCGCCTACCTGAAGAGGCTAACCAATTCCTCATGAAGTCAGAGATGATCCGCTTTCTCCCTGTGTATCAAGGGGTCGATTCTGAGAACCCTTACTCATTCATGAGAGACTTTGAGGATGTTTGCAAGTATGCTCTCTCATCGATCACCTTTCCACATAATTTGCATGGTGCTATTCCCATTCTCTCTAAAGGAAAAGGCCAAAATATGGTTTCATTCGCTTGCACCTAATTCAATCTTTACTTGGGAAGATATGCGAAATGAATTCCTTAACAAGTTCTTCCCTCCCGCACGTACCAATGCTCTCATGCGAGCAATCCAAAACTTTTCTTAAAAGCTCCAAAGAACCTTTTGTCGTAGTATGAAAGATACAAGGATCTCTCCATGCTATCCTCATCATGGTTTAGATGTTGGACAACTGTGTGTATTTTCATCAAGGGCTATCTTTTGAATAATAATAAACAATACATTCAAATGATGTGTATGAGAGTTTTATGAGAAAAGTGCGAGGGAAGCAATTCCACCTGATACCATAGTAGAAATGCTCAAACATGGGAGACTAATACCACCTAGATATCGCTAAAGTGCATAGTAATAATCGGTCAGGGGGAGAGGAATCCATCACTTAAGAGAGAATGATGACCCGCAAGCAAAAATACACCAACAAGGAAGTCGAGGCTATGAATTGAAAAGGTGAATGAGGTAACTAGTGTGCCTTAAGTACCCTCATTGCCTTTGGGATCTCAAGTGGAGGAGCCATGCATCATTTACGATGACCCCACCCACTCAACTATTAATTGCCCTAACCTTCCTCAAGTTAAGGGAGCAATCCAAATAGAGCAAGCTAATGCTCTTAACTACCAAAGGAAGCCCTTCAATTCTCCATATTCGAAACGTATAATGCGTGGTGGTAAGTACCTTAAATTTAGTTGGAGAATTGCAGGGGCGCCCACACATTTGCCAAACAACCAAGGCCCCAATTATCAAAACCAGGGTTTATCAAACCAAGCCCCTCTGTTTCAGAATCAAGGTCCTCAAGGATTCCCAGGACTCCCTAAACTGTTGCGCATCCACAACTGTTGAATCCAACCACGTACCCTATCAACCTCCACATAAGAGAAGTTTGGAGGATATTGTGACACTGTTCGTCCAAACCCAACAATCCACCAACATTGAATTTCGAACTGGCTTGAATGATGTGAGATCCCAAATCACTAAGCTAACCTCCTCTATGGGAAATTTTCAATAGGAAAAAGGGAAACTCCCTTCTCAAACCATTCAAAACCCCTAAGGTCAAAATAGTGTTCGAGTTTCAGGTCAAAGTGAGGGAACCTTCGAACATTGCAAGGCTGTCACCACTCTTCGAAGTGGTAAGGTAATTGACAAAACCATTCAACCCAAGGAACCGATGCAAGAGTTGCAAAATGAACCAGTCAGGGATGATGAGGTGTCTGACAAGCCTCATGTTCCTAGGACAGATGTTATTGATGGTGAGCTAAAGCAAGACAAGGCCACCTATGTCCCTCCCGCTCCATACCCTCATAGATTGAGAGCTCCAAAGAAAGTGAACAATCACTTTGAAATTTATGAGTTGTTCAAACAGGTAAAGTTGAACATTCATTTACTAGATGCCATTAAGTAGATTCCGTCATATGACAAGTTTCTGAAAGATTTGTGCACTGTAAAAAGAAAACTAGGTGTCAACAAAGAGGCATTTATGACCAAGAAATCCACCTCACTGATCCGAAACAATTTGCCCCCAAAATACAAAGACCCGGGAAGCCGTACTATTTCCATAGTGGTAGGGAATTCAAGTCAGTGGCATGCCTAGTGGGATTTAAAGTGCTAACTTGTTGCCTTACTTGGTCTATGCTGAGTTGCATAGTGAATTAGAACTGACCAATATCACCCTCCAGCTAGTTGATCGTGAGGAAGATTCCCAGAGGGGATATGGCTGATGTATTGGTGCAAGTGGACAAGTTCCACTTTCCTGTGGATTTTGTTGTGCTTGACACTCAACCTGTGGTGAACCAAGGGGCTCAATTCCTAGTGATTCTTGGTAAGCCATTCTTGGCCACTGCTAATGCCATCATACACTATAGGGGAGGATTAATGACACTATCATTTGGTAACATGACCGTCAACTTGAATATCTTTAATGTTAATATGAAATAGGGATGAGGAGGATGTTTGGGGAGGTAAAATATGATAGACTCTGCAGGAAAAAGAATATGTAGATCATGTCTCATATGATGATCCTCTCATGTCTTGTCACGCCTCTGATCTCGGTCCGACCCGGTTGGCGGATCCGGAATCAAGTCCTGGGCGACTATCGGCATTATATATACTTACCGGGACTCTTATCGACTGCTCTTTCTCGTAGTCAGATTTGTACTGTAGTCTACAAACAATTTCTGTAATAACAAAATCATTTTAAGATATATTAAAGAACTACCACGAGTGGTGTCCATAAAAATCTATACACATAAACAGAGTCCCATTTATTTATACATGTACAATTTCCTTTACAAACACGTAGATCATGGGAAGGCACAGAGCACCCCATCTCGAGTCGGCCCGCTTTACGATGGAATGTCCCGTCCTATCCTTGCCCTGCTTCTCGCATTCTACACGGATTGAACACCCGTGCTAAGCTTTACGCTAGGTGGGAATATAAGCATGACAACCACCAATGGCGCGATCAAGCCATGCTTCTTTACATATTATGCATTATATATATCTAAACATATTTCTATAACTTTAATTCCTTATCATCTTATTTCCTATTTCATGTCAAATTTTTCTAAGTTACATGTTCTATGTCTTTGGCATCTCCTTTATTTATACTTTTTGTATTCCTATTTTGAGTACTTTATACATATTCCTATACTTGTCCTCAGGTTCATCTTTTCACGTCATTATATGTCTTTTCAATGTTCCTATTCTTTTCAGGTTACATATCATGTCTCTAGTCTATATCTTTTTCATCTTTCTTGGGTTTCTATGATTTATTGCATTCTATATACTATTACATAGCATTTCTTATCCTATACCCCATATCATGTCTTCTTTCATGTTGTGGCTACATGCCCTGCTATACTTTTCATTTACCTTTCTTTCTCTACTTTCTGTAATTTTTACTTGTTCATATCCTTTTGTGTACTATACTTTGTACTTCTATATACTATATTCATATATCTATATTCATGTACTGCTTTACTTCTGCATCGTTTTCCTATTATACTTTTCATATGGCTTTCTTTTATGTACTTGCATATGTTGTCATATATATTGATATGATATTCATATGCTATGTTTTTCATATGCTTCGTATACTATGCTTTTCATATACTATACTTTTCTATATGGCTTTCATTCTCACTTTCATACTTGTACTATCGTATACTTTCCCTCGTTATATGCTCATCTTGTACTTTTCATATCCTCGTTATCCTCGCATTTATTCATATACTTCATATACATTTGTACGTTCTTATTCTATCTATCATACACTTTGTGCTTTTGTATACTTTCAGTACTTTTCTTGTGCTTTTGTATACTTTCTGTGTTTTGGAGGTACCCGTAGGTACTACAGAACAGATACAGAGGTATATTCAGATCTTTACTCTTATTCTTTATTCGTAGTCTTCATCATATATCCGTTTGACTACTCAGATCACCATAAAGAAATGGAGCAGGACGCAAGACAATAAGTACCCGGCTGGGTATAATATAGCATCGAGGTGCCGTAGCACCAACAGAGTACCGGCATTAATCGAGTGCCGAGCACTAATTAGGAGTACCAAGTACTAATCAAGAGTGCCTCTGAGCACTAATCAGAGTACCGGGCACTAGTCAGAGTACCGGCAATTAATCAGACGTCCACTCATTCATTCTTGATCCTAGGTAGTCATATGATCATATGTCTTTCATAACTCACATCTCTCGTATCTTACTCTACATTCCCGCTGCTCACACATATTGCTTTTCATGTTCATGTTCCTCGTTTCGGGCCAAGCTATATTTCATATCTTTTGCTATCATTTAGTTTTGTCTTCATATCGTATATGTAAATCCTATCATATATCATGAAGGCATCTATGCACTCTTGTATTCATATATTTCTTTGTCGCTTTCTTATATTTTATAAACTCTTTATATCATTTATACATGTACCCGTCATTCATGTACATGTACTCATTCCCTATGCTTTGTCATCTTTGCTTATCTCTATCGCTCTTAGAATTTACGTAGATTTCTATCATGTGTTCCTAGTATGTTTCATTTTATTCATTTCGTATAACTATCATATATTCCTATCATTTACGACATCACACGCTCTTTATCTATTCACATACTTTCTATATTTCTATCATGTTCCATCTATTTGTTTACGATGACAATCATATGTCTACACATTGTATACTCTATATCCATATGTGCCTATCATTCTGGGTATCAGAGGGCTATCATATCTATGACATATCCTATCATATCTTATCATATCTTATAACTTATACCTATCATATCTTTACATATCCTATATTCATATCATATTCATGTTTTATGAACCCATCTATACATATTGCATTTTCTATATTTTCCTTGTTTCATGGCTATTACATAGCACTTCATATACTTATGAAGTATGATGTCTATGACTATTAATCTTCATTCATATATTCTCTCATTCCTTTATAAATCTAGTTTACTTTAGGAATTGAATCAATCCAATCGTATTCATCCAAAATAAAGTTATGGCATTTTTATGCCAACTAGTCATTTTACCTATTTTCTAGGAACACTTTGTATTACTCATTTTTCCGGGGTCTTAATCATATTTTTGATACTATGTCCTTATACTCATTTAAATCTAAGGTGCTAAGGGTTCTATTCAACCGAATCACCCACCCGGTTAATCGGAACTCAAGTTACGTCCGAAACAACCCGGACTTCTCTATGTTCAACATCGAAAAACCGCACTTGGTTTTGTACATGGTCCCACTTCGAGTGGATTTTGGGCCACTTAGAGTCATAATTTGACGATGTCTATTTCCATATGAATGGTTTTCTTGAAGTCTATTTTAATTGGCCACTTGAATCACTCAACCTGATGCTAAATGAAAGAAATTACGGCCAAGAACCGATCAAAATTGGAAAATGTATCAGGTAAATGATACTTAATGCGTACGGGCACATCGCCAAAAATGATCAGAACACAAAGTGTACTGGGTACATGTTCAAAGTGTACCCCAGACACATCACTCGAAATGCCCACGTGTCTTTTCTCTCCTTTTTCCATATTTTTGATCCCCAATTCAACTCTATACTTCATCTACACTTCAAGACCACTCCATATGTCTCTTGTAAACTCTTTTCTACTCAATTTCCTCTTTCAATACTTATTTTCTTTCAACAATTTATCCTAAATTACTCTCAAACCCACTCTAATTATGGGTTATGACCCATACACAACTAAACATGATGATTAGTTAGGCTCACTCAAAACCCTAACTCAATTACTTTCATTGAAATCTATGAATCCATCCTCAAAGAGAGGATTTCATATGCTTCTTGTACTCTTATGGTTTTATCCACTTTACTTTATAATTATTGGGTTAGGGAGGAACCCTAACAAAACTCCTAGGTCAGAGATGACAACTAATAACCATACAATTGCATGGAAAACCATTCAAAGCTTTAAAAGCCCATGTAGTTCCATACCTTAGCTTGATCTTGGCTTCTCTTCTTCTCTCTTCCTCTTCCTCTTCTTCTCTCCTTTTGCTCTTCCCCTCTCTCTCTACGTTTTTCTCTCCCCAAATTTGAGACCAATTTGGTCTTAAATAAAATTTTGAGTTAAGGCCATGTTTGGCCTTCAAATAAAACCCATTTTGAGTTATTTTCTATTTGCCTTTTAACCCCATAACTCCCTCTATTTACATTTCTCATTTTCAAGCATTTTTAAACATTAACCCCTAATCTTTCTGGGCCCCTATGACCAATAGGTCCTTTTAACAAATTACAAGATTGCCCTTGTATCTTGTAAACTTTCCGGGTCTCTCGTTTTATTTTCCGAAAATTCATATTCATCTTATAATATACCCTAAACAAGTCCGAAAACTGCTAGGGTATATTTCGGGGTGTTACATGTCTTGTCTAGTAATCCCAAGTTGGGTCGATGTTACCACATCCGAATCAGTTTCTACACTCCATAATCGGGAATATAGTGAGGTATTGAAGCAAACGCTGGCACCTAAATTTGAACCATCGCACCAATCGAGGATGTGGCATTACCTTCGAAGAGAGACCACCTAATCTCGAGTTGAAACCTTTACCATCACACCTCAAATATGCATTCTTAGGGTAATAAACTTTCCCAGAATCATATCTTCCTCCTTAGAGTTAGACCAAGAAAATAAGCTTTTGGAGATATTGAGAACCCAAAAAACTGCCCTAGGATGGACAATTACAGATATTAAGGGAATTAGCCCCTTGATATGCACCCACATGATTCACTTGGAAGAGGATGTTAAACCCTCTAAACAACCACAACGACGATTAAACCCAATCATGAAAGAAGTGGTCAAGAAAGAGGTTCTAAACCCCGGACGAGTGTTATTTACCCCATTGTAGATAGCAAGTGGCCAACCCAACCTGTAGTTCCTAACCGAGTCACTGTGGTAGCAAATGAAAATAATGAGCCAATTCCACTGTCACGTCAGTCGAGGGTATGCATGGGGATTATAGGAAACTCAATGCGTACTAGAAAGTATCACTTACCTTTGTCGATCAAATGTTAGAGAGAGTTATAGGCATGAATTTTATCGGTTTCGATGGGTACGTGGTACAATCAAATTGAGATAGCTCTTTTTTAGAAGATCAAGAGAAACCACATTCACTGCTCCTTTCGGGCACATTTTCCTTTAGGAAATGCCCTTTATTATGTAATGCACCAGAACCTTCCAACGGTGCATGATGGGGATTTCGGCCATATGATAGAACTTATTTTGAAATTTTCATGGATGACTTCTCGCGGAGACTCACATGAGGGACGTTGAGAATCTACGAAGGTTTCGAGAGATGCCATGAGAAGAACCTCATGTTAATTGGGAAAGTGTCACTTTATGGTGACACAAGGATTGTCTTAGCCACATAGTTTCGAAAAAGGAATTGCAGATAAGGCTAAAGTTTAGTCGATCTCCAACTTACCTAATTCTTAAATGTGTTGTAGATATAAATAAACATTCTTAGGACATACTGGATTCTATAGGAGATTCAAAGATTTTTAAGTGCCATAGCCCACCCCTTATGCAATTTGTATAGGGATCCCTTTTCGCGTGGTCAGGGGCTTCAGCATGATAAACTGAAGCTATGTTAGTGTCTCCTCCTATCAAATGGAAATCTCTAATTTAGGATCTCCACTTTTTTGAGATCATGTGGCGTAGTGATTATGCTATAAAGGTTGTTTTCAGGACAAAGGAGAATAAAAACTTTATGATTTACTATACTGGCAAAACTTTGGGTGCAACGAGCCGACTACAACTATGGAAAAGAGTTTTCAGCCAAAATGTCTTTGCCTTACTGAAAAGTTCGAATGCCACATTCGCGAGATCTCCGTAACCATTTTCACAAATCATGCGTATTGAAGTACTTGCTATCGAGCGGGATGCTGGCCTAAAAGCTGACTGGGTGGATCCTACGTGCCCAGAATTTAGCGCACTATTAAAGATAAAAAGGAATTAGAATGTGGTAGTGACCGCGTATCAGGTTGATTCAGGAATCACACTTCTCACGGCCTTTGCTTAAAGTCGTGGTTACGATGAGCAACTTTTGCCCTTGTTGCATATGGTATGCGGACATAGTGAATTATCACGGTGATTAGTCAGGAATTCCACCCAATGGACCTCTCGACAAGAAGAAGTTTTTGGCGAACATTAAAAATATTATTTTGATGACCCATATGTCTGTTAAATCTTGTCGTACAATTGATGGCGAAGGTGCGTACCATGAAGATCGGTGAGGTGCTCACCTTTGCCGATCGGAAGCTTGTGGAGGGCATTTCTCTGCAAGGAAAATTGCGGACAAAATCCTGCATTTGGTTTTTCTTGGCCTATGCTTTAAAGATTGCTTTGAATTTTAAAACTTGTGCTCGGTGCCAATAATTGGGAGGGAGTCCGCAAGAAGGAACATGAGTGCCTCTGCCCCTATTTTAATTATTGAAATTTTTGATTGCTAGGGTATAGACTTCATGGGGCCTTTTCCCCCCTCTTGTGGGTACCTTTACATTTTGTTGGCCGTTGACTATGTGTCGAAGTGGGTGGAGGTCATTCCAATGAGAACTAATGACCACAAGGTTGTTTTGAAATTTATAAAGGAACACATTTTTTTCTCGCTTTGGAGTGCCTCGTGCAATCATTAGTGATGGTGGGCTCCATTTTTGTAATCGATCTTTTGAGAATCTATTGAAAAAGTATGGAGTCACACACAAAGTTTCAACAGCATATCACCCACAAACCAATGGTCAAGCCGAACTAGCCAATAGGGAGATCAAACACATTTTGGAAAAAACGGTAGCCCCAAACCGCAAGGATTAGTCTCTTCGCCTTCTGGAGTGTTGCTCTTTGGGCTTCACCGTCTTTGCTTTAAAACCATTCTTGAGTATGTCTCCTATGGGGCTTGTTTATGGCAGGCGTCATTTGCCGATAGAAATGGAGCAGAGGGGCATATTGGGCTAGTAAAACTCTTAATTTTGATTTGGCTCGGGTAAGGTAAGCCGATTATGCAACTGCGGATGAGCGAGCTTGATGAATTGAGGCGGGGGAGATCATATGAGCTCGAATTTACAAAGAAGAGGCTCAAGATGTTCCATGCAGACCATTGTTGAAGACCTTTAGACCTCACCAAAAGTATTACTATACAACTCTCGATTGCATGTTTGAGGAAAACTTAGTTCTGTGGGTAGCTGTTCGTTGTCAAGGTAGTTTACCCATATGGTGCGATGGGGTGAAAATCCGGAGAAAATGGGAAATCCTTTAAAGTTATTATTGGCAGCTTAAAGCCATTCTAGAGCACTTTATTGTCGGAGAAGTAGTGAGGAACTGGTAGATCCGCTCTACCAGGATGCTCCTTCAGAGTAACTTCTATCCTACCTTGTTGTATATAAGTTTTTGTTTTCTTTCTTGCATTTCTTTCTGCTTTCTTTATTTAGTCTGCTTTTATTTTCAAAAAAAAAAAAAAAAAACGAGACCACCCAATTGCGCTCCGCATATTTATCATACACCCTCCATTTACGTAGGTAGGGGTGTCCTGCGTACGTGAGGGCTGAAATACCTATTTCTATCATGGGGGTGGGTTTGGGCATACACTAGTTGGCACTAATCATGCGCATGTTACATGTTCAATGTATGGCAAAATTTTTCGATTTGCGGCTCTTTTGGGTATAGTAATTTGTATTTGACACCTTGATGTATGTAGGCGGCTTCATGTACTCACGTAGTCTCGATGCATTTGATGCAAGCATGCACAAAACTTTTTGTTCATGTTGGGACCCTGACCATCCCTATTTTGTTCTAGTCTTGGTATCACTTTCTTTAATTTACTACACAAGCCATTGCCTTTCTGCTTCGAGTTCATGTTGTGCCTGCTATTGCTTCCACATGTGCATTGTTTTAGCATCCCAGGTTAACTACATGCATCATATGCTCTGAGGAACACCAGGCATAACTGGAAGATGATTTGAGGCCATTATTTATGTGTTACATTTCAAAATCATTTTGAGTTACCTTTTGCACCCATTTTGAGCCTTGAATTGCCAATTTAGTTTGAACCCTAAGGCCCTTAAGTCACGAAGAAGTCTGATCTGGACCCCATGAGTAAGCATGAAGGTGTGAAGAGTGAAATACAATTGTTAGTTTAAGTGAACACTCATCGGGTTAGGCGGAGTATGAACATAAGGAGAGAAATGAGCATTCAGTGGAATCCGAGATGGAGGGCATTCGAAAAGGGTATATCTATATATCGGCATTATTGTTCCAAATTTAAAAAAAAAAAAAAGAAAAAAAAAGAAAAAAATGGGACCGTGTGCTAAGGCACACCGAGCAAAAGCGATAGCCATTTAAGTACTTGATCACTTAAATGCAAGTCTTGCCGAGACGAGGTTCCCACAGAACCAAACCAGTTTTTAACTGTACACCTCTTTTCATTCCCTGCTCCCCATCACCATATAAGACAAACCACTAGCCCTTTTGTGTCCTCTCACACGGGGCAAACCAGAGATCGCACGTTCACCTTGGCGTTTTCACCTTTGAGACCAGTTCTCGGTTCGTCGTATAGGCACGTGGTAAAAGCATTACTTGTTTCTTTGAGAGCATCTTTTCTGTGGTATTTCATTGTGTCTCTATGGATTTGTTTAGGTGGCTCAGGTTGGTAGTATTTTGTTCTTGGTGGATTAGGGCATTGACTGATGGTATAGGGAGGAAGTTTCTGTCTGAACTAAACGGGGCCAGCCCAATACTTATGGAGATGGGTTGCTGGGATATCGTTTTGTGTGTTTGGGCCGTATTTTCTATATTTTCTATTCTTGCAATATCTATGGCAAGATCGAAAAACATTGGAAAGGGCAAGGCTCCTAACTTTTCTATAGGCGAAATTTTGTGAAGAAGCAGCCAGACACCTCGCGGACCATCAAAGAAGGGAAAGGGAAGCGAAGAGATTCTTAATCGAGAGCGAGGAGGCATCGGAAGCGAATGAGAAGATTGGAAACCATGTTTATCCACGGCGGGAGTCTTCACGATTTAGAGCAAAGTGGGCCCGATCAATTGCAAGCGAGTTTTAATACGGCGAGGTGTGAAAGTGGACATTCTTTGTTTCACCCATCCTATCGAGGCTATTGATAAAGACAAAATTTGAAATTTGTAAATGTTTGAAGTACAAAGAGTATCTGGGCATGGTGGGAATTTTAGCTGCAATTTGAGGAGAAAATCGGCGATCTATGAATGCCCTCTTGAGACCTACTTGATATGGGAAAACAGTTAAAGTGCTTGTATTTCGATGGCTCGCTCATTCTGGTGCCAAATAAAGCCACTGTAGCCGAGCGCGGCGACCTTACCCTCTCGGGGGCCATTGCGGGATTCGATGCTAGGTTGTTTCTTGTTGCCATGTGCACCCATCGGAATTGCCATGAGGAGGTTTTATGCGCGGGAGTTCATTCCGAGGGAAGCTGCTGGCTTCAGATATGCATTGATGAACAAAAATTATTCTGATATATTGATCGGAACCCGAAGGAAAAGAGAATTATTGTCAGCGGGAAAGAAATTCGGTTTCTATGAGGTGATGATTGGAGCTCATTGATTATGCCTTGGTTATATGGTGTGTTATGAAGTTTTACGCGGTCCCAGCGAAAACGGGCATATCCCATTCCCTACTCTAGTTACAAATCTTGTGGAAGCTGTGGGGATGAGGGGAGTGGTTAGATAAAAGAGAATTCTTCCGAAGCTGGGGCCCATTACAAACTAAACAGAGGCCAAGAGCCGAGCTACATCCACAAGACCTCAGCCTTCACTTTCTCCTACGACTATATCAGGGGCTTCTTCTTCATCAGCTCATGGGTCGATGAGCACATCCCCTCTGAAAAGAATGGAGCGTCGGATCAGGGGTTGATTCAAGTGCATATTGGGAAAGCAGAAACAATTGGACCATAGGCTCTCCAGGCTCGAGAGTCACATCTACCAAGGAGAACCTGCAGTGGGAGAGGATCCCCTCTACGACTTGAATGATGAGTTTGTGTGTTGATGAGGATTACATTCTCTTGACGAGATGATTGGGGAGGAGGGTGTAGAGTAGCAGCATGGTGGGTTAGAATATGTGTTGGCAATTGGTGGAGACCTGAAGCCACGTCTCATTTTAGCACCCATTTGTTCATATAAGCCCTTTTGTGTAGCCTATGGTCGTTTACAAGCGAAGAACCTTTTGATTTTAGTTGTGTTGGTTGTTCCTCTTTGACTTTTATGCATAGTAGTTCGCTTGGTGATGTTAAATTGTGTGCCTTTATATGTCGTTCATTCCGGTTTGGTGCTTTCATGGCAGCTCTTCTTTTCTCAATTCCATGGTCCCTTATATGAATATCTCGGTTTTGTAATAGTTTGTTATTATGTTCATTACTTTGAGACTTTGGTTTCAAATGAGTTAGACGGTTGCACACTCTGTCAGGTTGAAGTACTATGCTCAATTTTTGCCCTTTTGGGAAATTTGCAAAGCTTAACTGCACCTAGCGCATTTTGTTGGAAATCATAATCAGTAGGTGTTGCTAGTTCAAATCTTGTTAGGGACTAGCAAGATGTAAGTTGGGGGGGGTGTTGAATATAAAGGGGCAACATTTATATTGGATTTTAGTACCTTCATTTTGTACAAGAATAGGTGCCTTTGATCGTTCTCGTGTTTTTGGACTTGTGTAGGTTTTTTGGGTTCCGTGCATAATTGTTATAAGGGTTCGTGTCCAGAGAGTGAATGTGGATCATTGCGGATGATGGTAGCCATTGTTGTGAAGTCTTAGGAAGTGCAATGGTGTTGGGGAACAATTGTAGAGGCAATGCTACCCGGTGAGGCAAATCGATGCGGTACCCCCTGGCAATCACCAATAGCCAAGTGGTAGCGGTACCCGAATAGCCGTGCCGTTACTAATCACGGTAACCAAATGATGCCGGTACCACACTTAATGGTACCGATACCAATACATAATTTTTGCGGGATTTGAGCAGAATTCCAACTTCGGTGCGAGGGCACGCTCGTCCTTCGACCACTAATTCGAGTTCACAAAGGAAAAGGGTATAAAAGCTAAAGGAAGGGTGGAGAGGAGCATTTTTTGATTCTAGGGTTTTGGTTTCATAGAAGGAGAGTGCTTTTCTCATATTTTTGCTAGGGTTCATAGAGTAGAATAAAATACTTAACTTTTCTTCAGATTCTGGAATTCAATTACGTGTAATCTTTCAGTTAGTTCATACAACTCGGTTTTCTCTTACAGTATTTGTGCTTTCGATTCTCAATTCTTGCAATTAAAGTGGGATTTTCTCAAGTTTCTTTTATGAGTAGTTTCTTATCAAATATGAATTGCTTTCCAGTTTCAACTAAATTCCCATGATGGGGTTCTAACGGTGGAAACTCACCTCGATCAAGGTAATAAACCTCAATTCCTCTTTTGTACCTCAACGAGATTGTACGATGCTAAGCACTTGTAGAAAAATCTTATAAAACCTTAGTTGGGCATCTTCTTAACAACGTGTGAACGAGAGATCCTCGGTACACGTTGTGCTTGATCGCAAATGCAAGCTAAGAGTCTGAGTAAATCGTTTGAACAAGTGTTTAACATCGCTCGATCGTTTTTTTTTGTTCTAAAAGAGCTTTTAAAGTAAAATCTTCCGTCGAAGACCATTCATCAATGGTTCCGAGATGAGATTGTGAAGAAGAGGTGGGAATTACTTGATCGGTAGTGAGTGAAAACCTAAGAACCCTATCGATCCTGCTACATTTTAAAATAGTCAACAATCGATTACTCAATCAACCAGCACAACCTCATAATTTACTTTTAAACATTCATTCTTTGGAGAATAACCCACCCAGGATCACACAGAAATACCACTCACTGTGGAGATGACTGTGGACTTCCACAGTAATACTATAATGTGACGACCTTAGTTCATGCTTGGGAATAATTTCGCATACGAAATAGGCCGAAGCATGCACCACACGTAGACACATGGGCGATTTCAGAATAAATCAGAAGCGAGTTAGGAGGATGTGGGATACATAGCGCGTAAGAAGATGAGGCATCTCGAAGCACGCGGGGTCGATGCGGGACTATGCCAGGGATTCTCCTCATAATGCTTGAAGCTCTGATATGAATGAGAAGAACTTCTTCAACTTTATGGACAACTGCGATAGTAGAGCAAGAACTAGGAAGAGGAGTCACGAGACCTAGCAAGCTACAATGCGTCGCCAAATCCTTGATAGATTACAAGGAAAGCAAGTCTTCTGACAACGAGGGCTCAAAGGGTACCCATAGAACGGGTGGGGAGAAGAGGTACCCGAGGTTTAGAAGATAGGCTGCGGCACGGATGGGAGAAGAAAGAGGTGCCCACACGCGGTGCTCTTAGGTATGGTAGGGTAAGGTGCTTACTGTCTTTAGGGAAGATAAAGAGCGAGGCGCAGTAGCGGGAGTCTAAGCCCAACTGAAGTGCTTCTATGAGATGGATGCATTTGACAAGGGAATGTCTAGAGGAAAGCGCTCAGCCCTTATCGAGAAAAGTGAGAAGATGATGGAAGATGCACACCTAGGTTCGATCACAGGATGTTAATTAAGCCCTCGAGTCATGCACAGGCTAGTCGCGAGGGAGCGAGGGCGGGACGAGGGTGAGGTAGCGGCCCATGCAGGGATAAAATCCTTAAGGGTAAGGAGAAGTCAGTGGGCAAGAAGGCACGACACTCCAGACCTTGACAAAATGGGTACCAGCAGAAGGCTGAAAGCTCGCGGGAGAAGGAGGTGGAGACTATCCTGGGTGAGACGGGTCCAGCCCAGGAAGCGGGGAGTCCTCCGGTGCGAGTACCGGTTCGGTGGAAGGGTGCACCGAAGTGGAAGACCCAGGCGGGAGGCCCGCGAGGATGCGTTGAAGCGGGGTCCGCGGTGGGCAGACCGGTTCGAGGCGTGATATCGACGGGGTCGTAGATGACATGGGTGGGGGAGAGTGTCATGAACTCACTCTCTAGACCCCGGCGTCCTATGGGAATGATCCTCGATGGGCCTGAGAGCCCCTCAAGCCCATATATAAGGAGAGGGAATGTTCTAGACACTTGTGGAGACTTCTTTGACCAAAGCTATGTGGAAGGTTCTAGAAGACCTTGGAGAAGTCTACACAATTGTAGAACATGCTGGAAGTGTCCACACATGTGTAGAAGAGTGTGGAAGGATGTGGAAGGATACGGAAGACCATGGAATGTGGGAGAGTAGTCTAGAGTCTTCCATGGTAGTCTTGGATTTACATGTACATAGTAAAACATTCTAGAATTCTCTAGGATAGTAAAGAGCCTTCCTAGGTTCTACACACTTCCATTCAGTTGTATATAAGGAGGTGGTGGCCTCATTTGCAAATCACCAACTTGAGAACCAAGTTGAGAGCTTCTCAAAGCTTTGTAAAGAGTGTTTCTTCAACAAAGAGTTTTCTTCCTTTCAATTGTTCTCTTAAGTTCTCTTTGCTTCCAAGCCGTGGGTAGAAATCGAGCTTAGCAAGCAAGGCACGTGGGAGCCTAACTTAGCAACATCCAAGGGACGAGTTTCCTAAGTGCCGCACGGGAGCTTAACAGGAAGACTAAGTCGTGACAGTGCGCTACTCCGTTTGCTTGCCTTCGAATGAAACATAATTTTAAATTTGCACCCAAGGAAAATAGAGTCTTACACTCCTTAATTAAATACCTAAGCTCTAAGTAGTCCGCCTTAACAAAATGACAAGCATCTACAACCTCTTTGCAATCCATTTCTAATGTGGTGTTACTCATATGCAGTTAGAGCATCCGTTTAAGTGCTTCACGGAGGGCTAGCGTTTTAACTTCAATAAGAGTGAAACACCTTGGGATTACTCTGGAAAAAGCATGCACAACAAAGTCTACAGATTTTGGCGGGAAGACTACAGAGTCTTTCGGATCTCACATGTTTTGTTTTTCTTTTTCCTTTTCTTTTTCTTGTGTTTTAGGACTCATACATGACTCCTCTTTGTAAGGCTCTATGAGTGCCACACATAATTCGTTGTTGATTAGGTTTTGTTAGCACAACATTGCTTTGACTGACGAGCCCACTTTGCCCTCATGTAGACGATTGGGTGACACTACTTCGAATGACTCCTATCAATTTAGGTCATGTCAAGCAGCTCTGGACTTTCTTTCTAGTGGGCGCCCTTGGTTTACCTGTCGTGTAGGGCAGATAGGACGGGCGATTTTGATGACGATGATTGTCAGGTGTCGGAGACAACTTAATAGGTACTAAATGTGTCGCGTTTTAAGGCTACTTAGGGCTATGATTCCCTATAGTTTGTAGCTTACCCGTTTCCTATTAGAGGTGTGCTATGCTTCTCCCGAGACGAGGTCCTACCGCCACATATGTACGTGGTTGATTTTTGGCTAGCCCTTTCAAACACCACCAACCTCGACTTAGCATGAGTCTTCAAATATCGCACCATCCAAGTTACATTTAAGTTAGCCATGTTCGGGCTGAGTCCATCTCAAGGGGGGGCTAAAAGCTTCGTGGAGTTGCTGGCCATAAGGTTCCTCTTCACATGATACCAATATCTAACAAAGGATAGCTGTTGCTAAACAACTGTTGAGATGGGAAGATAATTATGACCCACCACCATTATCTGAGCATTTCTTTGTTTCCATACTATCTATAAGAACAGTGCAGCGGAATGAGACTTACTTGTTGAAGCGCAGAACTTGGTGTCTTTAATGCTTCAGGCGAGAATCATATCACCTTAATGGAATAAGTTCTAAGTTTTTCACAATACGAACACCCTTTTCATTTGTAGTTTTTAGAATGGTTTACATATGTGAGAGAGGTCTTCTATGTGAGGGTGATGATAGATTTTTCAACTTTTTCAACCAACCCTATTAGGTGTCTCAAGTTCTTGTATTTATTGGAATCCGAGATCACTTTTCAAGGAGACACATCCATTGGATGTGTCTCTTAGAGATCTGGTCGAGGTCAAGCCTACTTGGGCGACCTGCCATAAATCGACATCTCCCGCTCGTACGTGGTGGGCGACTCATCCGCAAACGTAATCTGTGAATTGAACATAAAGAATAAAATCATCACAGTGAATGAATGGTGCGACACGAAACCTGCTTGATGAGTGGGGCTCAATACAAACCTATCCCTAGGCCATATAGGAGACATCGACCTCATAAGGGTAAGACAGTGCTTATTTACCCTAAATATCTATCATAATACACATGATCAAGTATGATCCAATCCCTTAAGAATCCACACTCAGATCTCTCTTACAATTACTTAGTATTCTAAGTTATTCCAAGCTCTATCAAGAGAAATAACTTCGACCGATGAATATAAGTAACGAGTGTATAAGCAAAGAATACTTTTTCTTTCACCCTCATACCAATTAGATTTGAGTTAACTCTATTTTCTAGGAATCCTTCATTAAGTCGAATCTTTCCATGACTATGGGATACATCCTAAGATAGCCAACACCAACTCATCATATCATGATATAGTCAAAAGTCACAAAGGGTAAGGAAAGATGAAATCCATATATAGGATTTATGGGACTCACATAGCAAAGAAGCAAGGATTCATTCTCTTTCTTCCCAATTGGTCATCTAGCACATGCAATATGAAATGCATGTTATGGTGGAGCTTCTCTTTCTTATAAAAGATGAATGAGTGTATGTCTTGCTCTAAATTGTAAAACAAATAACATCATATGAGTCTTAATCTTGTCGCTCTAAAAGTGCCAAACCTGAAACTTTTATTTCCACATTCCATGATGTTAAACAAGTTCCACACTTAGCATCCTCTAAATAGACACATGAATGGTAGGGTAAGGCATTCATGTCGATTCAAACAAAGAATCTCATCTTGATTCTCATTAAGGTGACCTAGTAAGTGATAATATGACAAAAGTCACTCCTACTGCGCCTTAGTCCTCTAAATTTATGTCTCATCTTTACTCCCTCCCACAACACTAGAGGAGATTACTCATGTGATGGAGTTAATCAAGTATATCAACATACATTATTTGAATTGTGCTAAGCGACAGTTTCAACATGTTCACAAAAAAAAAAAAAAAAAAAACAAGTGAACCATGTGAAATGCTCTTTATCTCATTGTAAGAAGATCACAAGTGTTTTGTTCCATTCGATCACATCCTATATAAGCCTGAGGATCTCCACATGCCTCCTGAATGCATCCACGACTATTGGTTTAGTAAATGGTGCGCTACCATCTCATTGGTAGGAATGTGTTTTAGAACCATTTCATTTTACGTGATCATATCTCTGACGAAATGATATCTAATCTGGATATGTTTGGTCTTCCCATGATATTTCACAATCATTAAGTAAGAATGCATATCCAGATGTCGATTTGCATTGATCAAGATCACTTCCCCAATCAACCTCCGTATAACCAATCAATCGCAAATCTCTCCCTTGGTAGCACAACACATAATTTGTTGTTTCTTTTAGATATCTCAAAATTCTCTTTATTGCCATCCAATGTTTTATACCTGGAGTAGATTGAAATTTGCTTGCTAGCCCAACAACATAACATATGTCTAGACGTGTGCACATCATTGCATACATCAGACTTCCGATAGCACTGGAGTAAGGTACTTTGGACATTTGTTCTTTCTCTTTAACCGACTTGGGATACATATCAAGACTAAGGCTCAAATTTCTCTCAATAGGGGTGTCCATAGGCTTGCAATCATGCATATAATGTCACCTTCCTAATCTTTCTTACTCTCAATCTTGAGATAAACCCAGGAGGCGTTTTGAGCGATCCCTTAGAATCTTAACACCAAGTACATAACTAGCCTCTCCCATGTCTTTCATTTCGAAATTTGATGATAACCACTTTTTTGTCACATCTATCAATTTCTTATCATTTCTAGCTATCAATATGTCATTGACATATAAGGATAGAATTATGAAATGGTTATTTGGACGTTTAATATACACGCAATGATCCTCTTCCATCATTGTAAAACCATTTTCCAATATAGCTTGATGAAATTTGAGGTTCCATTACCTTGAGGCCTGTTTAATACCATAAATGGATCCTTGATCTTGCAAACTTTGCACTCTTGTCCTTTAAGCTTGAAGTCTAAAGGTTGATCCATATAGATTTCCGCATTGAGCTCTCCATTTAGGAAAGAAGTTTTAACGTCCATTTGGCATAATTCTAAGTCCATCCTTGCTACTTGATGAGTCCTAAACTCATCTATTTTTATCCATTTTTCTAGCATAATTTTAATAGTTTATAATTCATGTTAATGCTGAATTATGGAATGTTCACCAACTTTTTGTTTTGCTGGTATTTGAATGAAATAGAAATAATTCCAGTAAGAAAAGCCGAAAATTGACCCGGAAGCGAGTGCAATCGCGGCTACAATTTTTAGAATGTCGGGATGAGAATCTAAATGACAAACGGGGGTTATGTGTGAACAAGGATCAAGGCGAACTCAAGCGAGAAATGAAGGCTGTCGCGACATAATTTTTGATAAATGGCGGTTATGTCGCGACAATGGATTTTTATGTCGTGACAAAGCTGGAGAAGTTCATAAAGAAGAATGTCGCGACATTCCTAACTCATGTCGCAACACTAATCAAGCACATGGCAATGAAAATCATGTCGCGACATCTTACAACTTTATCGCACGACATAAGAGTGAAGATAATGGAAAAAGCTGTGTGACAAAAAAAACGACTATGTCGGCACAAAATCGTAGTCAGCTTTGAAGGCGAGAAACTCTGTCTATGAGAGAAATTCTATGTTGAAGACAGAAAATAGCTTTCAATAGAAGGATCAAAACAAAGTGCCTGCGATAGAATTTTCCATGTTGCAACAGACATTTCAGCTTATGATAAGACCAAGGCTCACGATAAAAGACAACAATGTCGCAACACAACATTCAGAGTCAACAATGAAAGATAAGAAGACTTTGTCGCGACAGAGAATTTTTAAGTCGCGAAAAAACACAACATAAGGCTGAAGTGAACTCTATTGCGATAGAGATGGCTACTGTCACGACAAAAGTAAGACAATAAAGAAAGCAAGGCAGAAATCTCTATCGCAACAAAAGAAGATTATGTCGCGATAATAAAAATTGCTATGTAAGAGATACCGTCGCAATGTGAAGTTTCTTTATGTTATGCATAAAGACTCTCAATATCATGACAAACAAACAGCCCAACTTAATTAGAGCAAAGACGACAGTCGCGACAAAGAAAAGTTTGTTGTGACAAATTAATTAAGGCAATCGTGAGAGTCTCCGTTTAAGCACAAAATATTCTATGTCGTGACACAAAAGCAAATACAGTTGGTAAAGAAACTTAGTTGCAACAAAGAATTTGATGTCACAACATACTATTCAAGTATTCAAGCTGCAAGATATTCAAGAATTGTTGCGACACAAGAAAATCTTTGTCGCGACATAAACCAGACAACCTCAGAAGAGCTATGTTGCGACATTGCCAACTTATGTCGTGACAGAATTCGAGAAGATAACATAAAACTATGTCGCGATAGAAATTGCATGCCACGATAAGATGTTGGGCGACAGAAATGAAAACTTTGTTGCGACAGAACTTTCTATGTCGCGACAAAGTTATTAATTAGGCCATAATTTTTGGGGATCCACAATTAGTGCCTAGAAGTGCGGTCCATCATTTGAAAATCTATAAATAGACGCATCTAGGGCACTGTGCACAGCTTCCGCCAAACTAGGAACTTATAGGTAGCTGGAGACTCTTGTATATTATTTTTCTTTTCTTTTGATTAGTTTTTAGAGTAGCATTTTAACTAGTTCTTTTTAAGATTGAACAACAATTTGGTGTAAAGTTTCGAGTTGGGTTAGCTATAAAATTTTGTTTTTCATTGGTGTCTGATTAAATGAATTTGAAAATTCTTTGATGTTCATTGATTTCACCGCTGTACTTCAATGAATTTATTTAATCGCTTAGTCACCTATTCAGATCCAGCCTTTTGAAAACTCGAGCTCCATCTCGAATGGACGCGTGATTGTTATTATTTTTTTGCTCAACTTAAAAGAAGTTTATAGTTCGAATGTTTTGATTTATTTAAATGGTATTGTTCTTGAAGCTGCTTGTTCAAAATATTAGTAGCTTGTAAATTAAAATGACTGTGATCTTGCTCTACTTTTAGAAGCCCTCGAGTGACACAGAGATGGAGAATCCCCAGAGTGTAGAGCGCTATCAGAGGTATGTTAGACTAATATTACTAACAACTTAACTCAAAATCACTTAGATAGATCACCGACTTACTCATACGGTGAGGATAGTTGGGATGATGCATCACCCTAATTGATCAGAGGTTTCTCCTCAATTTGATGAGAGGATCTTGATCTCATGTTAGCATAGATCTAATCAAGGAAATAGAGAATCTCATCAAATTAGACGGATGAGTTACCAATTAAATTGGAGAAGACTTGCAATATCCTGTCTATAGGGGCAAGAAGTCTTCAGTCCTAAGAAATGGGTATGAAGTACTGAAAAAGAAAAATACCCAAATTTTAGAAAGAGGTTTATATTCTACAAGTAACTGATTAGACTCATATATCCGAAAAGAAATGGATTTCTAATTAGTGAAATGTATGGTTTATGGAGAAATCCAAATTATACTACCTTGCATCTTTGACAAGTTCAGATTTCAAACTAATGGCTGAAATTTGTTATAAAATGATGCAGAAATTCATAATTGCACACTGATCTATTTGCCAGTGTTTCTTTATCCAGTGAACTCTCCAATCCATTTATTTGAATTCTTTACATGTAGTTATAAAGTTTTATCTAGTTTTTGCTTTTGCTTAAGTTTAGAAACAAACCATTTTTAACTTTGGAGTTCAATTAGCAAAGATTTTGAGTATATGGGGTACTTGATATTTAGATTTGTCATCAATCTTCATGAGAATGATATCTGGACTTAAATTCATTTTATTACTTGTATGATTTGTGCACTTGCGGTGATTTAGACCAAAATCAATTTTATGGATCCTTCTTGTAAAAAGGGGCTAAACACATGTTTTTATTAAAATTTAGTCAAACAAATTTTATGGCATTTTAGCTGGGGATTGAAAGGTTTTTGGATGGAATTGTTAATTACTTTATCATATTTGGTCTATGTTTAAAAACCCATAAATCAAGTTTATGGCACCGTTGCCGGTGATTGAGAAAAAAAAATGAATTTAAATATCAATATTCCAACCAAAGAGAGAATTGCTAATTTGGACATTTTTCTTTATTTTATCTTAAATTCCAGAAAATCACAAAAATAGTTTATAACATCAGTAGCTGAATAAGCTATTGAAAATTTTTATGAGCTTAATTGGACATAGATGTTTCCCACATATTTAATGTGATCTCAGTGTGTTTCTATTTCAGGAAGATCTACATGCATAGAAAACCAGAAGTAGAGCTATTGCCTTTGGATATAGAACTGGAGAGGACACTGAGAAATCTGAGAAAAGTTAAAGGTGCTAAAGAAGCAACTATGGAAAATTAGAGAGAAAGAATGCAACCTATTCCAGAAGAAGCGGAAACTGAGAGACCTTAAAGGCAAATGACTATGGAGGACTTTTGGAGGCCAGTGATTTAAGATGAATACTTTACTGTGAGACAACCTTCTATTGAAGCCAACAATTTTGAATTGAAGCCAACTTTGATCACAATGGTGCAACAACAGCAATTTTTTGGGCATCCTAGATAAGATCCTAATGAGCATATGGGAAGATGCATGAGATGGCAATACAACTCGTTGAATGTATTCCACCAAAAGTGATCAAGCCGCAACTATTTCCATTTTCACCCCAGAGATGTGACAACAACTTGGTTTGAGCTTCATTTCCAGCTGGATCATCGAACAATCACAGAGCTGCGGAGGCTTATATGAGCATATTCTTCCCTCCTGCCCTCACTTCTGAAATGAGAGGGAAAATTATAGTTTTCTGCCAGGAGAGAATGAAAGTCCATAACATGGAGATACAAAAGACATCGTAAAGGATGCCCCATGCATGGAATAGATCTGACCACTCATATGGATATTTTTTATCATGTTATGAATTATACTTCCAAATGTATAATTGATGCAACCTGCTGTGAAGCTTTTAAGAGAAAAAGTGTTGGGAGGCAAAACAGTTGATAGAAGATCTTGCCAAATGCAACTATAAAGCTCCATCTGAAACTTTAGGGAGCAACAGTAGACTGAAAGGGAGTGATATACTAGAATTGAACCGGATGACTGTCATAGAGGCAAAATTAGATGCATTGATGAGAAAAATGGGGAATTAGGAGAGAAGAATGCACTCAACAAATGAAGTGGAAACAATTGATGAAAATGAGAAAAGGAACATTACTGAAGAGGGACTAACCCATGAGGGTCCCGCATCTGCTATGTATGCACAAGATCTTAATGCTACTAGAAGTTACAATTTAAGCCCAACCTCAACTTGCCAACTCACACACACCAAAGATCAGAACCACGAGAAATCTCTCATATGGAGGAGGAGCACAGCAAGGTCACAGACCTAGGCATAATTTTCAACAACACTATGCTTCACCTAGGTTCCAACAACAACAACAACAGAGTGAAGAAGGAAATTGGTGAAGGTAGTAAAACGTGGACAAAGGAGATCTACTTTCAAGAACATTTGCTGACCTTCATGGGAGAAAAATAAGAGGTTGTTAACATCCACGAAAGCATAAATTTACCGACGAGTAAATATTTCAGTAAATACAAATGTGGTTTAGCCAATACTAATGCCTTTAGTTAATCACAGAAACGCAAGTAGAGCAACTAGCCCTAGCTATGCAGAATCAGTCCAAGCATGCATTTCCAAGTGACACAAGGAAAAACCCAAAAGATTGTATGGTGGTTACACTAAGAAGTTGGAGGAGAGGATGAGAAGTAAAAGAAAGAAGAGAAGAAAATTGAGGAAGAGAAAGAAGAAATTGGAGAAGAACTGCCAAAGATACTCAAGTGGCTAAAGAAGAAAGAAGTGCAAAAGAACAAAAAAAGGTGCCAGTCGACAGAGAGTTCTAAAGAAGAAGGAAGAGGTCTCATATAAGCTTACAAGCCTTAAGCTCCCATCTCCCTCAAAGGCCGCAAAGGCTGGGTTAGAAGAATACCTCTCCATATTTCGAACATGTTCAAGAAAATGGAAGTTAATATCCCTTTTTCAGAGGCATTGACTAAAATGCCTCATTATGCTAAATTCATGAAGGATATTTTGAGTAGAAAAAGAAAAATGCTAAAGAAGGAGTAGTGGAACCCACAAAGCAACCTCAGAAGTGCGCGAGATTCGTAGGTCCTTATTAGAGAAGATGCAAGATCTAGGTAGCTTCACTATTCCATGCACAATAGGGAATTCTGAGATGGGAAAAACACTGTGTGATTCTGGAGCTAGCATCAACTTGATGCCTTTATCTATAGTTAAGAGATTAAGTTTAGGGGAGCTCACTCCCACAACCATAACCCTACAGATGATAGACAAAACCTTAGCTCAACCTGAGGGTATTCTTGAGGATGTGCTTATCAAAGTAGGAAAGTTTATATTTCTATTGGACTTTGTGGTTATTGATATTGAAGAAGACAAACAAGTCCCTCTATTGTTAGGAAGACTTTCCCTTGGCTGGCAGAGCAACTTTGATGATGTGAAGAAAGGAGAGCTACTCCAAGGGTCGGAGAGATGAGTAAAGGCACTTCAATCTCAATCACGCCAAACAAAATTAATTTGACAATGTAGCCGATTATAAGATCAGGAAATGAAAGTACCCACGGGCTTCAATTGATAAATGATTGTATGATTCAAAATTCAATGAATGAAAATGAGATGAATTTCTGGTATCTTGATGTTCTTGATGTTGAATTTCTAAACTCCACTTTAACTAAAAGAAGCAAAGATCAATATCGATGAAAACGGTATTAAAAATGCGGGCCATGAACAAAAAAAGTAGAAGAAAAAAATACAAGCTCGTATACAACCTTGAAGGAATTACCCAATCAATAAAGTATGCTTAGAACCATAAAGAGCAAACTAGTTATTATTTAACCCGCATTGACTGAATTAAAGAAACAGAACTGCTTCGACACTCTTTAACAATACAAGGAAGCATATTCAGGAAGATTTAAAGGAATCAAGTGATTCCATCTCGCATGCACAAGATCCTTTTAGAGGATAATGCAAAAGACTTATTGAACATCAAAGAAGACTCCAATCCTAATAATGAAAGAAGTTGTCGAAAGAAGTATCAAGTGGTTGAATGTAGGCTTCCATATATGCAATCTGCATGTGCCTCTGGTGAGTCCAAGCCTACTCGTTCCCAAAATGGTAGATTCACTATGATCAGAAATGAGAAGAATGAATTAATTCCTACAAGAACTGCGATAGGATGAAGGGTGTGTATAGACTACAGAAAACTAAACACTGCTACCAGAAAGGATCATTATCCTCTACCTTTCATTAACCAAATGCTGGATAGGTTAGTAGGACACCCACATTACTATTTTCTTGATGGATATTATGGTTATAACCATATTGCTATAGCCCCTGAGGATCAGGAGAAAACTACATTTACATGTCCATATATACTTGCCGTATGATGACATTTGAATTATGTAATGCTCCCGCCACCTTCCAAAGATGCATGATGTTCATGTTTTAGACATTTATCGGAAAGAGGCTATGAAAATCTTATGGATGATTCTCAAGATATGGATCCAAGCCTATGAAATTGTTTTGAAAACTTAGAAATAGTACTTTAGAGGTGTAAAGACAAGAATTTGGCCTTAAATTGGGGAAAATGCCATTTCATGGTAACAGATTGGGTATTGTCTTGGGACACAAAATTTCTGCAGCTGAATTAGAGATAGACCAAGCAAAGGTTTCCATCATAGAAACTCTCCTGCCACCTACAACAGTCAAAGGGATCAAAAGTTTCCTAGGACATGCTGGTTTTTACAGAAGATTCATAAAGGACTTCTCAAAAATCTCTAGACCATTATGCATATTACTTGAAAATGATGCAAAGTTTGATTTTAATGAATTATGCAAAGTTGCATTTGATGAAATTAAATCCAGATTAGTTACAACACCCATCATGGTAACACCTGATTGGAACAAGGAATTTGAAATTGTGTGTGATGACATTAATTATGCAATGGGAGCTGTATTAGGACAAAGAACAGAGAAAATATTCAAGGTCCTGCCGCTGCAGCACCGTGCCTTACATATTAGGGTCTCATGTTATAATACACAACCACCACGCCCAGCTCCAGATATATGATGGCAAAGAAAGATGTCAAGCCAAGACTAATAAGATGAGTATTATTACTGCAAGAGTTTGATCTGGAAATTAAAGACAAGAAGGGTAGTGACAATGTGATAGTTGATCACTTGGCTAGATTGGAAAAGACTACTAAAGAAGAAAAAGGAAGTGAATTAAAAGAAAACTTTCCAATGAGCAATATTGTGTTAAGTTAGCCCAAACACCTTGGTATGTCGATATTAGTTAATTACCTTGCCTCGGTGGAATTATGCCATGATTTCAATTTACCAGAGAAAAGGAAGTATGGACTCATAAAGGTGTTCTATATTTAGGATGATCTACTACTTTTCAGAAGAGAAGCAAATATGATTATTAGAAGATGTGTACCAAAAAAAGAACAAGGTGACATCATAGATAAATGCCATGCATCACCATATGGAGGGCATTTTGCAGGAGACAAAATAGCCCATAAAATTCTCCAATTAGGTTTTTATTAGCCTACTCTATTTAAGGATTGTTTTGAATGGGTAAAACATTGTGATAAATGTCAAAGAATGGGCAACATAAGCAGAAGAAATGAAGTGCCCTTGTAAGGAATCTTGGTGGTGTAGATTTTTGATGTTTGAGGAATATATTTTATGAGACCTTTTCCATCATCATTTGGTAATCTATACATTCTCCTAGCTGTGGATTATGTATCCAAATGGGTGGAAGCAATAGCTTGTTCCAGAAATGATGCTAACATAGTTGTTGAGTTTATACAAAGAAATATTTCTGGAAAGGTATATGAGCACCCGTAACAATCATCAGTAATGAGGAAGCCATTTGCAACAAAGTTTTTGCAAAACTCATGAGCAGATATGGAATAAGACATGTAATGGGATTAGCTTACCACGCTCAGTCAAATGGGTAAGCAGAAATTTCCAATAGGGAGTTCAAGAAAAATTTGGAGAAAACTGTGAATACAAGCATAAAAGATTGGTCTATAAAGCTAGATGATGCATTGTGGGCTTATAGAACTGCTTACAAAACTCCTATTAGAATGTCCCCATACAGAATTGTATTTGGAAAACCTTGCCATCTCCCATTGGAATTGGAATACAAGGCTATGTGGGTCATCAAGAATTGAATCAGACGTGCCGCCAAAGAAGAAAGATTACTTCCAATCAATGAATCGAAGAGTCGAGGAATGAAGTTTAAGATAATGCTGCACTCCATAAAGACCGTGACAGAAGTGACATGATCAAAATATTTTGAGGAAGGAATTCAAAGTAGGGGAACAAGTCCTATTATATAATTCCAGGCTCAAGTTGTTTCCAGGAAAACTGAAGTCAAGATGGAGTGGTCCTTACACAATAGTATACACCCTTTGGAGCAATGACATTAAAAACTAATTATGGATGTGAATTTAAAGTGAATGGTCAAAGATTGAAGCATTACCTTGGAGGGAACATAAATGAAGAGTGAACCAGATTTGGAAGAAAAGGAAGAGAATTTTGCTGAAAAGAAAATATTATGCAGCAAATGTCTAGCTAAAGACATTAAACTGAGTAGCTTTTTAGGAGGCAACCCAAACAATTATTAATTTTTATGGCTAGTTTGTTTTGGTTAAGTTTTTGGTGTTTGAAGTTAGTTTTACTTTTGTTTGAAGTTTTATTTGTTGTTTTTGCTGATTTTTCAGGGACATTAAAGCTGAATTAGAAATGAATTTTATTAGAAAGCACTCTCTCAAACTGATGATGCAGAAATTGCTACAAGGGGGAGTATTTTGATTTCCCTAACTTGCTTTTTAATGATAATGCATAGTTGAAGTTTGGGGGATTGTAATTTTGTTTAGAGTATAAAATGAATAGAAACTTTGTTTGTTCTCATTATTTGAATACTCTGAATATCATCTTGTTGAGTCATTTTGAGTGAACAAATGAAATGTGATTGTTCATACTTGAATTGAGGTTCTTTAATGATTAGATGTGTTTTCACAAGTATGTTCTGATTGGTGTGAATGAATGCACAATGCTTTTAATGTTGCTTGATTGAGGATACTAATTGTGCAACTCAGAGATTTTTTTTTTTTTTTCATTGTTGCGACATAGTTTTCTCTGTCCTGATAATATTACCAAAACTCACGTGTAACATTGTTTCTTAATGTCATGACAAAGACTGGGTTAGTCTTTTAGAAGCCGTAAGAGATTTTGTCGCGACACAATTTTTTTATGTCACAACATAATTCAATTGGAGAAGCACAAACTGTGTCGCGACAATGTTTTTCTCTGTCGCGACATCTTTTGATTTGAACTGATCCTTGTCTTTTCTATGTCGTGACAAAATTTTCTCTTTGTCGCGACCAAGTTGGTTTGAGACTGATTTTGCAAGGGAAGTTTATGTCGCAACAACATTTCTCATTGGCGCAACATAAGTACACTTGAACATCACATTTTATGTCGCTACAATTTTTGCTCTGTCGCAACAATGGACTGTCCTAGTTTTAAATTATTTCAAAAAAAATATGTCGCGACATTACTTTTCTATGTCGCGACATAAAATTAAAAAGGGAATAAACCATAGCTAGTTTTTGTCGTGACATTTAATGATGGTACAACCAATAGTGAGCCTATAAATAGATCATGTTTGAAACCTAAAAAGCCACTTGCCTCATCAACCAATCAACCCACTCAGCCTTCTTCACCAAATCTCTTCCCCTCCTTTTGAAAACACTAGATCCCCTAAAGCCCTCTTCTGACGATGTTTAAGCCTTCAAACCTGGTTCCGAACCTATCACGCCTCTTTTACCTTCTAACTTATGACGTCCCCAACACGAGGTACTTTGATACCACTTAACTTATCTTTTACTTTTTACCATACCATGAACTTGTTCATTCATGTACTGTTAAACATTTAACTTGAAATATATTTTGTAGCAGCGGATTACAAAATATATTCAAAACTCCATAAATGGGAGTATTCAACATATACAAATTTTTACATTTCTTACAAAACCAAAACATATACAAAAATAGACCAAAAGATCTTCAATGGGCACCTAGTATTGTGTTGGCCTTGGTTAAGCAATGCGGATTGTCCCAAGCTTCTAGCCTCGCTCCCGTACCTACATGGATGAAATAATTCATGCTGTTTATAACCTTAGTGGGAAATACATGTGGACGACCCCAATAAGGGTCATCACACTTTAGACAATCGGTGATATAACTTTAACATTCATTGACATATACACATGCTTATTCATGTTTTCGAACATATCATTACATATGCTTCTACATATATCATACTTATTCGTTTTATCATGTTTCATTTATGGGTCATTTCGTACTTATCATCGTATACGTATCATCACATAAATGCTATGCTTCTCATATCATGTCATGTCATTTGTGATATTCTTTGTTATTTATCTTATGTTTCATGCCTGCAAATACTTAGAAGTGGATACGAACCAGCAAGGACCCTGAGGTGCTATAATCATCAGACAGACAAATGAACTATAAGGACCTCAAGATCGTTATCATTGTAATGCACAATGACCATCTAAAAGGGCCTAAGGCATTGTAATGACCCAAACAGGCCAAGTGATTATTATGCTACAAATTTTGGCCCCTAATGTGCATGCTCATTTATCCCTCTACTAGTTCTAAGCGCATAACTGCTTTTTTATTTCATTTACAATATATATATATATATATATATATATATATATATATATATATATATATATATATATATATCCCCTAAGAACATATTATCTGATAATCATATGCGATATTTTCTTATCATTTCGCATGCATCTTTATTCTTATATTATTTAAACATTTATATGTTTTTCTATATGCCTTCATTACACATTTATCTTTTCATCCCTTAACCAAGGGATAACACTTCATTTTAAACACATTAGCAAATGGGGGCAAGAAACAATGTTTGCTTTACGACCCGCCAAGGTGGTGAGGTATGGAACATTTTTCATATAATTTTTATACTTATATGAACCCTTTCAATCACTTATTAGGATCCTCATTAGTCCAATGGACGATTGTTAGAATTAACGGAAGATAGGAACTAAAACAAAGCTTATAGGTACACCTAGGCGAAGCTTCGCTATGCCTAGGCGGAGAGGTTCGCCTAGGCGGACCAGAAAATGCAAAAACCCTGTCTCAGGTCCTCCTAGGTGTATGTAAGCACCCCTTTCCGATCCGACCCAATTAGTGGGTCCGAACTGGATTCGGAGGCGCTAGCCGAATTCATATCAAACATATTTCATTTAGACATTTAAAAACCCCTTTTAAAAAAAAATTAAAAAAATTATGGAAGCGTTTTCAATCATTTCAGTAGTCCCATACAATTTACATTTAACCATTTCTAATATGAATAATTAATATTGATTTCAAACATAATTATTTATGGGTATATAATATCATGACCTAAACACATCTCTTCGACATAAAAGAATATATATATATATATATATATATATATATATATATATATATATATATATATATATATATATATATACAATCTTTAATTCAAATGGGGGATTCATAACTGTTTCTGAATAACGCATTTATACAAATCACATTCCATGCCTTTTTCAAATACATTTACAAAATGATATTTTAGAGTTCACCTCTCTTAAAACACATTCCATAAATATCCAAACAAATGAGTCAAACTATATTCTTCTCTATGAAGACTTTTACATCATTGAATTCAATGCAAAATAGTTAAGCAAAATATCATGAATGAAATGATATGTATGGGATCTTGAGCATTTACTTATACTACCGTTGACTAAGTGACTCGCCCGACGATCTTTGGTCTCGCTTACTTTTTATACTTGGTACCTACGCACGACAAAACAACGCGCCAAGTATTTACGCTTAGTGGTTCTATACAATTCTCTCTTCATTTCCCCGCTTAAATCAAATCATGCAATGTTTGCAAACAATGCTTTTTGTACATTTTTCAATGACCAATGCATTACAACACACACACACACACACACACACACACATATATATATATATATATATATATATATATATATATTCATTTCATTTACATTCAATTACACCATTGGTCATCTCAAGCTATGCATTTTCATGCACTCCAAATCATTCAAATCACAAATCGTGCACTTTTCAATCTCATTATCATTTTTCATTTTAAATTCTATCGAATTTAACCTATGATTCGATGCAATGTGATAACGAATCACCAAAGACGGGTCCCGCTAGGGCTGCAGTCGGTATGTATATATATATGTACTCGGTTGGTGTACACTACCGATATTGTCCCGTTGGGCTACGAATTAGTATGCCACAATAGTACGTTTGTTCAACTCTCATTAGTATACCAATTTATCCTTACTCATTAGCAAATAAGGGCAAGATACAAGACCAGTATGGTTTTTAATTTCCCAAACTTTAATCCATCACATAACCAAAATACTAAATTTTTTGCCCTACCTTATAATCCTTTTCCAACAGTACTCTTGATCAACTAAACCATGCCCAAAGGAAGATTAAGTCAAAAACCTCAAACAACCACTAACACGACATGCAAGGACCGTTATTTCTCAGTTTTGTACTCTTTGAACTTTATTACTCAAAAATTACTCAAATGGTCTTCAAAATTATTCAACTCTCAAGTTTAGTCCTTTATATATCCAATGACATCTCTGAAAATTTTCAATTTAAAATTCCTTCTCTAAGGCCCTCAAGCACATAACATAAATAGGGCAAAACATGCTGTTTTTTTCATACAGCAGTACCTTTAAAACGTGTCACCAAAACCAATCCTAATGTCGTCCAAAATTACTTCAAACATTGATTTTATTAGCTTAGACCAAGGCCTAACCAACCCTCAGGCACCCAAAATCAGATTATGAACCAATTAGTACATTTTTTAACTTTAACATGTAGACTACTCTAATTTGCAAAACAGAATCTGCACATAGCTCCACTTTGATAGATTTATGGGCACTTTGGGGTTACAAATTTCATACACTTCCTTCAAGTAAATTATTCCCCCAGAAGTTTAGTTTACCCAGAATTTTGAATCACTCAAATTGGATTAGTGAAACTCATTTTATGGCCAAAACACCACAACTACTCCCAAAACAGGGCATACCCTTAAGCTACCCGAAACTCACCTTTAAGCCCATTTTCGGGAGCCTTAGTGCTACTATTTGCTCTTGGTCCCTTCTATACATTTGTAGCTCTATCTCTTATGGTTATTTACCAATTGGAATCACTTTGTTTGGTTGAATGTAACTTAATCTATAGCCAAAACAAGAACATGGGTTTTGACAAAATTTTGACAGCATTTCCTTCGAAAACCAAACATTTCCTTTTTTATAAACACTCCTCCAAACCAATCCAAACCAATACCAAAACTAACCAATACAAAAAACCTTTATCCACATTTGGGGTTTTTCCTAACCCAAACACAAGAGAAAAGGGGCCAGGGTTTAATTTCTACCTTTGAACCCTTTGATTCTTCAACACCAAGCCTTCCTTCTTCTTCGATCACTGAAACCATAAATGGGAAGATCTCCCACCAAAACCTTGGTCTTCTCTCCCACCCCCTAACTCTCTTTTCTCTCCCTTTGCTCTCCAAGAACAAAAATGCATAAATGTGTCTGATCTTAGACCACATTTGGTCTTAATCTCATTTAATGGTTAAGGCCTTGTTTGGTTTAATACCCATTTGGGTCAAATGTCCAATTTTTGTTATTTGGTCCTCCAACTCCCCTCTATTTGCAAATCAATTTATTCATATCTCCACTTTAGCCTATAATCTTCTTATCATATGACCTTTGGGCCCAGAACTGATAAATTACTAATTTACCGTTGACCCTTAGATTAATTTCGGATTTTGCTTATTTTATTTTTAGCTTTATTTTATTCCAAATATATATATGTGTGTATATATATATATATATATACACACACACACATTTACTTTTATTATACTTAAAACATGTTATAAAACTATCAGGGTATAATTTTGGGTGTTACAGAACCTAAACGAAATCATAGAAGAGTATACTGAGAGGAAGAAAGAAACAGTCTAAGAGACTCCAAGGCAATATACAAGAGTTAGCCGGCTGTGAGCGTGAGCCCTCGAGCAACCAGTGGAAGAAACAAGAAAGAGGAAAAGAGGAGATGAAGAACCGAGTGGCAGGGTAGTGAAGAAAAATCACGATCATGCTGAGTCGCTTATCTCTTTGGATAGAAAACTACAAATACGTAGATATCATAGGCGAGAGGGGCTTCAATAAGTGGATCTCCCCCTTCCAAGAAATTGTAGAGAATAGAGGATGGCTTCTCTTTTGTGAGCACATAGCCCCTGCCTCGTAGAGATGTAGTAAAAAGTACGCTAATATGGTGGGTATGAAAGACAAGATAGTTTATATCAGAGGCAAATGGAACTCGTTCAATAGGGAGCAGATTGACCAAACCTACAATCTAAATGAAAGAAAAAATGGTTCGAAATTCAAGAAACTGGTCAAGGAACTAGATTTTCAGAAGATTGTAGACCTGTTGACTAATGGCAAGGGGAAGTGGAATGCAACTAGAAAAAACCCACACCAGCCTGTAGTAAAATGTTGAATCAATAAGCCAAGGTTGGGGTTTTATTTCATTGTGTTCCGCTTATTTTTCCAACCTCAAATACTGAGTACGCTAGGAGAAGGAGGCACATCAAGCAGATGCCATCCGTAAGGGTTACAAGTTCAAGGTGGGAAAATCATAGAAAAACTCAATCTGAGTTATTACAGAGGTGGAGGACTAGTACTCACCCAGCATTGATCAATTAGAGCATATGTATCCCGTGTGGCGAGGGAAGGAGATTGGGAGTGGTTAAGAAAACTGTCTTAACTCACCCCGATACCGGGACAAGAATCACCAAAGGGCCTAAGAATATGGGTAGAGAAAAAGAAGAAAAAATTGAGAGAGAGAACAAAGATGATGTAGAAATACATCAAATACAGCTTGAAAGTGAAGCTCCAGAGAAACAATGAGGCAAGAGAAGTGTGGAGTCACTCCTCGACCCCTCCCTGGGCGGTGACAAGTCCATCAGAGCAAGCTGGAAGCTCAGAGCATCAAAATAACACTACTGAATTAATAGATATGCTGAAAACAATGAGGCAAGAAATGCAAGAGAGGGACAAACAGCTGCAGATCTAACTCTGACTGAGAGATGAATATATGGATGCAAAGCTCAGAAGAAGGGACCAGAATATGGAAGAAGCCCTTAAGCAGAGAGATGAAGAGTGGAAGAGTCGACTGGAAACAAGTAGAAAGAGAACCGAGGAAGAACTCAGTAAGTAAGAGAAGATGCTCTTCTCATCTTAGATTAGCTTAGGAGGGATAGTAAGCTAATAAAAATCATGAAGGAGAGAGAAGATGTCATGGAGAAGAACTTGTTGCAGAAGGTAGATGCTTTTGGGTATCTGTACAAGGAACATAAAAAATAAATAAGACTTATGATAGAGAAAATGGACAAGGAAATGGAGGGCACCTTAAACTATAGGGAAAAATGTTGGATTGAAAGCTTAGATATATGATCAACAACAACCTGATAAAAATGTACTCTAGCCAGGGTGAGTTTGAGGGAACCTTGAATTCTATTAAGCAGAGACAAAATGATCTTATCAAGTAAATGACCTTATCCATGGAGTGGTCTGCATTCAACATAAGTGAAGAAGGTATCAAGTCCAAGTAGCCACAAGTCCAGATCCCAGAGTTCTCACCTTCTGCAGCTGATTACAAGTTTGAACCATTGAATCTGCATTCCTCCCATAGGCATGATAGAAGAAGAAAATAGCTTGCCCTATAGTTCTTTCCCTTTTCCCTCCTTGTAACCAGATGCCTTACACTTAAATACTTCAATAAAAAATAAAAAATGGCAAAAATTGGTGTTCACTCTCATTTTGCATTTCTTATGTGTTTATTGTCTATTTCCTTTCCTTTGTGTTCAATAATTAGAAATTGATGAGATTTAGTAAATAACTTTGTCGAATAATGAAGAACCTAGTTTTCGGGTTTAAATTGTCATCAGCTTGTGAACTCGTTTGCAGACTTAGAATGATTGTGGAATTGAAATGTTGTTGTATTAAGCTTCTCTGAATTAAATGGTCTAATGTAAATAAGCTTTTCACTTTTAAAATAGCATAGCAACATATTTAGGTACCAAATAAGATTTTGATAGATGAATTGGGGTAGGATGCAATGAACTGAAAAAGAAAGTTGTGAAGATATTGATGAATGTGTTGAACTTCAAGAATAAGGAAGATTGCAACCAAATGATGGAGCAAATATGACCTGTAATTATATTTTGTAAACAATTTAATTATTATGAACCCAGATAAACACTACACATGGTTAAAAGTATCTCTAAAACATATTGTGCCATAGATTAGGGAAATCTTATGGGATCAATCATAGTTAAATCTCCAAATGTTCTAGAACTTGTTAAATTATTAGTCAAGGCGAAATCCTAAGCAATATTGTTGGGTTCCTACTAGCGATTAAGCATACATACACAACGGAAAAATTAAAAATTTCGCCTTTTTCTAACCCGACCAGGGATCCATGTGATCCGATTAGATGATTCAGGGATAAAAGAAGACCTTATTCTCGTTGGAAGATCCTTGTTCTGCATCATCGTGTGTGCTTCAAACTCTCCTTGTCGAATTGAAAGGCGCAACAAATCGTTCTACCCTCTACAACTATCCACATGAACGAGCCTTCTTCAGAAACCGAGAGAAACGAGTGTGCTAACACTAGGTTGAGTCTCACGAAAAACCCCTAGTCGCCTCTCTCAACAGTGAAAAACGAATGAATCAATCCGCATAGGGATCCCTTAGGTTTAAATACCAATTTTAGGCCCAAGGGTTGGTTTCCGGCCCATTATATGTGTGTGACCCTATAGGTCCACATAATGTTGGTAATGGGCTCAAAATCCCATTTCGAGCCCACAGATCATAAGTCGCCTAAAGAAGGTATTATGACCAATTCAGCTATGGATGTCAATAGCTTCGACATAAATCGATCCATAATAAATGTCGTAGTCCCTTTGTCTCACGATATCCTAATCGAACACAAGTCACGGACTATGTCTCCCTGTAAAGTTCAATCACGCCATTTTCGACCTCCAATGTAACCGATAATACAAATGACATTAATAACCCTTATTAATTCATTTGAGCATGACCATGCAATTTCCAATCTCACATGTTGAGGGGCCCATGGTTATCTCTCTAAAATGAGGGGAAAATCCCTTTCATCCACTCACGTCCCTTTACATGATTTATTCCATGTCCAACTACAATCGTGATACTAATTCATTACGTGTATGATGTTGAACTCGTGTCAAAACATAAAGCCCTTATGTGTGGACCTATATGTGTTAGTTCGAAGGACAAAAAGAAGACATTATTATGATTTAGAAGTACTTGTGACTTATAATCCATGTAGTATTCTTTCGCCATGGGTCGATCCAGCATAATGTTCACCAACACGTACTTATGAGTCGACTTTAATATCATATATGCATGATCGGCGAGAACATGATCATCGGCCAAACTCCATATTAGTCTTAATTCACTATTGCTCCACCAATACGAATGACCACAATTTAGGAATAATATTCCATTTAAAGTCCGTGGTTCTACTATCAAATCACACATTCGTTGGACCATAAGTGGAATCAAACTATTCATGGAGTAACACAAAAATTAGAAATGTAAGACGATAATGAAAATGCCTCTTTATTATTGAAATATGAAAGTAATAACAATTACACTATTTCCCTAGGGCACATCACTAACAAATACCACTAAAAGGAAGTGATATAGGTCATTCTTGGAAGATTGAACCTTTCAAAGCCTACTTTATTTATATGTATAAGCATACACCTTAGTTCCTTATTTGAGCTAATAGCCTACCTTATCATTAACCAGCAAATGAAAACCCTAGATCCTCCCTTGAACATAATCCTACAATAAAGAACCCTTATTCGCCCATATTACATGACAAAAACATCAATGATGGAAGATGACAAGTTTGGGGGAATATTATTTCAAAAGTACTTGGAAGGATAAGAAGGGTTGAGATAGAAAAATCAATTGAGGTAAGTAAAGATGAAAAAAATGAAGAAAAGAAGTTGTGAAAAGAAGTGTTAAGGTGGAATAAGTTTGGTCTTATAGCTTTCCTCCTTGGAAAAATCAACATCTAGTACCCTAATGCCAATTGGTACGAGAGATACTGACCTAAAGTTTGTTAAGGGTGGTAGAAAGCTTAAAAGGGCAAAACATTGCACTATTCCAAAAACCTTGATAAAAGATGAAAAGTAAAAAGCTTCTAAGATAAGGAAGAAGAGTTTACAGTGTGAATGTGGTCAAGAAAGACACCAAAAGAGAGAGTATGCAGAAAGATGCACCAAAACAAATGGGGAAGTTAGAGAGTTGACATGAATGAAAAAAGTCAAGAATGCATATGAAGGCAGTTATGTCAAAGTGTAAATGAAATATGGGTGAAATTGAGCCTAAATTGTCTTATTACCTACCTAATTACCTCAGCCTCACATTATAAGCCTGAAAGACCTAATTGATTATGAAGGTGGTATATGCTTACATTAGTGGAGATTAATATGACAAACAAACATATGAGACTTTAAAGAATAAAGGAGAAGCATACTATCTAAGTAATATCCCAGAAGATTAACTAATCTACCAAGGAAGAAGAGAGAAGACCATCACACACTCACAAATTAGGGTGGAATAATTGAATTGTATACACAATAGAAATTACTTGGCTTTTTAGTGAACTTAATTAAAATTCTCTCATTCTAGTTTGGAAACACATTTAGAAATAATTTCACAACTAATTTATGTTTCCTACCAAATTGTGGATTCTACCATAAAAAGGTTACCAAAAATTGAGAGCTAAATTGTTTGAGGACAAAACAAAAATTTTCTTTTCTTTGCTTGGGGACAAGCAAAACTTTAAGTTTGGGGGAATTTGATGAGTCCTAAACTCATCTATTTTTATCCATTATTCTAGCATAATTTTAGAAGTTTATAATTCATGTTAATGCTGAATTATGGAATGCTCACCAACTTTTTGTTTTGCAAGTCTTTGAATAAAAAGGAAATAATTCTAGCAAGAAAAGCGTAAAATCAAGGCTGAGCGCAGCACTTTACGCAACACTCCGCTTTCAAAATGTCGTGGATGCATCCCAAATGACAAGCAGGAGTTATGTCGTAACAAGGATCAAGCTGAACTCAAGCCATAAATGAAGACACGACATAATTTTTGATAGACTGGTTGATTTCTGTCGCGACAATTGATTTTTATGTCAAAACAAAGCTAGAGAAGTTCATAAAGAAGAATGTCGCAACATTCCTAACTCATGTCGCGATTAATCGATCGCTAATACGACACTGAAACTCATGTTGGCATACAACTCACAACACCGGCCGCGGGACATAAAGAATTGAAGATAGCAAAAGCTCACGACGCACAATCATGTCACGACACAAAATTCGTAGTCAGCTTTGAAGGATAAGAAACTCACACAAATGTAGAAATTTGCGTCGTGACGAAATAAGAAAACAATGAGACATATTGTAATACCCCAAAATATGCCTTAACAATTTTATAACATGTTTAGGGTGTAATACAAGTTAAATCAAAATTTTTAGGAAATAAAATGAGAAACGGAAAAATGATTTCAAAAAGTAAGGGTAAATTAGTAATTTAACAATTCAGGACACAATGGTCATAACACTATAAGTTTATATGCCAAAGTATAATAATGAGTTATGGAAATGTAAAATGAAAGAGAGAGATGAGGGACTTGAAAAATGGAAAAAATGGCACAAACCAAACAAGGCCTTAATGTTAAATAAGGGATAAAGACCAAAAGTGGTCTTGGAAAGGGGGTGTTCTTCATTTTAGGAGAAAGAGAGAGAGAGGAAGAGAAGAGGGGGTTAATTCTCTCCATTTTTCTAGGTTTGGTGTGATCAAGAAGAAGAAACAAGAAAAGGGAAGAAGAAAAGAAAAGATTAATGTATGGAAAAATCAAACCATAAACCCATTTGTTTTGATGAATTTGGGTTTAAAAGAACCCTACTTGGTATATTGGTGGTGTTTGACAGTTTTAGACTAGATTTGGAGTTGTTTTGGTTTGGTTTTGTTGTTGATTCGGGTCAGAGTGGAAACTAAGTATGGATTCCCAAATTTTTGAGACGTAGGGAAACTCTCCTAACTCCATTAATTGTGTTAGGATGAGGTTAGCAAACCATAAGTCTTCCTATATGTGTTTTGGGAATTGTTTGGTTGTGTTTGACTCTAAGGTTGGTTGGATTGTAATCCTCTAATCGATGAATATTTCAGATAATAAATATCAGGCTTGTGTGGGTATCGTTGTCAAAATTCTCCAAAACCCATATTTTTGTCTTGGTCATAATTTCTTCGTCCGAACTCCGTTTCGGATGTTCTTGACTCTATGGATAGCCCTTTGAGTCTAGAATCCATACATATATATCTTGATGAAATTGGAACTCATATTAGGTCTACAAATCACGAAAAATAGTAAGCCCCGCTGTCTCCGCTTCGTGAGTCAATTGCTCATGGAAGCTCCAACTTCGGATAGTCATAATTTCTTCGTCCAAACTTCGTTTCGGTTATGGACTCTATGGATAGCCTTTTAAGTCTAGAATCCATCCATATATAGCTTAATGAAATTGGAACTCATATTGAGTACAGAAATTACGAAAACAAGAGGCCCCGGCTGGGTTATGCTCGAGTCATTGTTCATGGAAGCCCAACTCTGATGGTCATAATTTCTTCTGCTCCAACCCTCGCTTCAAGTTCTTGGACTCTATGGAAATCCCTTTGAGTTTAGAATCCATCCATATATAGCTTGATGAAATTGGAATGATATTAAATAGCTAATAAGCATACATAGTAACTATTGACATAATTATTCGGGAATATAAGATATGTATTGAACATAAAATACACATGCATTGTCTGCTTAGAACATGGTAGAGGGATAGATGGGCATGCCTATTAGGGAAAAACAAGTATGCAGCATACCGATCGCTTATTCGTTGGGGTCATACAATACTTTCAAATTCTTATAGATGGTCATTGTCTCAGATAATGATAATGCAAATGTTTCAGCCCTTATAGATGGTCATTTTTCGTAATGATAATACAATACTTTCGGGTCCTATAGACCATCATTGTGATAGTGAGTGGCTAACGCCTTCTCGAGCTCCTTATAGTTTCCTTTATCCATTTCTAAGGTTTATGTGCATAAACATAAACAAAATGACTTTATGACATACGAATGTAACATGATATGATAAGTAAATAAGTGAGATAAGGGCGATAAGCATGTTTAAATGATATGATATGCTAGATGTATATTCATGTGTATAGAAGTGTGATGATCCATGTTAGTGGTTGTCCACGAGTTTATTCCCACTAAGCGTAAAGCTTAGCACGGGTTTTCATCCGTGTAGGTATGGAAGCAGAGGCAAGAAGGCCGGACAACCCTCATCAGTCTCCAAGGTCAACACATAGTTAGATGCCCACCTAAGACTTCGGGTCTATTTCAGATATGTATATTCTTTTGTTGTTTGTAAACAAATGTAAAGTTTTTTTTGTATAAGTCGAACACTCCCATTTGTGGATCTTGAATATATTTTGAAATTCCACCGCTATAGAATATATCTCAAGATACATGCTTATTAGTGTATGAATGAACATGTTATAGTGTACGTAAAATGAACAAGGATATCCTCGCCTCTCTACATCGCACGCCAAGGCGGGTCTGGTGTCACACATATCAAGACAAAGTGCCTGCAACAGAATTTTCCATGTTGCGAATCGCGACTAAAGACAATAATGTCGAGACACAACATTTTGAGTCATCAATGAAAGATAAGAAGATTCTGTTGCGACAGAGAATTTTTAAGTCGTGACAAACACAACATAAGGCTAAAGTGAACTCTATGGCGACAGAGACGACTACTGTCGTGATAGAAGTAAGACAGTAAAGAAAACAAGGCAGAAATCTCTGTTGTGACAAAAGAAGATTATGTTGCGACAATAAAAATTGTTGAGTAAGAGATCTCTGTCACAACAGAGAAGTTTCATATCGTGACAGGAAATGGAGGAGACATGAGACCAACCAAGGCAGATATGCTGCGACAAAGACTTCAATGTTGTGACAAACAGTTCATCCAACGACCAGGAGCAAAGACGATTAGGTCGCGACAAAGAAAAAGTTTGTCACGACAGCAAACTAAGGTAACCGTGAGAAACTCCGTCAAGACACAAAGCAACACAGTAGAAAGAAAATTAGTCATGACAAAGAATTTGTTGTCGCGACATACCATTATTATTTCTGAGTATTCAAGAATTATCGCGACCTTAGAAAACGTCGCGGCGTCGCAGAACGACCTCATAAGAATTATGTCAAGACATTGCCAATATGTAGCGGCGAGATTCAAGAAGAGAAACATAAAAGTATGTTGCGACGAGACGAGCAAAGATGCGAACATTATAGATATAAACTATGTTTCGCTCTCACGACGAGTTATTAATGATATAGTACGGATCTCATTAATGCTAAGTGGATACATCATTAAAAATCTATAGTGAACTCTCTAGACATGTTAGCTGACTGAACCTGGGTGGACCACATATCTTTTCCTACAGTGAATTGGGTATATTGTAGTTCTTTTGAGATTGAACAACGATCGGTGTAAAGTTTCGGTTGGGTTAGGCGTAAAATTTTATTTTCATTCTTCCGAACGATTAATGAATTTGAAATTCTCGATGTTCATTGATTTTCAATTTGTTTGCAATTCCCGGTGAATTTACACGATCGGTTGAATCCGCTGTTATTTAATGATCCAACTTTGAAAAACTGAGCTCTATCTGGGAATGGATCATGTGATTGTTATTATTTTTTTGCTCAACTTAAAAGAAGTTCATAGTTCGAATGTTTTGATTTATTTAATTGGTATTGTTCTTGAAGCTACTTGTTCAAAATATTAGTTGCTTGTACCCAGAAAATGACTGTATCTTGCTCTGATTTCCAGGAAGCCCTCTGAGTGACACAGAAATAGAAAATCCTGAGAGTGTAGAGTAGTTACTTGGGAGGATGTTAGACTAACATTACGGAACAACTGAACTCTGAAAAATCACTTAGATAGATCACTGACTTACTCATAGTGTGAGGATAGTTGGATGATGTATCAATTTAATTGATCAGAGGTTTCTCCTCAATTTGATGAGAGGATCTTGATCCTTTGTTAGCATAGATCTAATCAAGGAAATAGATTATCTCATCAAATTAGACGGATGAGTTACCAATTAAATTGGAGAAGGCTTGTAATATCCTATCAATAGGGGCAAGAAGTCTTAAGTCCTAAGAAATGAGTATGAAGTACTGAAAAGAAAAAATACCTAAATTTTAGAAAGATGTTTCTATTCTACAAGTAACTGATTAGACCCATGTATTCAAAAGTAATATGGATTTCTAATTAGTGAAATGTATGGTTTCTGGAGAAATCCAAATTATAGTACCTTGCATCTTTGACAAGTTCAGATTTCAAACTAATGACTGAAATTTGTTATAAAATGATGCAGAAATTCATAATTGCACATTGATCTATTTCCCAGTGTTACTTTATCTAGTGAAATCTCCAATCCATTTATTTGAATTCTTTACATGTAGTTATAGAGTTTTATCTAGTTTTTGCTTTTTCTTAAGTTTAGAAACAAACTATTTTTAACTTTGGAGTTCAAATAGCAAATATCTTAAGTAGATGTGGTACTTGATATTTAGATTTGTCATCAATCCTCGTGGGAATGATATCTGGACTTAAATACATTTTATTACTTGTATGACTGTGCATACGGTGATTTAGACGAAATCAATTTTATGGATCCTTCTTTTAAAAAGGGGGCTAAACACATGTTTTTATTAAAATTTAGTCAAACAAGTTTCATGATATTTCAGCTAGGGACTGAAAGGTTTTGGATGGAATTTCTAATTACTTGATCAGATTTGGTCTATGTTTAAAAATCAGTCAATCAAGTTTATGGCGAATTGATGCAAACCTGACCATAGGTAAGAATGTCTCTTTATAGTCAATTCCCTCTTATTATGTGTAGCCCTTAGCTACTAACCGAACCTTATATTTGTCAATTGTTCCATCTACCTTATGTTTAATATTCAGAACCCACTTGTATCCAACAATCCTACGACCTGGCGATAAATCAACCAAATCCCAGACTCTATTGGATTTCATTGAATTCATTTCCTCTTTCATAGCTTCCAACCACTTTTTAGCATTAGGACCAGAGAGAGCTTGTTGTATTGTTTTGGGCTCTTCTTCATCATGAGAAATCATGAAGGCTTCTTCCTCAATCTCAAAGCGATGAAAGGGAATTCTCTCACGATTACTGCGTCGAGGTTGAGATTGTTCATAATCTTGCTCCATAGGAACATAATCTATTAAATTGTCGCTCCCACTTGCTCCAAGCAGAGTTTGACTTTCCATATTGTCCGGTCGTGTAAGTATTGAGTCAATCATTCTTACATCTTCTCCGACCTCTAGATCTTCCATTTCATAGAAATGAAGATCCCTATCTATCTCACCTCATCTAGGAAAGTCATCTTCTAAGAATACAACATCTCGTGACTCAAGTTATGCTACACTTCCATTTATATCTTCCCCTAAGAAGATATATCCTTTGGAGGACTCTGAATATCTTATGAAGATACATTTCTTCCCCTTAGGACCAAGCTTCCCATATTCATGAGAAACATAATGAACATAAGCCACACACCCTCATGGGCATATAATGTTCAAATCAGGCTTCTCACCTTCCCATAATTCATATGGAGTGGAAGGAACAGACTTAGATGGAACTCTATTTAGAATGTAGGCTACAATCATTAGTGCATCTCCCTAAAAGGATATAGGTAACTTTGCTTATGCCATCATTGACCTTATCATATCCAAAAGGGTCCTATTCCTTCTATCTACTACACCATTTTGTTGCGGAGTGTAAAGAATGGTTATCTGTCTAGCTATACCCTTCTCTTCACTATATGTTTTAAACAAATTAGATAGATATTCACATCCTCTATCTGTCCGTAAAGATTTTATTTTTGTGTTTAATTGATTCTCAACCAATGCACTATAACTTTGAGCAAATCGATACTTATCTATGGAAGATCAAATAAACATGACCGAATCTAGTGAAATCATCTATAAAAGTGATGAAGTATTGTGTTCCATGTCTAGCCCTTATATTTATCAAGCCACAAATGTCAAAGTGAATAAGCTCTAAAGAAATAGTTGTTCTCTTGGCTTTTCCAAAAGGCAATCTTTTTGCCTTTCCTGCCAAACATTGCTCACATATAGGTAAATTTATCTTTTCGATAGGTCCCAAAAGACCAGTCTTAGCTAACCTTTTTAGACGATCCTGTCCTATGTGTCCCAACCTGACATGCCATTTAATATCATTCACAACAGAATTGCCACTTGAATTTCCAATGGCAAAAACATATGCTTTTATTGATATAGGAATTGTATATAATAGCATGAGTCCATCTGATAGAAATCCATATCCATAAACTACATTGTCTAATATTACCTTAACACAATCTTGTTCAAATACAATTTTAAAACCAAGTTTAACCAATACTACTACAAAAACAAAATCTCACAAACTTACGACATACATAGCACATCATGGAGATAAAGTGTACGACCCTTCATATCAATTTGCAAGTGTCGATTCCCAAGCATGTCTGTGATGTATTATTTCCGTATAAATGCTTACACTTCCGCCCGAATTCGATGAAATCCGGCTTATGCATTACGGTCCCTTGCTATGTGGTCGGTTGTTGCTGAGACTACAGTCTAGAAAGGAACAGTCTTAGTTAGCATTAAGCAACTACTAATAAAAACATCATAAAAATGAATTTGGTCATATTTTACCTTTGGCTCAGTGCAATCACAAGCAAAATGACCAGACTTCTCACAATTGAAGCAATTCATGTTCTTATTCTGCTTTCCTGCGCTTCGTGCTTAGGCTTATTTCAACAAATGGTCTTTATTCCTCCGTTCCTTGGCAAACCTTTCCTTTCCATTTCTTAGTCCAGTCCACGAAGCTCCATTATTTCTTGGATTCGATCATATGGCCTCCCCAATGGGTTTCTCCAGCGAGCGATCTTTCTTGTAGCTCAACATGTCGTGTGACATGATCAAAAGTTTTGATGTTGTCATTATGGGTAAGGTTTATCCTGAGATGCTCCCAGGCATTTGGAAGAGAGCGAATCACGGCTTGGACTTGTTGCTCTTGATCCCAGTAGTTTGATCGACACTTCTCGACTCCTTATCATTTTGACATAATGATGCGAGTGTTGCTCGTAGTATGATTCGATTGCTTCTTGTAAGCATCCAATTTTAAAGTTATTTGGCCTTATTGATGGTTGAAATTGCCACCAAATTGTACTTTGACAGCGTCTGAGACGACCCGTGGTTGTGCGATTACTCTGGCGCTGACAGATCATTTCTCATCTTTGCTTAGAATTAGAATCACGAAGCGACCCTATCCTTGTGCTTATGGAAGCAGTATGCTTCCATATCTCGCCTATATTGGAATGCTGTCAGTACGGGCTTAGCCGTTAATTTTGTGTGATTGTCTCAGGCATGTCTTTGTTCTTCCAGAATGCGAATTTTATGATACCAAACATCGTAATTTTTTAATATTAAGTTTGTCTCCTTGGTTTGGAGTCGGAAACTATATACGTATGACCATTTCAACTAAAATAAAGGGAAAAAGCAACCTTCTGAAACTCATAACCTAATGGCCATTACATGTCACGAAGTTCTAAATCAAACAATAGAAACTAATTCTTGTAAGAGAAAGCAAAAGTCATCATAATGATACTAATCGATCTCCAAACAAAAACTAGTTGGTATGGTTAAATTTAAACTTGCGCCAATGATCTTATCTGGAAAGAGACACTCATTTCCAATCCTAACATCCCACAAAGTAATAATAGAAAATACATACACATATTTAAAGATAAAACTAAATGTATATTATTTCATGTGTACCAACAATATGAGTCATATAAACATTTCATACATATTTCATTAATGGAAAGAAGATAAAATATATCTATACATGTATCTATGGCTTGCTAAACATTTTCTAATGTTCCTTTCTAAATCATTCATTTCTTTAGTGATCTGCATGTTCTCTCCTAGCAAATTCCTTTCCATGATATCAGGACATTTTTCTTCATCCATGAAAATGTATTTATTGATTTTCTAGATTACCTAATACCACCTTGTATTCGACGCTTCAATTCTCCCTTTAATTTAGGGACAATCTTCTTGTATTTTAGCTTGTTTGACTGTTCTCTGGCTTATGCTGATATTTCCTATGATCGAGTAGAAATTGGCCTTTATCCATTGTATTCTCCTGCAAATGACTTCGTAATGCTTATGGAAGGTTACATGAAAGTTCCATAACATATCATGCATAACACCAATGTGTTCTTCCAATGAATGATTTGGGTATTTCTTGTATTGACCCAATCACTCCAAAATGATCATCATTTGTTCTCCCACTATATTTAAAAAGTGGAGAAATTTTTTAGTATTGTAAGAGATTTCTATCTCTATCTACAATTGCTATTACATACATGCTCCAATAACTAAGGAAATTCAAGTATTCTATTTCAACATGTCTAATCACATACTTAATAATACTTCAATAAGCATTTCTAATTTCTAAAAAATAATAAATGACATATTATACTTTAGAAAGGTGTTAGTGGACCAGGAAATTTAAAAGCAAATTAAAAAAATTCCGTTGAAAGCGAGTTCTGTGAGGTGGCTTGGTAGTTAAGAAGATTCGATCAGCGATAGTCAAAGCTATCAATCAAAGTCGGTGACCGTTGGCATGGTCGAGGGCTGCCCGTTATGATCAAATGTAAAGTCATCGAGGGTTGAGAATTGGCTATCACGTGGCATACGCCATACCGTCTGGCGATCGCGAGTGGTCTTTGACCAGGCCTTGATCCTTGTATCACTACGGATTCGTGGAAAATTCGAGAAAAATCCTATTTTTTCCATAAAATTTCGAAAAATCGTAATAAATAAACCAGAACTCCAAAAAATCCAAAAAAAAAAAAACTCGTTGGAAAGCTCTTGACGAGATCTTTTTATCCATACCAAAATTTCAACAAAAAAAAAAGGCTTTAAGAGCCTCGAAAAAATCAATCTATGTTCGATTTTCCTCTGAAAAAAAAAACACATTTTTCTTTTCCGAGAGGAACGCAGGCTTAAAGATAACCATAAAGCTCATGATACCGATGTAAGAACAATGTAGCGAAAGGAAACGCTTTACTTGTTGTGCGAACTCGGTGTCTTCAATGTGAGAACGAAAATTAGATCCTTGGTAGAAATATATTTAAGTTTTTCCACGGTGAAGACTCTTTTCATGCAGCTGTAGTTTTTAGAAATGGTTTACCAAATGTGATAGGTCTTCTATATGAGGAGGATAAAATTTTCAACTTTTCAATAACCCCATAAGGTGTCCTAGGTTCTATATTTATAGATGGGATCCACACTCAGGAATACATGTAGTTAGTGACCTGCAGATTATTTTGATCAGGTCAAACATTAGGGTGATATACCTATAATCCAACATTATCCATGCTATAGTGCCAAAGTCACTGATTTTCTCCTTGCGGCAAGAGAAGAATACTTTTGCAAAAGACCTTGTTATGGTGGGGTTTATGTCCACGTTGTCACCTCTGCCTCTCAAAAGTTGTTACAAAACTTTGTTTGCAAATACATGGAAACAAAATGACAAGGGAAAGGAAAAATTACAAAGAAAGAAAATGAGAGATTGAGGATGCTGAGTCTCATAAGTAGTCATGATATCCTTAAAACAGATTCACCATTTCCTCTGGTGCTCAGAGACTATAAGATCGACATTTGCCTCACAAGATAAAACGACATACAAGCAACACCACAACACCTTGATGCTACTTCGATGAATTGAAAATATGTTCGAACCTATTACCATACTAATAACGCTTCGGACCACAAAACTTGATGTAACCTTCCTAACACACAAAACTTGGAAAAGAAAATGGATCCCACTTTGAACAGGAGAAGCTCACTTTATATAGGAGCTACAATGAAAAAACGTTCATTCCTCGGATGAATGTAATTCATTATACGAATGAATAATTCATTCTTAGCATGAATGTCTTATACGAATGAATAATTCATTCTTAGCATGAATGACATTCATTCTAAGAATGAAGATCATTCATTCCTTTGGGATGAATGTCATTCATTCCTTTGGAATAAATGACATTTATTCCAACAAAAGCATCTCATGCAAGCTCTCTAGATGAACAATTGCATTTCCATATGGAGGACCAGTTTCTAGGAAAGCTAAGCTAGAAGTAGTCGGCTAATTGTTGTTGGCAATGGCTGAGTATGTTCCATTCTTTGCATAGTGCCAAATTATTTTGTCCTAACTGTCATGCGAGAGGGGTAGTGTTCTAGCAATTGTGTAAAACCCGAGAAAATTTGAATTTTTACGAAAAGAAGATTAAAACGGTAATTTGATCAAAATCCAAAGTGCCCTGAATCTCGGATGATGAAACGAATTTCACCATTGAAATCGTCTTGCAAAATATAGCTACCACGTCAAATTTGTCGAATTAGGGGCGGTCGGAATTAACCGTTTTGAAGACAGCGCATCTGCCGGACCATAGCACATTTTGAGTGGTTCCGCAGTGTGCCAGTCGCCAGTGCGATTTGTCAACTTGAGCTCAAGTGTGAGATTACCATGGTGACATGTGGCACCTCTGGTGAAATCAAATGGTTGGTGGGTTAAGTGGATAAGAAATCCTCTCAACCAATTAGGAAATGAGAGGGGACAAAAAGAGAAGACAACTCATCTTCTCCATTTTTTTTAGTGCTGGACGTGCAGTGGAGGAGGATTTCAAATTCTAGAGAGAAGCTCCCGACTTATACAGAATTGAGCACCGGATGGATCGAGTCGAGGAGCCAAGAAGCAAGGCCCATTCTCTGTGTGAGGAGCTACAGTGGGCCACTTAGGTTTTAGGGAGTTTGACAAACTCTACAAAATGTATGCAGTTTTTCTCCTACTTGGTTTATTTTTTATTTAAGTGTTTTGTTAATAGTTTGGTTGATTTGAGGTCGTGAGTGGCCATTTGATCTATCCCAAAACTTGGGACCGAATTGTGGGAATTTTTGGAGCCCGTTTTGGACAGTCCATAGACTGTTTGGGCGACTTGTGTGATAATTTATGCATTAAATTATGAATTGGGTGCTTTTGGGTTGGAAATGGTCGTGGATTTCGGTTCCACAAAGTGGGCCAAGTGCTGATGAGTGGAGTACGTCACGGACAACCTTGCTTGTTTAGGGAACATTAAAAACGGTCGGTTTACGATGATTGGACCAAAACATCCATGTGTTATTTGCATGGAATATTGCTAGGATGAATGGCTTGAATTGTGTGGAAAATGAGATGTTATTAACACGACCACTGCTTACCTTTCTCACTTCTTATATATGCCTTGTATATTGCCTTACCTGATTAATATTATTGTTGTGTAACACTAATTAGCTTGTGTTAACATAGCATGTGAATTATATAAAAATATAATTGTGTGTAAGCCATTGGAAATAAATTATGATTAAGCTCAAGTAAGGCTAATTTGGATATTACTAGGAATTGAATAACATGAAGTATGTGAAATTGTCCAATATAACCATGATGATGTATTGGCATGTGTTTATGGTGTAGTTTGTAAATGGTATAATGTATTTCATATGCACCGGGGCAACCTAGAAAATTAGGTGTGAGTGCATGGCATGAAAGAAATGAAAAGGAGTTTTTTTCGCATTGACTTAGGCATGCGTGAGGGAATCGGTGAGGACTCGAGACACGGGATTGGGTATGTAGACATTTAAGTATGATCATGTATTTGCTTGAGTGTGTGTTTATGTTGAATCATTGCATGTGCACTTAGGTGGGGAGTAACCCATGTAGGGGATTTTCACTACTGGGCATTGCTCACCTTGTCGAGGAAATATTATTTCAGTACGTGGATTGTTCGGTGAAGACGACGCTTCTTATGCCGATTTCAAGAAAAGTCGTCACATGATGTTTTCGTATAACTCGCATTAGAATTCTTCATTTTAATATGTGTTTGTATTAAGAGTAAATGTAATAACTCTGAAGTTATCGGGACATACCAAGTTGATGTATTTTGTAATGAGTATTTACGCATTGCCCAAGCTGCCATTTTTACCATTTTATTCGTATGTGGACCCGGAGCGGGGTCATTGTTAATTATTAGGACAAAGTTGCCATGATCGGGACATGTTGTATTTCGTAGAGCCCCGTACAAATGCAGACGCTTACCCGATTTTCATGAGGAGGTCGGGTTACCCGAATGCCCACGAGTATTTCGCGGTTGATGTGTTGTCACTCACCCCCGGATTGGGGTGTCACAAATTGCAGCAATGTCTCTTGGGTAGAAGAGTTCTTCCATGAGTTCAATGTCCCAATCTCGAGACCCAAGTATAAAGAGGTCTTAGGCTTGTAAGGCTTTAGGCCTTCAATGATAGGGGTGGGGAGTTTGATGTTATAATCATTTTTCAACCAAGGCTAGGGATGGCAACGGGGCAAGTTTTTTCGAGTCCCCAACCCCCCCCCCACTGACAAGTATAAGTTATACACCCGCTCCTGTGTGTTTAGATAATCCTTTAAAACTCCGACCAAAGAAACTGAGATCGGGATTGGGTTTTCAATAACCTAACCCGCCTCGCTATTAAAATTATTAAGTTACTTTTCCTATATAAATAACCCTTTCATTTCATTTCTTTAGGGTTTCCACTTTATTTTCTTTTCTTTCCACTTCCAATGGTAGTAGGAGCTCTTCCTTTCTCTAGGGTTTCAAGTCCAGTAGCAGGAGCAGTCATCCTCTTCTTTCAAACATGCAACCATCCTCTCATTTCCCAAACGTACATCCATCCCCTCCTTAGGTAGTGTCAAATCTTAAGTTAGGTCGTTTCTTTTCAATTTCAACAGTTCTCTTCAATCTTTAATCACTTTCTTCCCAAGCCCTAGATTTTATCAGTCTTTCTCGTTGTTTCCTTGTCTTTTGCTTTAGCAAAATGGTGAGCAAGTGGATTCCATTGCTACTTCCACTCCTTACTCTGTTTGGTTGCCACAAAATGTCAAGAACGTGGAAGAAAATTTTGCTTCTCAAACTTTTCCTTTTTGACCCTAATACGTCTCTTTAGGGTTTCTTTTTTCTTTTTTTCTTTTTTTTTGTTGCTGCTTCACTTTGATTTCTAATCTATATTGTTTTTGTGTTTGATTTGGAAAATATTTTGATGATTTGGTTGAAATTTTGTGTTTGATCTGAGTAATATTTTGGTGATTTTATGGCGCCCCAAATCCCGGGGGTCAATTTTGTACTCTTTTTTTTTTAAACAGTGCTCATGAATAATGTTTGTGAACAGTGTCCATGAACAATGACCCAAACAGTGCACCATACTGTACACTGTCGTAGGTAGGTCATGTGCATAGTGTGCACGCTCTCGTGCATGCTGCACTCGCGGTCGCGGCGCCAGCTTGCACATTGTCACGCTAAGCAGCGCAGACACCGGGCGCATTTATCACTGCCGCCAGCGCGCCCGATCACGTACACCAGTTTTAACAACCTACTCGCTTTATCGCGACCCAAGAGCCAAGGTCGCGACACCATACGCTACCTCCGCAGATGCAGAGGGACTCTCGCTGGGCGCGCGTGACTCGGGCCCCACCATACCACTTTCCCCACATGACACCAACAACTTTGCCGAGCCAATTTAACAGCCCACTTCGCTGCGGAGCCAGAGAAAATCTTGTCGCCGGCTGTCCCCAATCCCCATCGCCGTCTGGCCGCGGACAAAAGATTAGGTCGCGACACGGGATAAGCTATCTATGTTGCAACAGAATTTTCTCGTCACGCATTGTAAAACTCCAGAGGTCTCGCTATGGCGCTTCCTTAGCCACCCACACCCGCGCACGAGTCCCTCGTCGCGGAGCGTAGGGCACGCATGTCTGCACGCCACGCTCTTGTCACCACCACTCAGGTCGCGACATACCGGGAAATGGGTAGTAGCCCACTCCATTTTCTCTCCAGCATTTTCCTTTTGGTTCAACACGTTCTAAAATCACGACTCACTTTATCACTACTAAGGCTAATGAATCTAGGAAAACTCATTAAAAATGTATCTATTATACAAAAGAGTTTAATTACAACTCCATGTTTCTTACACAATACAAAAATGGGTTTTCCACCTAAGATTTACATGATGCAAAAATAAGGCCTAATCTACCCTCTACTCCTCTGCTAAGGCCTCGGATGAACTTTGTCGCCCGACGCACCTCCGGTAATTGAAATGTTTTTCCCATGACCGGAAGGAGCAATGCCCGCTAGCTTGAATTTCCCTACGGGTTACTCCCCACTCTAAGTGTGCCTGGCAATGGCAAACACACACATTTAAGTAAAATTATGCATTCTCCTATTTGAATGTCTACATGCCCGTCCCATTCCTTGAGTCCTCACCGACTCCCTCACACATGCAACTACCAAGTATGAAAAATTGTTTCAAAACAAAGATATTTGTTTTATTTGTGAACAACCCTCCGATATAGTATAGTCGACATACTCCAATATAAATTGTAGGCAACCCTCCGATATATATATATATATAGTAGACGTACTCTGATAAATAATTGTTGGTCAACCCTCCGAAATCATGTCATGCACTCACACCTACTGTCCTATGGTGTCCTCGTGCATATGAAATGCAATATGCCATTTCATGCAACTCATGTCAGTATGTCACATGCGCATGTATTAACATAATTTACACACAATCATCATGTTATTCATTGTTAGCAATAACACACAATCAGCCCACATGGGCCAATAAACAATCCACAGTCCGTCTTGGAACTGTCCAAACAATCATAGGAACACGCGACCACCTGCAAAGATAATCCATTAAGACAAAACTAGCCGTCCGAAGACAAATTCAATTTCAAAGACTCACCCAAATCCTTGGAACTGAAATGCACGGCCATTTTGGCTCCAAACACTCCAACTATTTAATAGACGTCCCAACCAAGATTACCTTGCGGTCAAGCGAGGGTGCTGCCTTTTTTTTTTGTTATAAACTTATGGAACCTTTAAGCTTGTTCATTTATATATCAAAGAACATGTAACTTGTACTATCTGTAGTGCCAGGACATAAAATATATACAAGCTCCATATATGGAAGTGTTCAACATTTACAATATTTTACATTGTTTACAAAAAACAAACATATACAAAAATAATTAAAAGGTCTTGGGCACCCTAAGAGTGTGGCCAGCCTTGGTTGCTGATGGAGTATCCTGACTTCTCAAGTTTCTCGTTTCTCCTCGCACTCTACACGATGAAACACTGTGCTGTTTATAGCTTACCGAGAATTAATACATATGGATGACCTCTAATACAATAATACACTTCTACACACATGCATACACATATAACATATCATATCATTTAAATATGCTTATACATATTTCATATTTATTTATCATACCATGTTTCATTACTTATCATTTTACACTTTTCTTCATGTTCTTGTCACAATATTCTTGTCATAACATAGTGGTGCTATGCTTCTCTTATCATATCATATCATTTCATATGTCATATTCAAGTCATTTGTTTTATGTTTCATGCCTTCATAAACCTTAGAAGTGGATAAAAGAAACTATAAGGGCCTATATGCCTGTACTCACTCGGTATCTAAACAAAGGGTCTATAAGAGCCCGAAGGCGCTACATTACGGTGCACACTGACCATCTATAAGGCCCGGTTGCACTGTGAATGACCTAAAACGGCCAACCGATTAATATGTCGCAAACTTGTTTTTCCCTTAATAGCATGCCCATCTATCCTACTAGTTCTAAGGGCATAATCCATGTATTTTATGTTCACAAGATATATCTCATATTCTAAATAATTATTGTCATCCTAATCTTATGCGAAGTATTTACAATCATTTATTTGTGTTCTTGCATTTTGATATCTCATTATGGCGAATAACTATGGTTACCATGTATGCTTATGAGCTATTTACTATCATTCCAATTTCATCAAGCCATATGGATGGATTCTAGACTCAGCGGGTTTCCATAGAGTTCAAGAACATCCGAAACGGTTTGATCGATAGTTATGGTCATCTCGCTGGAGAGGTCACATGAATAACTGGTATCCTAGTTTCACAAATTCTAAATCCACAAGGCTAGCCCAAAACTCAGATTTCATTAGTTATGTTTACCCACCGTCCTCCACAAGCATATGGTCGAATTCCTCAATTAAACGGGCTTCTCCATGCTGTAACGCCTCTTCTCGCATCCAACTTCCACTAGCTTGATCCGAACCCGAACCGGTGCCTCGCTACTAATTACTATAAACTTAACTTGCCTTTTCTTATTATCATATAATGTTAAACATTTAACCTAGATTATAATATGTAGCAACTGATTACACAATATATACAAGCCCATATCCGAAGTGTTCAACATTTATAATATTTACATTGTTTACAAAATAAACAAAATTACATATACAAATAGACCAAAAGGTCTTCCAAAGGCATCTAGTGATGTACGGCCTTGACCGTCGACGTGATCAACCCTGCTCTTCGTTTCCTCACCTGCATCTGATGAAAACACCGTGCTGCTTTTACGCTTTTAGTGGGAATTAATACATATGGACGAATTCTACTAAGGGTCACTACACTTCATACAAATGCATATACTTATAACACATAACATTTACATATACTGATTTACTGCTATATATTTCTTTTCGTGAACAAGTTTCATTTCTTATCATATTTCATATACTTTTCATGTCATTCAGACTTGACTTCCTTGTTTCAGAATCGTATACTATCAATGATGTTAGCTAGCATGCTTTCTCATATCATGCCATATATATTATATACATTTCATTTGTATATTCTCACATTTTCTTTATACTTATGTCCAGATAAACTCTTAGAAGCAGATACGGAAATAAATCAGATAAAAATTCTAAGTACAACAGACGGTGATTCTATTTGTATGTAAAAATTCGAAGGTACTATCACTGTTTGAGATAATGATCTCTATTTGTATGACCCAAACGGGGCTACTATAATGATCCAAACGGGATCTATGTCATCGACCCAAACGGGGCCTCGATATCTGTAAATTGTATGGTGAAGCAATTATATCCTTATAGGCATGCCTATCTATCCCTCTATCAGGTTCTAAGCAGACAATCCATGTGTATTTTATGTTCAATACATATTGCATATTCTTGAATAATTATTGCCATTCGGTAATTATATGCGATATTTACAATCATTTATTCGTATATTTACATTTTTTTTTTCTCTTTATATGCATGAATAAATATGATTACCATATATACTTATGAGCTATTTACTATCATTCAAGTCTCACGTTTATATATATATATATATATATATATATATATGGATGGATTCTAGACTCAAATGGATTTACAGTCCAAAACACTCGAAAATAGTTCTAAAATCCTGTCTGAGGTACTGGGAACAACTCAAATTTCAACGCGAATCGTCCAAAATAGTCCCTAAATCACCGATTGTCCAAAATAGTTCGAAAATTCCTAAAAATCTCTAAACTCGCCTAAAATTTTGGACTGATTTTACGGCCTTTCACGGTCTCTAAGTAAATCCTAAGCCATTAAATGACCTTAGGATAATAAATAACCCAAGTATGGGTGTAAATTTCATACCTCTGTAGCTGAATAAACACAAAGATTTTCGTGCCCACGCCAGTAGCTCCTCGATGCGTGATGAATTTTTCCTCTGTTCGATGAAATCCTACGTCCATTCCAGAGATCTAGAGAGAAGCGAGAAGAAAAAATCAAAATCTCACTCCTCTCTCTACCCGCCTCTCTCACCCGAGTTTCCCTTTTCCTTTGCTATTTTCAGCTTTTTTATCCTTTTATTTTATTATTATTATTATTATTTTGGATTACATGGTCTATATTACTTCATTCTGATCCGCTTTCTATCCCGAAACAATTTATTTCTTTCGGGCTTCACTTTATTTTAAATGAACTTAGCTTCCAACTATTATTTCCCCGACTTCCGAGATTTTCGTAAAATTCGTCCCCTTAAAGTCACTAGCGACTTATCAAATTTTAAAATTGTAAAATATCCGATATCTCCCATACTTCGACGAAACTTTCCAAGTCACTAGATTTAACTAATTAACGCCTATGATTTATACTTTTACATTCCACTTTCCTTAAATTGGAAAAGTGCCACCATTCTTTTGAAAAAACTTTACAATTTCCTCACTTGGGCATAATCTTTAATTTTTATGTCATTCGTTCTTAATTGAAATTTACCAATTTAATTCCTCGACTTTTGTATTAATTTCTAAGCTTTATTTTATTTTTTAGCATTATTTTATTTTTAAATGTACATTTACTTTTATTATACCCAAACATGTTATAAACCAAGACAGATAATTTGGGTGGTGTTACACATAGAGTCTAAGAACACCCAAAACGAAGTTCGGACGAAGAAGTGATGGTCGTTCGAAGTTGGAGGTCACACATGAATAGTCACACCCAACCGGGCTGACCTAGCTGAGCTAACCTAGTCAGGATGACCTCGCCGAGCTAACCTCGCCGAGCTGACCTCACCGAAATGACCTAAGTCAGCTGACCCCTGCCGAGCTGAATCCAGCCGAGCCCTCGCTGAGTCGACCTAGCCTCTAGCCTATTCGCAGTAAAACTTAATTACAACTTCTAGGCTATAGAGGTCCAATTTAGGTAATTCAAAACCCTAACATCAATTTCACTAATGTGGCTACAATTTACTGGAATGACTCAATGCCAAATTCCCTTTATTTCCCACCCGAAAACCAGTTCTAAATTCCAAAACATAACCAAACAATTCCTAAAACACATATAGGGGAAAATTTATGATTTACTAACCCCATCCTGCACAATTAATGGGTTAGGAGAGTTTCCTAAGTCTCAAAAATTTTGGAGATATGCTTATTTTCATACAACTGATCATACAAAAAACCAAACCATGACCGAATCTGAGCTATTCTTTGACAGAAATATTATAAGTTAGTTCTTTTATGTACCCAAATTAATAAAAATGAGTTTTTTGTTTTTAGATTTTCCTTCAAAGCCCATAATGTACCTATGATTATTCAAAAATGATGTGCTTTCCATGCCCTTAGATCTCTTGGCTGTGGCACCTTCTCTACTCCTCTTCTTCTTCTTCTGCCCTCTTTCTTCTCTCTTCTTACCTATCAGTTTTACCTATCCAGAAGTTGAAATGAGGATGTTATTTGATCTCATGTTGATTTTTTAATGTTTTCCTTTTGATTTTGGTCTGAAACTCCTTCTGTTTACTTCCACTTATTCAAATTCCTACTTTGGCATACAATCTTTTGTTCTTATATCATTTGGGTCCTTAGTTGGCAAATTACTAAATTACCCTTACTTCTTATAATAATTTTTCCGTTTCTCGTTTTATTTCGAAAATTTGAAATTTAACTTATATTACCTTAAGCATTATTATAAAGTATTATATTTCTTTAGTTATTACAACTCTCCCAATGAAAATTTCGTATAAATTTTCCTATAGTGAGTTGCGGGATCTCTTTGTAGCTTTCTCAGTTTATTCACGGCTCCCAGTGGCTTCTTTCCTACCATGGTGTTGTGAGCACTTTCTAATGGTACTTACTTATTAACCATTTGTTTCACCTCTAGAACCATAATAACTTTAAATTTGTTCAAATGTACAACAAAATGCAGCCATACTTACTTGTCTGACGGTAGTATGTCACGACTCGCGTAGGAAGCGGTATCTCCCGGCGTAGTGCATGAAAGCATTGTGTAATTTGTGATGCGGAGGGAGTGCCAACGATAAGCCACGGGAGCGGTCGTTCCAAAACCTTATGACCTTATGAACCTCGGACTTCGATTTTCCTTTTTATAAGCAAATGAGTTTCCTCATAGCGATACTCCGAAGGCCATATCCCGCTATGTATCTCTCCTCTTTAATGGGCATAAGATTTTGTCGATCACTACTTATTTAACCTTTTCGATCTTTACTTGCTCTTGAGTATCTTTCATAATAATACGGACGATCACTTTATGCTCATTTAACCGTGACATATAAGGAGTTCTGTTCTGACCATCTAAAGCTGTAAGTGCCGTACGATGTATTTATTATTGTTATTGGAAAATTCCATCAATGGAATATACCTATAAACTTCAAAAATTCCATGACACAACCTTGAAGCATATCTTCAATTTGCTTGGATAAACCTCTCTTTGTCCATCGGTTTCTTGGGATGGAATGTTATGAACTTCAACAATGCCCAAAGCATTGTGTTTCAGTAGAACCTTGATGTGAAATGTGAGTCTCGCTCGACACAATAGATTACGATTTTCTGCAATCATACAATCTCCTCATATAACTCATTTAATTAGATCCATAGATAATCTAATACTACTTGGGTATGAAGTGGGCGACATAAACTTATCATGATCACACGAATGAGTCATGCTTCTATTGCATGTAAGGGAAACTGACACAAAATCCATGGTAGTGTTATCAGCTTCCATTGGAAGTGGAAGGGGTTAACAAACCACATTGGCGCCGGTGTTCGACTTTGACTTGTATTACGTCAAACATGATTACCACTTTTCAGTCCCATCTCTTTTTCATTTCCTTTCCACCAATAAAAGCGTTTCTGATCTGGTACATCTTATTACCTCTAGGATACCATGGTAAAATCTGAGTAATGCGAGCCTCGAATAGCAACTTTTCTTTGGCTCTTTTATCATCTAGCACACATAATATATTCTGAAATACATACTTCCTTGCCCTTTGAAAACTAAATTCTTGTCTTATACATAACCCATGTAACTTTTAAATGGCTCTTCATCATTTTTACTAACATACATAATCATTTGCTTTAAAGCAGGTTGCACTTCTAATTAGGCCTGGCATGTTTCATCATCTGCCTAGTCTCCAATCCTTTGTCTTGTGGTGACATTCTTTACCACTCTCTTTTAACCCAAAGCATCGGCTACTACATTAGCCTTTAGGGGTGGTAGTCTATGATGCGATCATAATCCTTAATTAACTGGCAACTCATAAAGTTGTCTCAGATTTAACTCTTCTTTGGATTCATGAGTACTTGGGACTATATGATTGGTGAAATTCTACATACTTCCCAAATGTAAATAGTGTAGCTATGTGCGAAAGCAAACATCTATTATTTGTAGGTCATGGAGTGGATAATTCTGTTCATGTGTAAACTATTTGTCCCGGGACACAAGCCACCCTTTCAGTCTTGCACATTAACACGCGTTTCAAACCCGATGCGAGCACATCACTATACAAGGTATACTCTTTTCTCGAGTAGGTTGCGTTAATCACGGGTGCTTGACCGGCATCCTTTCAAGCTGTTCATTATTATGACATTTAATACGTCCCTCAAACTTTATTCCTTTCTACGAGTAACTTGGGTGGCGGAGAATCTATAATGAAAAGCCTCTCACAGATCTTACATAATAACCCTCACAGGCGAGAAACTTCACCTCGATTACATTTCGAGGTGGTTTCTCTATGACCTGAATCTTTTATAAGGTCGACTCTTATACCCTCATTGACACAATATGGCTTTGAAGGGAAACTTCCTTTAGCAATCAAATTTAACGAAAGCAGAATATAACTTCTTTTCTCTTAGTGTCTACAAGACTATTTTTAAATGTTGTTCATGTTCCTATTCATCCTTAGAATACACCAGGATGTCATCAATAAAGACCACTACAAACTGATCCACATAAGGTCAGAATACCTGATTCATTAAATCCATGAATCGCTGCTTGGGGTGCATTAGTCGACAATTGGCATTGCAAAAAACTCATAATGGCTATATCGGATTCTAAATGCGGTCTTCGGCACATTTACTTCCTTTACTCTCAACTGATATTATCCAGATCGTAGGTCGATCTTTGAAAAGATACCCGCTCCTTTCAGCTGATCAAAAAGATCTTCGATTGTAAGACCCGAGAAATTCGATTTACGGAATAAGAGCGAATCGCAATTTGTTCTGAAAATTGTAATTTCGGTTAAAAATCCGTAATTAATTCTCTAGATCTCGGATAACAAAACAGATTGTACCGTTGGAATTGTCTCACGAAATCTAGCTAGCATGTAAAATTTCATAATTTTCCGGGAGCGGAGTTGGTCGACACGTTTTTAGAGGCATCATTGTTCGAGTCTGTCTTAGATTTTTGATGCGACGAAACCGCAGAGATAGCATGTACTCCATATTATTACCGTAAGTGGTATGAGTAGAAATGATGAAGATGAATGGCCCGAGATAGTCGCGAAAATCCATTTGGTAAAAAGAAGGGCGTAAAGGTCATTTGTTGAAAGTTTAAGTCCTTAAAACCAATTAGTGAACATGGCCCATCTTCTCCCAAATTAACAAAAGGCAAGCGTGGGGTCATTTGGGAGATGCAGTGGGCGTGGAGGAATTAAAAATGGTGATTACAGAGAGAGAGTCTCGACCTGCAGAAATCTGTGGCTCCAGGCCGTTGGATTCAGCCCAGACAGAAGGAAAGCGTTCTGCGACGGAGCGAGCTACGCGTGGACCGCAGGTTTGCGAGTTTTTGACAACTCCAAGAGGTAGGATTTTCTCCCTACTTGCGTTTTATTCCCATTTTTAAGGGTTTTTCCATGTTTCGGTTGGTTTGAGGCCGTGAGGGGCCGTTTGATCGGTCTGAAGCATGGGGCCGAATTGTTGGGAGCCCCTGTAGGATTTTCTCTTGTGGCGTGGCGCCCGGAAAAATTAAAGGGGCTGTTTAGGTCTTTTAATTCCAAATTTTACTTTAAATCATGTATTTGTATGGAAAATCTGAGAATGAAATTTGATGATCGGTCCCGAACATGGGACAGTGGAACATTTTTAGACATTTAAGGACTGTCGTGAATGCGAAACAGTGTGGGCTGTTCTATAGAGATTTATGCATTAAATTCTATTTTTGGTAGTAGGAGGCAGGAATGGGTAGAAATTCGGTTCCAAAAGTGGCTTGAGATAGAGACCAGTAAATTTTGTGGGCTGACCTTATTGGAGATTCAAGGACTGTAAAAACAGTCCCGGGTTTGTGTGAAATGGCCATAAAGGTCCATGTGTTTTGGTATTGAAATCGTGTGTAATTGTAGTTGATTGAAAATATGTGTTTGGTCGAGTGATTTAAATTAAATTACTCGTGTTTAAGTTAATCTTGAGTGAGCTAATTTTGATGTTTGAAATGAAAATTACATAACATGATTGTGTGATTTTAATTATGCAAGTATATTCATGTTTATATGTTGCATGTGATTGGAAGAAATGTATTGGGCGCCCCATGCATTCCATATACCTTTGGATCCACCCCAGGATTATAGGAGTGAAGGTGCATAAGATGAGTCACAGGGAAAATGGTTGAGGATAGTCTAAAATATTAATTATCGGAGGGTAGTCCACAAACTTAAAATATCGATCGTCGGATATTTGATTGATATTCATCGGAGGAGTAGTCCTGAGCTTAAAATGCTCCCGATCGTCGGGCGACCCGATTGATATTCCTTCGGAGTAGTCCCTGAGCCATTTATATATCAATCGTCGGGCGGCGGTGATATATATACATCGGGTTGTCAGTAATAAAACAATAATTCTCATCTGAGGCTTAGGCGGGTGTGAGAGAGAGTCGGTGAAGGACTAGGATGCGAGTTGGTCATGTGAGCCATTCAGAGTAGGATCATGCATTTGCTTGAACAGTGTTTCTAATTGAACATTGCCTTTGCACTTAGGTGGTGAGTAGCCCGTTTAAGGGTGATTCTCCCTGCGAGCTTTGAGCTCGCCCCGGTCGTGGAATCCCCTTTTCACGGTCTGGGTGGCTTGCGGGAGGCGGCTCGTCTGGGGGTGGCGCTAGAAGAAAGTCGGGATGTGGCTTTATTGATGTTTACATGTATTAGAGCTCTTTAAGTTTAATATATGTAGTGTTTAAGAGTAAAAAAATATTGTAACTCTTGTAACTATGAGATATATAGTTGGATCATAGTTGGTATACATGGTGTGGTTATGGGCAGGAGTGGCTGTATTACTCATGTGATTGAGATATATTGGATATATATTGCACTTATATTGGATTGTTGGGACCGGGATATGCGGGTTTGTAATTGGGTGAGCTCCCGGAGTCTGAGGACTACGCTGGGTCCACACTGAAGTGGAGTCGGGTAGCAGGCATCCACTTGTATTCCACGGGTTGAAACGGGGTGAGTCAGCGGGACCGGGTTTGGGGCGTCACATCGATTCTCGGCAATGGGTACTTGTTTTTCATTGTCACCTTCTTGATACTGTAGATGTCGATGCACATCGAAATAGAGTGCCATCTTTCTTTCCACAAATAAAGCAATTTACCACAAGGCGAAACAACTGGGTCATCTGAGCCAGCATCTAAAAGCTCTTGTAGCGCTGAACCTTTAACTCCTTGACTCTCTTTGAGCCGTCACAATGGGTGCCACCAGACACGGGTGTCACAGCCTGATTTCTATGGATAAGTCCACCTCCCTCACCAGGGAATACACGAGTAACTCTTGAGGAATAGATGAAATTCCACCTCTTGAAAATCTTTTCCACATCGACTTAGTGCTATCTTGGAGTTAAGTATCAAGGCTAAAATACCTCATATCCTTTTCTTATAAGTCTTCTACTTTGCATGGCTAGATCACATTATGGACATTACGTTTGATCTAATGCCACAATATTATCACTTAGGTGATGAGCATCTGACACTACTATCTTTTGTCCACGATCAATGATGGCTCGAGTGTTTCATCAACTTGATCCATTCGAAATCAAGTCAAACTCGAAATGGTAAGGTTATCAAATCGACGGAAACTCTCTTGCTTATATATGATGGGGCGATTTCTGTATACTCATTCACACTAACACTATGCCCAGCCGGACTAGTCACATACATGTCATATCTTAATTTCTCACATGGCTGGTACTTTTCAAATACATGCTCATGCACACATATGAATGGTAGATCTGAGATCAAATCAATGCATGCATCTCAATATCATATAAAGAAAATATACCAGTTATAACCTCAGGAGCATCCTGATCCCCACGAGCCTTCATAGCATATGCTCTTCTTTGGAGTCTTCATGACATAAAACGATCCTTGTCTGCAGCTTGTGCCTCCTTGGCCTTTATCTTTGGGATGGATTACTCGACCCCCTACCTCGATCACGAGTTGAAAGTGGTGTTGTAGATCTTCCTCTACCACTTCCTTGTTGACTTATATTATCCCCTAACTCTCGAGAACACTGTGTTATCAAATGCTTAAGGCTTCCACACTAGAAACACCCTCCTGTCCGATAATCACACCCAGAAAAAGCACCCCGAATGCCGATACATGACAATGCAAGGTGCACTCAAGGATTTGCTGCTCCTTGTATATTGGAAGCACCTCTACGTATTAGATACTGTACCTCCTTGTCTTCCTACCACCTCTTGTAGTCGGACACTATCACAGGCTCGGCTTGAGAGCGTCTCTAGTTCTTTTACAAGAAAAGGAGGAGTCTCCTTTTGAGAACTTCTTCTTTTAAGACTTTTCTTTGTTGCTAGTTTCCAGTCTCTCCACTTTCATTGCAACTTAGACCAACTGATAAAAGTTCACGTGTTGGAGAGAAGTCACAGGTGCTAAGTACCTCTTGATGGAATCATGTAGTCCATCTTGAAATGCCTACTGCTTAAGGAAATGCCTCGGTAGGGGCCAGCTTACCGATTGCATATTTCACTAAGATGGTTGAACTCTTTCTCATACTTAGCCATAGATAAGTTCCTTTGCTTCATATTTAGGAACTGTTTCCACTTGGACTCCTCATACATGTCTGTAACATACTTTGCCCTAAACTCTTGGATAAAGAATTCCCATGTCATGGGATTTGGAATCCCTGGACTTTTGAGCACCGTTTCATAATCATATGCCTCGCCTGATGGTAAGGCGCTGATGCTCTCTGTCGGGAGGGCATTTGATCTCTTCCAATACCCTTTCTAACTTTTTTAACCAGAATTCGACTTTCTTTGACTCTTCCATGCTCGACCCATGGAATCCTCTGCTCCATGTCTTCTTACTATGTCTATTGGAGCTTTAGGGGTGAGATCCAATCTATCAAGACACACGACCATGTCGTGATATTCTCGTGAAAGGTTTTAAGTGGGCTCATTAGGTACATTACTTTCTAAAGGCTCAGAAGTTGATAACTCTTGTTCCCTGAAGTTAACACTCGGTACATCTTCTTGATAGATTTGGAGGACAATCATTCTTTACGGAAAACACGATGTGTAGCCACAGGCCAGGGGGTCCGGGTGACCACGTCGACTGCGGAAACACTGTGTGTCTCATTTCATGAGACCATACATGAAGTAAGATGATCAAGTAGGGCAATCATCCATACTTGTCCAGCATCGGGTTACAAAACCATACATTACGCCAGATTGAGTTATTACATCCTCTTAATACAAAATATATATTAAAAACCGGTTCATTCTATATACTGAAAACATGAATCGAGGCCACGGTCAGGCCGTCGCTTCATAATCCGACCTTTGGGAGCATCATCTGCACGTACATCACATGCACGGAAGGGTCTCACGGTGAGCAAAGTCCGGTGATAATGCCTAGGGTTACTCCCCCACCTAAGTGTTCATGCAATGAAGAACACACACATTCAGTAGATTCATGGTGCTACTGGAAATGTCACATGTTATGAATGAAAATGCTTGGCTCACCTTTCCCACATCTTGAGCCCTCACCTAACTCCCTCCCACATATAGCCCGAGTGTGAAAAATCTTTTGTTTTCAAAACAAAATGTTTTTGTTCCTGAAAAATAATGCAATTTTTCCTATAAAATTTTATTGAAACTGACCCTTGAGGTGAATTGCTAGATAACTCTAAAAAGCAGTCATGATGCATCCTTTGAGATGGTATTTAGATAACTCTCAGCGATTGTCGGAAAATACTTCCCATGAAATTCATTTGACAACTTTGTTTTCATGTCATGCACTCATACCTACTATTCCTGGGTTGCTTTGTGCGCATAAGTACAATATGTCATTCCTGATATTTCTGTTAATATATAAACATGCATATATATACATATATATAATGCTTGAGAATTCACCTTGCATGTTATTCCTAATACTGAAGCAATAACACACAACCGAGTTCTGATCTTGGACCGTCCAGCGGGGTATCTCGAGGCCCCTTCATGACATGAACCGAGTTTGGTTCCCGATCATCCATCTGACATCAAATAACCGAAAACCCTAGAAACTTTTAGTTTCGATTCAAACCCTGACCCACCGTAGTCTTGAATTTGTGTGAAAGCGGACTTAGAAACCCTCATCCTTGATCCCAAGTTTTGGAACCCAAACCATATGGCTCTGGCCTCCCATAGACAACTATACCATACCCAAAACAATGGCACACAACGCCCATGCGATGGTCAAAAATATCAGAAGTACATTAACCTCGACCACAACCATGCGACCTGCACTTGGTACAAACGTAGATTTTAATGGGGTTATGATCATGATTGCTTCGTCACATTTCATATGCTAGGTATTCCCTAAGCATAGGAACTAAGGTTGTCAAGCATATTATATTACTATATAGAGTCACAGTCATTTCACGGGAGTGGTTTTCTGAAGTGATCCTTAGGGATTGCTCTCCAAAGAGTGTGCGTTTTAAAGTAAGAAGCCCGAGGTTGTGATTGATTAAGTGAGCAAGCCCAGTTAAATTAACTATTTTAACAAGGGGTGAATGATAGGGTTCTTGGGTTTCCACTCACCTTGATGATATCACCACCTCTTATTCACAATCTCATCTAGGAGCCATTGATGAATGGTCTTTGATGGAAGATGTAACGTTAAAGGCTCTTTTAAAATAAAGAATGATTGAACGATGGCAAACACTTGTTCAAACGATTTTCTTGGACTCTTAGCCTGCAATTGCTATCAAGCACAACATGTACCGAGGGTCTCTCGTTCACACGTTGTCAAGAAGATTCCAAACTAAGGTTTTATAAGATTTTCCGCAAGTGCTTAGCATCATATAATCCCGTTGAAGCACAAAAGAGGAATTTAGGGTTGTTACCTTGAGGATGTGAGTTTCCACCATTAGAACCCTATCATGGAGGTTTAGAACTCCATTGAAACTGGAAATCGATTCATGGTAAATAAAACACTAATTGTAATTGTGACTTGAGAAATAACACTTCTATTGCAAGATTGGGATATCAAAAGTACAGAATCCCGTAAGAAAATACCGAGTTATATAAACCAACTGAAAGATTACAAGTAACTAAAAACTCAGAATCCGAGAAAAAACTATGAGAGAAACACTCCAACTTTTCAAAACCAAACCCTAGAATCAAAACTACTCTTCTCTGCTCTTCATTGGCAAGTTGTGTGGGCCTCCCTCATTCCTCCAACTAAAATTCGGGTGCTTACCCCACCCTAGATTATACGTTTCGGAGTATGGGGAATTGAAGGGCTTCCTTTGGTAGTTAAGAGCATTAGCACTGTTGGATTGCTCCGCTGCGGGAAGGTTGGGCGTTAATAGTTAGTGGGTGGGGTGCATCACAAATGATGCATGGCTCCTTTATAGTCCATAGGCCTTGAAGTGTGGGCATAATAGTTACCTCATTCACCTTTTCCAATTTCTGTAATGGCCTCGACTTCCTCGTTAAAGTTGGCTATTTTCCTTGTAGGTCATCCGTTCTCTCTTGTGATGGATTCCTCCCCACAATAGGTGTGTGCACTTTAGCGGGTATCTAAGGAGGTGTGATCTCCCAAGGATTCGAGCATTTTTACGCTATGGTATCAAAAAAAATTGAATTGCCTCCTAGCACTTTTCTCATAGAACTCTCGCATCATTTGGATGTATGTTTGTTATTCAAGGATAGTCCTTGGTGAAATATACACAAATTTGTCCAACATCAAACCATGATGAGGATAGCATGGAGGAAGTCCTTATATCTTTCCCATACCACGGCCCGAAGGTTCACCCGATTTTTGAGCAGTTTTGGATTGCTCGTAGGTGCGTTAGTACATGCGGGAGGAAAAGAATTTATTAAGTAATTCATTTCCCACATGTCCTCCCAAGTAAAAGATTGAATTGGTATGAGAAGAGATGAAACCATATTTTGGCCTTTTCCTTTAGAGAGAATGGGAATAAAACCATGCAAATTATATGGAGGGGCGATTCGGTAGAGAGGAAAGCACTGAAAACATCCTCGAAATCTCTCATGAATGAGTAAGGGTTCTCAGAATCGACCCTTGATGCACGGGGGAGAAGCGAGATCATCTCAGACTTCATAAGGAATCGGTTAGCCTCTTGAGTGGCGAATGCATGAATTTGTTGTGGTTCTTTGAGGTGCGGGAATCTCTTGGAGGGTTCTTTCCACGATGGGTAAAGGCGGAGGGCCGATGTGGTTGTTGGAAATTAACATTTACCCTCCACAATCATTTGGGGTTGTCGGTGGTCTAACACCATCTCCTTGTGTGGAGGTTCATATGGAGTCTTTGTGAATTGACAGGTAACCCTTGGGCATTTGGATTAAAAGGTTCTGCTGACTCCCGGGATGGTCCATTTGAGGTGTAGGGTTCTCTTGAAACAAATGTCTTACTTTGGACTCTTGAATTTCTGAAGGTATAATTCTTACAAGTCGGCGTTGCTCGTTACGAGCCTAAACCAACATGCACCAATCTTACCTATGAGCGGATATCCATGATTATTCACGAAAGAATTAAAAAGAAAGGTGAGCACGTGCAGGTTCTGTCTAATTCTTAATTACCCTTAGCTCTTTTAGATCGACTAGATTGCTTGCCACTCGGCAATGCGCCGAAAATGCCTCCGTCTATTTTGTATCATGCAAAAATTATTCCTAAGAGTAGGAACTAAGGTCGTCCAAGCATTATATTCTTGTAAGTCCACGAGGTCATTTCCACAATTAGTTTCTAGGTGATCCTTAGGGATTTCTCTCCAAAGAGTGTGCGTTTTAAAAGTAAAACTGGAGGTTGTGATTGAGTGATTGAGCAACTGATTAATGATAGGGTTCTTAGGTTTCCACTCACCGCCAATCAGGTAATACCCACCTCTTATTTACAATCTCATCTAGGAGCCATTAATGAATGGTCTTCGACGGAAGATGTAACGTTAAAGGCTCTTTTAAAACAAGGCAAGTTAAACGATGGCAAACGCGTTGACGATTTTCTCTTGGACTCACTTAGCTGCAGTGCGATCAAGCACAACGTGAATAGAGAGGTCTCGTTCACACGTTTGTCAGAGAAAATGCCAAACTAAGGTTTTATAAGATTTTCGCAAGTGCTTGGCATCATACAATCCCGTTGAAGCATAAAAGAGGAATTAAGGAGTTGTTACCTTGTGGATGTGAGTTTCCACCATTGACCTATGTGGAGGTTTAGAACTCCATTGGCCCGGAAATCGATTCATGGTAAATAAAACACTAATTGTAATTGTGACTTGAGAAATAACACTTCTATTGCAAGATTGGGATATCAAAAACCTGAGAATCAGTAAGAAAATGCGAGTTATATAAACCAGCGGAAAGATTACAAGTAACTAAAAACTCAGAATCCGAGAAAAAGCTAAGTACTCTACTCTATAAACCCTAACAAACTATGAGAGAAACACTCCAACTGTTTAAAACCAATCCTTAGAATCAAAACTACTCTTCTCCGCTCTTCATTGGGCTTAAATACCATTCTCCTTAGTGATCTCGAAGTGGTGGTGAAGACGGCGATACCCTTGCACGGGTGGAGTGCTCCAAGTCACTTAAAATTGCATGTTGGTACCGGTACCAGTAAGTGTGGTACCGATACCAAAAGTGTACTGGTGCTCCACTGCCTTGGGGTACCGGTACCAGTTTATTTGGTACCGGTACCACTGCCTCACTGCATGTGGGTACCGGTACCAGTAAGTGTGGTACCGGTACCATTGCCTCTATAATTGCTCCTTACCATGTGCCTTATCTGGAGCTTCTTGGCGTGTTGTCATCAATACAATGATCTACATTTGTTCTCTGAACGAACCCCTAAAAAATGTACCTGAGAACTCTAGAAAAACACCTGAAACACAAAAATGCAAGAAGGCAGTAGAAAGGCACCTATTCTTACACAAAATGAGAGCAAAACATGAGCTAGGGGTATTAAAATCCTATATAAATGTTGCATTTTTATGTATTCAACACCTACTGCCCTCTACAAGCACATGGCTGGAATCTTGACTCAATGGGCTTTCAATAGAGTCCAAGAGCACCCGAAACAAAGTTTGGATGAAGAAATTATGACATACGAGTTGGAGGCCTCACGTGATGCCAACCCACCCGGCTAGCCTACTCGGCACCTTACTGGCGACCTGCCCTTCTTGCTTCAAGCTCCGGTACCACTACCTCTACGGGCACATGGTACGAATCTTGACTCAATGGGCTTTCCATAAGAGTCTAAGAAGAAACCAGAAAGCAGGAGTTCGAGGGACCCGAAGAAGTTATGAGCCTTAGAGTTGGAGGTCACACATGGTAACACCCTACCCAACCGACCCTACGGGCCTGCCGCTGCAGGCCGGCTCCGGTGCCACTACCCTCCCACAGACACATGGTACGGAAATCTGACAATGGTCTTTCCATAGAGTCCAAGAACACTCGAAGCGAGTTCGGACGGAAAGAAGTTATGACCTTCCAAGTTTGAGGTCACACTTGGGTAGGCGGCCCTGCGGCCCGACCACTGCAGGCCTGGCACAGTAGTAGCTCCGGCCACCAGCGCCCTCCGCGAGCACATGGATGAATCTTGACTCAATGGGCTTTCCGCCGTCACAGAACACGGGCGGTTTGGAACTGAAGAAGTTATGACAATCCGAAAGTTGGAGGTCACATGAATACTTGGCCCTACCCGGCCTTTGCCGCGCCGAAGCCCGACTCCGGCACCTTTGCCTTCCGCAGGCACATGGATGGGAATACGGACTCGATGGGCTTTCCATAGAGTCAGAACACCGAAACGAGGTTCGGACAAAAAAGTGCTGACCTTCCAAAGTTGAAGGTCACGCAGGGTGAATCAAACACAGGTTGACTGACAGCCGGCGACCTCTAAGCGGCGACCTCCCCTGTGGTGACATGCGGCTAACCTCACAGCGGCTGACCTCTAACAAGCTTTCACTTAGATTGTTCGAGGTAAACGGACGATAACTTAGGCTACAAAGGTCCGAATTGAGAAATTTAAAAGCCTAACATCAAGTTCACTGATGTAGCTACAATATACCTGAAGGAATCACTGCCAAATTTCCTTTATTTCCCACCCAAAAACAAGTTCTAAAGTCCAATTAATGCGTATGATCAAAAATAGGGTGACTTCCCTTGGTTCAAAATGCAACAAAACATTCCCCTTAGGGTAAGACAACCAATACCGTTATTTATTTTAACTCTAACACATAAAAATGGAACACAAGGACAGTACTTGGTCAAAGCCGGATCCCGAACTGTCAGAAAACGATTCAGAATCTCGACACCAGCATCCCAATCTTGGGACGGTTCACAAAACCACTCATGGCCTCTGATATGCCATTTGAATGGCCCCTTAGACAAGTTAAGCGAGTCGGAGAAAAACCCCTACATCTCAATGTTTGTTGAAACTCCCCAACTATGTGAAGCCCTTATCGTGAGGATGAACTCTTCCTCTTACTTGGCACGAAATAGTTGGTCGATCGCGAAATCACAGAGAGAAGGTAGAGCTCTCTCTACTGCTCTCCCTGCACTACATCCTTTCTTTCCCCTCTATTCCCCTTCCTAAACCGTTGGAAGAAGATAGAGGGTCAGAGTGAGATGTAAATCTCACTTGCCCGCATCCGCATTTTATTAGCCTAGATTACACCTTATCCTCTTATACACTACCGTGGATTTACTCGAATGACATGATCTGCATGCTGTAATACATATGGGCTCGTTGTTTGACTTATCTCTCCTTGACCACATGACTGCTTGTAGGCCGCTATCGCATCTTAGAAGTGTCGTCTTACTCTCGGTACCTCGAAAAACATGAAATTCAGTATCTTAAGTGACGAGGTCGTGTAGGTAGATTTTGCGGGACGATTCCAACGGTGAAGTCCATTTAAATGCATCAGGTACTGAAAAATTTCGGATTTTGATCAAAATTTACCGTTCTACCCTTCATAAGAAATCTGGATCTTCCGGGGTTTCACACATGAAGAAATCCACATCAGGCCAACACATTACTAAACACATGATTTTCTATCATATACTCCATTCCAAAGCTACCTAAATCTTGGATTTTCCATAAATGCCTAAACATATGCTTTGATACCACTAAACTATGACGCCCCCAACTCGGCACACGATGTCAAGCGAGGGTGTCATTTTTTTTTTTTTTTTATAAACTTATAACCTTTAAGCTTGTTCATTCATATAATATTAAACATGTAACTTGTACTATATTATGTAGCAGCAGTTACAAAACTCTATACAAAGCTCCATATATGGAAGTATTTAACATTCTGATATTTACGTTGTTTCTGAAAACAAAACATATACAAAAATAGACGAAAAGGTCTTTAGTGGGCACCTAGTAGTGTGTTGGCCTTGATTGTTGATGTGGAGTGTTCGGACTTCTCGTTTCCACTTCTCCTGTACCTACACGGATGAAATACTCATGCTAAGCTTATAGCTTAGTAGGAATTAATACATATGGATATTATAATAGGGTCAAATCGCTATACATATCTGCAATACACATATAACATATCATATCATTTAAATAAACATACATATTTCATATTTACTTATCTGCCATGTTTCATTTCTTATCATTTTACACTTTCTTACGTATTAACATCGCGATATGTTGTCATCGCATAGCCGTCTTATGTACTCTTATCATATCCATATCATGTCATTATGTCATATTGAGTCATTTTTTTATGTTTCATGGCTGCATAAACCTTAGAAGTGGATAAAGAAAACTATAAGGGCAGAAGATTGTACTCCTTTATGCGAAATAGTGAGTGCATAGAGCCAGAAGGCATTGTTATCATTGTGCGAGACAATATTTGTAATACAGTAATTTTAGCGTTTAATTTGGATTATTAATAAATTTTCCTAATTATATATTTATTTTAACCTAAGTATTTATTTTTGGGTCTTAATGTTTATTTTTGGCCATATAAATTATTTAGATAATTATTTTAATAATTATATTGTAATTAAGTGTTAAAATAAGTAAATATAAATATATACAATTATACCTAATTAAGTTTTAGTACAGTTTAACCTAATTAATTGTAATTAGGAACTTAGTATAGTTAATTAAAAATAATGGAGGGATTTAAGGTAATTTTGAAGTTGCCCAGTACATTTTTATTTCTCTTCCTCCTTAGCGGCACCCTTCTCTCTCCTCCCTTCCAGCGCCGCCACCTCCATCCAGTAGTTTAGGCCACCCCAACTACTTGATCACTTTCGAAAGACTCACCTCGGCGCCCCGACCACCTTGGCTTGCCCTTGGATTCATGGACGCCTCAAATCGCGAACCCACCTCGCCATTTCTCTCTCTACTTGCCACTCAGTTTCTCGCGTTTTAGGCCACCTCCTTGAGCCGACACGAGGATCTGAACTCCTCGCCCCAAAACCTAGGATCCACCTTGATCGGCATTTCCAAGGTCGTTTCTTGGGTGAACGGAGGTGGAGCTTCATGGGAGTTAGGGGCTGTCGGGACGATTAGGCCACTCAGGGTCAGTCCTCCCAGCGAAAACAATTACATTTTGGGTCCAGCAGGCTTTGGGAAGCCCCCGCGTGGGTGTCCTCGGGAATCCTATTCCAGGCAACCCTCGGAATTTTTCGGCCACGGGTGGTGACGGACCACCTCGGGAAGCACCCGGGACATAACGTCGAATCCCGGATTGTGTGGTTCAGAAGCCCAGTTGCAATCGGTTTCATGATGAGCGGTAAGAATCTATACCTAAAGCGCGTGTGAACCTAATTGTGTATTTGTCACGATAATCGATTTTAATTGTTACGTTAATAATGCTATATTAAAAATGCTTTATTTATCGTTTAATTACGTATGTATTATTTTTGGAAAGTTATAATTTAAATGGTATTTATATTAAACCGTCTTTGTATTTAATCATGTTAGTGTGATTCGAACTATTAAATTTCATTAGCGTATTTTGTGCGTATTTATTTAATAGCTAAGCTATTAATTGTATAGTGAATTTATCGTGATTCGATTTGTGTGTGATTGGATTGGAGTCGGCCCGGGTGGATTTATCTGTAGTTTGTGGCCCGGCTCGACATTGGATTAATTGTGGATATTAGAAGTGTATTGTTATCAGGTTTTGGACCCGTTTTACAGGGAGTGAAGTCCAGTTTTTAGGGGAGGTTACGCGAATTTTCGGTAAGTAGAATGCAGTTTTATGACGGTTTAGTCTGTGAGTTGTCTGGTCGAGTCTAGAGTATATTTAAATCTTAATCTTATTATTAATTATGTCTTTTCCATTATAGATTGTCCAGCGGCTCCGCCGGAACTTTGAGCGCGGGAAGCGATTACGGTCGATATAATACGTGAGTTGATATCATATAACTTATAACACGCCAGTTTTGCATGCATAGTGTAGTATTCGTGGCATTAAATTGTATTCGGTCATCCCTATACACGATATTATTATTACTATTATTAATATTATATCTGCATATGAGATTGTCGTGATGATGGATGTGAGAGTGTATTGTTGGATGTGATATTCTTGACATTGTATTACCCGATGTTTGTAATGGGAACTATAGCGGGACATACCACGATGGGTTACATCGGGGCCCAGCGTCTTGCCGTGTGTCAGTTATATTACGGACTAATGATTATGGATAGGTTCTACGGTGGCGTTTCTCTCGGGGATGCGGGAGGTAAGGTCCACTGGTTGACGTTACTCGGGCGCGGCTATGGTTATGATATATTAGATGTCGGGTGGGACCACGGTGAGCATTTGCCGAGGCGTGGTATAGGTTATTAGTTAAGTGTTGGTGGAGTTAAGGACCACGGTCGAGCATTCTCTCGGGCGCCCGGTCATTAGTTGAGAAGAGCGAAGTAAGGCTTATAGCATTGGAGTATAGGGTCTGCTAGTGTTTCGATTGATGTGATGTTTGTGTTATGACATGAACTATCTTGGAGTGCGTATACATGGTGCTGTAGATTTCTTTATTAATATGATTTTCATTACCATGTTTATATTATGAATTACTATAGAGTATGTATAACATTTTGTAGTTTGTAGATGTGGTATAAATTATATGATATTAACTGCTCTCGAGGCAGCGGTCTCAATTTATTTTCGAATGCTTATCGGTCCTCATGCCGGATCCTTGATAACATGAATTCTCTTCCCTTCGGTTACATGTACTATTATGATATTAGTAATCCTTGTCTATGTAATCTAGGTGTCATAGCGATTACTTGAATATTAGTATATTTTGTAATTCGAGGATAGTGTTTTATTTTGTGTATGAAGATGGTGTATGTAGAATTGAGATTTTATCTCTCCCAGTGATGTTTAGTATCTTGAGCATATTATGTATGTTGATATATTGTCGGGTGATCGCATGATGAGTCGGTATGGTATTTCAGTTAGGTTTTAACTCTGGGGTTTCGGTGGCCTTACGCCTCCCGTTCTGGCGTGGGTCTCGATCCTAGATTGGGTGCGTGACAAAGTTAGTATCATAGCTATGGGTTCATTTCCTATGGCTGAAGTCTGAAGTTTCGATCTTGCGAATTAGGATCGGGATCGTCCTTGTGCATCTGCCATTGCATCTAGTTTACGCCGTTCGTTAGAGGGCGTCTGTTGTTATCTGATAGTCTTGTGTTTACTTTTCAGTAAGAGACGGAGATCGAGGGTTAATGCGGCGGCGAAATTTGCCCGATGCCGCGGCGGCGGCCTGCAGAAATTTGCCGCGAGTTCTATGATGAGCCGGAATTTGAGATGAGTATCCCTTAAGCGATCTGCCGGTTCTGGAGGCGAAGGAGGCAGGGTAAGGCCCCATCGTGACTAGGCAAAGTGCCGGTTGGTGAGCCACGATGAAGAGCCCGCGGTTAATATGCCTGAGACCTGACGGATGTCGGCGACCGCATGGGCATTTTTGGGTATGGTAGGTGCGAATGACTCTCCGACAACTTATGGAACATCGGCGGCCGGCTGCTAACCGTTTTGACCGGGTGGACCGAGTTTGACCGAATCCACATTCCCTTGTTCGGTACACGGGCTTAATGAGGTTGTACGATGGTGTCACGGTGACCCGATGGATTTTTACGGGCGAAGTGGAGAAGAGCATTTGATGCGAGAGCATCGATAGACGGACTATTGAGATGGCGGTTTCTCCCTCGAGGCTTAGCATTGCGATTAGTGCAAGGATTACATCAACCGTTTTCTTGAGGTATGACATGGAGCTCGATTCGGGCGAGATTTGAATAACTACATTTCTTTGCCATGAGGCAAAGATGCAGGAAACGATTTGGCGGTGAAGAGAAATGATATGTACGTAGTGAGTACGTAGGTTAAGTGTATCTTAGTAAATTTGCTCGTTAGTTGCGTGGTACGCAAAAGGCAATAAGTACATCAGGGCTTGGACCACATTTACGTATCGCCCAGTACGGTCGAAGTGGCTTGGAGGTCGATTTAGCGAGGCGGATGGTATTATACGCCTTCATGGTATCTTAGTGGATGGTGCTAAGAGAAGACCGCGCCGGAGGAGCAAACTAGTACTGTACTGCTTATTGTGATATTATGGGGTACGGGGTACTTCGGTGGTACGGGCGAAGCCAGGCAGGCGGTTTAGACCAGGGGTCACAGAAGGTAGAGCGCCCAACGGAAGGGTTATAGAAGCTTCCCGGTTGGGCGGGGTTTAGGCTTGCGTCATTTATAGTTCAAGGGACGGGGATTCGAGGCTCGAGTGTCTGGCGTGTGGATTAAGCACCGGTAATATTGCCTGATGTGGGCGGATCATCGGGGCCCTTGCGGCGGCTAGTGGAGCTTGTTTTAGGTGTGGAGTTGGGCCATATGGCCAAAATGTGTCCTAGATTTCCGGCCGGCCCGGCCTTTCCCTCGGGTTCTCTGATTGTGTTGCGCGAGTTCATTGAGACTTGGCGCTAGTTCTTCTCGAGGGGCGGGTGCGCGATGTAATTAGCCCGGCGAGACCGTGGATATGGAGAGGTAGAGCTCAGGGCGGTTGGTGGTAGGGGCGAGTGGGTTTGAGCTCCTACCGGTGCGGACGTGGTCGGGCCGGAGTTTTACTCGCCCCTCGGGACCTTGAGGCGTGTCTTTGTTATGTCAGTGTATTCGGGTCACATTTATGCGGGAGCTAGGGTGTTATTAGATCATATCAGTCTTGTTCCGATTAACATTTATCACGAGGCTAGGAATTGTTATTAGATCCAGAGTTACTTACACCACTCCTTTGTGTCTCCTAGCTTTGCATTGAGGCTTAGTGTTCGACCCGATCGGACTTAAGACAGATTATCGATCCTGACCCTCCCAGTAATGCACTGGCGAATATTTACTTTCCATCGTGTCCGAATTTACGTAGTAAGGCGAGACCTTCGAGGCGGATCTTATTTTTGTTGAATGTGATGGATTTGAGATTATTTTGGGTATGGATTGGTTGGCCGGGCAACATGCCATCTGGTTAGGAAAGCAGTGATTTCCGGATTCAGGAGTTCGAGTTGGGTTTCGTGGTGAGCGATTACCGACCCTTCTAATTTAATTTCAGCCATTCTGGTAGGCGGGATCTTATCTTGCAGAGTGCGGGGTTATCGGCTCTTGTGAGGGACACTGCAGTGGATAGAGGTAAGGTTGACAATGTCCCATTAGCATGAATTTCACGATGTTTTCGGAGTTGCCGGTTGCCTCAGCGGGAGATAGAATTTTGCATTGATGTTATCTGGGCAAGGCTCCTATCTCCTTGCCACCTTCTGAGGATGGCACTGCGGAGTTAGGAAGAGAGCCCGAGGAAGATTCACCGAGGGGATTTGTTAAGACAAAGGTTTTATTAGAACTGAGTATACTCACTGGGGTGTTTCTGCTCTTATTGTAAAGAAGAAAGATGGTTCGCTCACGGCTATGTATAGATTACGAGACAATTTGAACAAAGGTGACCATTAATAAATATCCGCACCCCGAATAGATGACTTTTGTTGATGAAACAGGGTGCATACCGTATTTTCTAAGATTGATTTACGGTCGGGATATGCCAGTGAGGAATAAGACATGAGGATGTTAGAGCAGTCAGACGAGGAATGCGGACATTATGAGTTCCTAGTGATGTCTTTTGGACTCATAATGCACTTGAAGCGACATGGATTTGATGAGCGAGGTGTTCAAAGCCCTTCTGAATAAACTTTGTGATTGTGTTCATTGATGATATCTTAGTATATTCCCAGGAGTAAGGAGGGCGTATATCAAGAGCATTTGATGAAGTATTGCGAGACTTTGAGGGCAATAAACTATGGCAGGCCTCAGTGTGAATTTTGGGTACCAGGATGGTCTGACTTTCTTGGGACATGTAGTATCGGGGAAGAGGTATTGAGGAGTGGATCCCCGGAGAAGATAGAGCGGTGATGGATTAGGCGAGGGCCCGACCAGGTGGCGGGGTTCGGCGAGCGGCCGAGTTTCTGGGTTGGCGGGTTATTGCTGTCTCCGTTTCGTGGGTTTTTAGGATCGTGCACCAAGGGTTTCGATTGGACAGAATTTGCAGTGAGTTTTGAAAATTTGGGGATTGTTTGACCTCTGCTCCGGTGTTGGCATTACCTTAGATGCAGGGAGGTTATCTGGTCTTTGTGTAGCTTCCAGTGGGATTGGGGTGTGTATTGATCTGCGACACGGTAGGGTGATTGCTTATGCTTCTAGGCGGAAATTTGAAGGAGCACGGCGAATTACCTACTCATGACTTGGAGATGGCGGTGTGATCTTTTGCATTGAAGATGCGGGGCATTACAGTATGGTGAGGCGTGTGAGATTTTCACGGATCCTGAGAGTTTAAAATATATTTTCAGCGGAGGGGCCCTAAATTTGAGGCCAGAGAAGATCGCTCAGGTTGCTTAGGACTCACGATTGTGCGATTGATATCACCCGGGCAGAAATTGTCTTGGTGGCGAATGCTTTGAGTAGGAAATCATCCAAAGCGATCTCGCCCACATTAGTGCGGCGACAATTGACTAGGAGCTGTATGAATTGTATGATCGGGGTTTACAATAAGTGTTAGATGCGGAGCACTTTGCTTTGTTTCGAATCCATCAGTTCGATGGACATAATTAAAACTATTTCAATCACGAGAGACCCACAGTTGATGAAGATTATGGATGAGGTTCAGCAGAGTCAGGCAAGTGATTTTGTGATTGGGGATGATGTACGCGTTGAGATTGGAGTGCCCCAGATTGTCGTCCGTGTTGATGGACTAGAAAGGGTTATGGAAGGCTCATCCATACTGACTACGATTATTCATCGGTTCCACTAAGATGTATCATGATCCCAGGAACTATTGGTGAGTGGTATGAAGAAGGATGTAGCGGAGTTGTATCAAGTGTTTGGTGGGGTCAGCAGGCATCGAAGCGGGTGCGGGTTGTTCGGCCACTCCCATTCTGAGTGGAAATGGGAGAATATTACCATGGACTTTGTGGCCCAGGTTACCTCGAACCGGCGGGGGTATGATTCCATTTGGGTGATAATCGATCGAATGACTAAGTCTGACACACTTCTTACACATGAAGAAAACTTTTCGGTAGCCGGGTATCTCTTTAGGGTGTATTGATAGGATTGTTGTCTTCATGGGATCGGTTTCGATTGTGTCGACCAGGAGGACGGTTCCACTTCTAGGTTTTGGCGGAAGCTTCATGAGGAGCTTAATTTTTCTGATTGGACTTTAGCGGCTTTTCCTGACGGATGGGCCGGTGGAGGAGGGACTGTCGAGCGTTGGAGGATTTATGCGGGATGTGTGTGATGGTTTTGGAGGCCAATGGGATTGGCATTACCTTTGGTGGGGATTCGCGTACAACAACGAGTTATCATCTTGCCAATGTCGGTATGGCGCCTTACGAGGCATTGTATGGCGGGGAAGTGTAGATCGCCGATTTTCTTTGGGAAGAAGTTAGTGAAAAAGGAAGTTAGCAGGTCCACGAATTTGGTCCAAATCATACGAAAAGATTCCTATTATTCGAGATCGGTTGAGGGTGGCTCGGCGAACGGAAGAGCTACGCGGACTGAGAAACATGTGGGTTTGGTGTAGGTGAGTATGTATTCACGAAGTTTCCCCGTCTGCGGCGTGATGAGATTTGGTGGTAGAAGGGAAGTTAGCACCTGCTCACATTAGGGACCATTTGAGATTGTGGATAGAGTTGGGGATGTAGCCTACCCATTTGGGTTGCCTAATTTCGCGTATTAAACAGGTCTTTCATATATCATGTTGAGAAGTAGTGCCCGGATCTTCCATGTGCTGGGCCCGAAAGTAGAGATGGTGGTTGTCGTGAGGAGCTGACACGTAGCTGTTGTGGATACTCGGGGTTAGTCAACTCCCGATCCAAAAGTCATTCCAGTGGTCAAATCATGAAAGATCATTCGTTGAAGTGCACTTGGGAATTCGACGAGGAGATGCGACGTTCATACCCTTGTTCGATGTGAGGTATGTTTCTTATTCTTAAATTCGAGGGCTGAATTTTCTTAAGGGAAGAATGTATGCGAGTAATTTTAAGCGCGTTTTAATTTGGATTATTAATATAAATTTTCCCTAATTATATATTTATTTTAACCCCTAAATTATTTTATTTTTGGGTCTTAATATTTATTTTTAACCATATAAATTATTTAGATAATTATTTTAATAATTATATTGTAATTTAAGTGTTAAAATAAGTAAATGTAAATATATACTAATTATACCTAATTAAGTTTTAATTACAGTTTAACCCCTAATTAATTGTAATTCTAGGGACTTAATTATGGGTAAATTAAGAAATAATGGAGGTTAAAAGTACAAGTTGCCAAATTACATTTTTGGCCCTTTCCTCTTACCTCTTAATGTGACCCCACTTCTCTCTCCTCCCGCACCGGTCTCAGCCACCTCAGTCCGGTAGTTTCGACCACCCCAAGCACCTGATCACTCGCGAAAGACTCACCTCAGCGCCGGCCACCTTGAGCTACTGTAGTTCATGGAAGCATGCAAAATCGCCTGGAACCCACCTCGCCATTTCTCTCTCTACGCTGCCACTCAGGTTTCTAAAGCGTTTCATTACCTCATGACAGGCACGATTTGAACCTCCCGAAGCCTGGGTTCACCCTTGATCGGCGTTTAGTGGTTGCCGGTGAAGAAGAGCGGAGGTGGAGCTTCGCGAGTTAGGAATTTGTCAGGCGATTAAACCCTCCCGGTGGTCTGGTAGCTGTTACATTTTGGATCCTTGAGCTTTGGGCCGGCGTGGGTGTCCTCCGAATCTGTTCGGCAACCCTCAGATTTTAGGTATGATCGTGGGGACCTCGGAGCGATGCGCGCGGGGCGAGCGTCTCCCCGTTCAGTGATTCCGTGTCTGATAGGTTTTCAGCATTCGAATACATTAAAAATCTATATACCTAAAGCAGCGTGTGAACCCTAATTGTGTTGTGCGATAATCGATTTTAGGTGATGCGTTAATAATGTCTTTATATTAAAAATGCTATTATCGTTTAGTCGTATGTATACGTATTTTTGGAAGTTATAATTTAAATGGTATATTAAATTTCGTCTTGTATTTAATCATATTCCGTGTGATTCGAACCGTATTAAATTTCATTCAGCGTATTTTATTAAGCGTATTTATTTAATAGCTAAACGTAATTGTATAATTAATTCTCCGTGATTGATTTGTTGTGGTGTTGGATTGGTCGGTAGTGGATTTATCGTAGTTTGTGGCGGCTCGACATTAGGACAAACAATGGATATTAGAAGTGTATTGTTATCGGGTTACGGACCCGTTTTCTGAGGAGTTAAGTCGAGTTTTAGGGGAGGTTCTAAATTTTAGGTAGAGCATAAATCTGATTTTATATTGATTTGATGCATAGGTTGTCGGTGAGTCTAGAGTATATTTAAATCTTAATCTTATTATTAATTATGTCTTTTCCATTCTAGATTGTCCAGCTGACTCGCCGGAGGTATGACTCATGAGATAACTGTGAGGAGGCGGTCCCGAGATACGATATATTACGTGAGTTAGTGTCATATAAAACACCAACCACATAGTTTGCATGCATGATGTAGTATTATTGGCATTAAATTGTATTGGTCATCCGTGTACGATGTTATTACTATTGTGCTTTCAATATATGCATATGGATTATGTGATGATGGATGTGAGGAGTGTATTGTTGGATGTGATATTCTTGAGCATTGTATTCTGATGTTTGTAATGGGAACTATAGCGAGGACGCCTGCACGATGGGTTACGCCCGGGGCCAGCGTCTTACGTGTGTCAGTTGAGACTAATGATTATGGATACCAGGTTCCACACGGTTGGCGTTTCTCGGGGATCTGCCGGAGGTAGGGTCACTATTTAGGCGTTACTCGGGCGCCGTATGGATTATGATATATTAGATGCCGAGATTGGGACCTTTGGTCGAGCATTTCTCTCGGGCGCTAGGCTATAGGTTATTCGTTAAGTGTTGAAGGCGGAGTTAGGACCACAGTCGGAAGGCATTCTCCTCGGAGCGCCCGAGTCTCATTGGATTGAAGGCTAGTAAGGCTTATAAGCGTGGGTATAGAGGTCTGCTTCAGTGTTTCGATTGATGTGATGTTTGTGTTACTTGACATGAACTCTTTGATTATGCACGATTATGTGAATTTCTTTATTAATATGAGTTTTCATTACCATGTTTATATTATGAATTACTATAAGTATGTATAACATTTTGGTTACGATAATTTATAAATTATATGATACCAACTCACTCTAAAGACAGTCTCGATTTATTTTTAAATTTATCGAGTCCTCCTTCTTGGATCCTTGTCTTGCCGAATTCTCTTCCTTCACGGCGATTTACATGTCTCACTATTATGATATTATTAATCCTTGTCTATGTAATCTAGGTGTCATGCGATGCCCGGAATATTAGTATGTTTTGTAATTCGAGGATAATTCTGTTTATTTGTGTGTATGAAGATGGTGTATGTGGGATTGAGATTTTATCTCTCCTGATGATGTTTGAGTATCGAGCATATTATATATGTATGTTGATATATTGTCGGGTGATCGCGCCATGATGAGTCGGTATAGTATTTCAGTTAGGTTTGCTACGGGTTCCGGTGGCCCCTTACGCCTCCCCATTCCTAAGCCCAGGTCTCGATCCCAGTTGGGTCGACAAGGCCATCTATAAGGGCAGAAGGCGCCTCTTGACCCGCCAAACGGGGTCAATGATCGATATGTTCTTGGGGCTTGTTTTTCCCTAATAGGCATGTCCATCTATCCCTCTACCAGGTTCTAAGAAGATAATTCATTTGTATTTTATATTCAATACATATCTCATATTCCCGAATAATTATTGTCTTCCGGTAATCATATGTGATATTTACAATCATTTATTCGTGTCTTTGCATTTTTCATATCTCTGTTATGCATGAATAACTAGTTTCATGTAGCAACACAGATATTTATATTTCCCTGTGTAATCAATTTATATTGGATGGATTCTAGACTCAGGGGTTTCCATGAGTCCCGAGAACATCCGAAACGGAGTTCAGACGAAGAAGTTATGGTCGTCCGAAGTTGGAGGTCACACATGAATAGCCAATCCTAGTCGGCCAGCCCTAAATGGTCAGCAGTCCTGGAAAAATCTAGATTTTAGAAAGGTTATGTTCACCCACTATCCTCCATAGGCATATGGCTGGAATCTTGACTCAATGGGCTTTTCATAGAGTCTAAGAACACCCAAAACGGAATTTGGACGAAGAAGTTATGGTCGTCCGAAATTGGAAGTCACATATGAATAGTCACACCAAGCAGGCTGACCTAATCCCTAAGGTTGACCTAGCCAGAGACCCGACCTGGCCGGGGTTAGCCTCTCCGAGCTAACCTACGCGGTACGACCCCAGCTAAGTTGACCTAGCGGTGGCACATTGAGTAACGAACCATAGCAGGTTCTGAGGAGGTTGATTTGGTAGCCAAGCCACCAACATAAATTCCTTAATGTGGCTACAATTTACAGAAAGACTCATTGCCAGTTGCATTCCCCACCCAAAAGCTGATTCTAAGTCCAAAACACAACCCAGACAGTGCCAAAACACAAATAGGGAAAACTTATGGTTTCTTATACATCCTACAATTATTAGGAGTTACAGAGAGTTTCCCAGTCTCAAAAATTTAGGGAATCATGTAGTTTCCATACAGCCTCGATCAACCACAAACCAAACCAAAACTCCAAATCCCAGTCACCAAAACTACAGAAAACACCACCGATATCTGAAATAGGGTTGGCACTAGACCAGTGGTCAAAAAATAGGTTTATGGTTTGATTTTAGCATACAAAACCATAGCATCCATACTAGTGTACAAAAATCGATACTTTTCCATACCTTTGATCTTCTTCTCTTCTCCTCTTCTTCTTCTTCTTCCCTTCTCTTCTCTCTTTCTTTCTCCTATGTTTTGCCTATCCTAAGACCAAAATGAATCATTTATTTTGATCTCTTATGCTTATTTGATTTTAATATTTTCCTTTTTTGCATTTTTGGTCCTAAAGCCCTTCTATTTGCACTTCCACTTATTCAAATTCCTACTTTGGCATACAATCTTTTGTTCTTATATCATTTGGATCCTTAATTGGCAAATTACTAATTTACCCTTACATCTTGTAATAATTTTTCCATTTCTTGTTTTATTTCCCAAAAATTCTGATTTAACTTATGTTACACCCTAAACATGTTATAAAATTGTTATGTCATATTTTGGGGTATTACATGTATGGTTCTTAAATAAGGTGTAAACCAAGTAGGAGGAAAGCCCTTACCTCCCGAAGTTTGTCAAAACTCCTTGTTTCTAGTCTCTACGTGTAGCTCTTGTTACGGAAAAGCTCTTTTCTTCCTGCTCTTGCTGAGGCATATCGGTCAGATCAGAAATTTAGAGAAGGTGGGAGTTTCTCTCTAAAACCCTTTCTTTCTTTCTCTTTCTCTTTCTCTCCCCCTCTCCCATCCCACCGGTTTGGTCCAAGATGGGTCAAGTGGGATGTCCTCCCACGCCACATGTCAATCTCTTATTGGCTCCCTTGAATTACCCTTATCTCACTCAATTTGGATTAGTGAGCTGACTTATGGCTAAATCACAAAGCGGTAGAACCTGGCTGTCATCGAACAACGAGAATTGACAGAAAACCGACCTCCGCTACTTGAATTTTTTTAGGTCCAATGGAGTCCAAATATGGATGCATTTATTTCAGGGATATTTGTTCCCCTAGAAGTCTAGTTTACCTAAAATTTTGAATCACTCAATTGGGATGAGTGATGGCTAAGTTATGGTAAAAACAAAAACATGAGTTTAAAAAAACTGGACAGCATCTCCTTAAAGCGCTTGTTTACTACCATCTGGAATTTTTGTATTGAGGACCACTGCCAAACCAAACAACCATTCATCAAATATCCATACCTTAAAGTTTATTTAAACAAGAATTCTACACAAAAAGAGGTATTCTAAACCTCTAAACAAGTATCCATACAAATCCTAACAAGTTTCATACAAAATTTCATACCTTGCTTTTCTTTTCTTCTTCTTCTTCTCTTCTCTTTTTCTCTTCTTTTTCATCGAGGCTCAAACTTTCACGGTCTAAGACCCGATTGTTTGGTCTTATCTGTTACGAGTTAAGGTCATATTTGGCCAAAAACCCCTTTTGCATTTTTTTACATTCTTGCATTTTAAGTCATTTTATTCCATTACATATCTGGCTCTAATTTCTTTTATGTTGCACTTTATCATATTAGCTTCTTAACTTATGTCACTTGAGTCCTTAATTGACAAATTACTAATTTATCCTTGGTTTTTGTATTAATTCCGGGTTTTGCTTATTTTATTTTTTTAACATTATTTTATTCAAAAAAAATACATTTACTTTTATTATACCCTAAACATGATATAAAACTGCTATGGTATAATTTGGAATATTACATGTTGGATGATATATACTTGTTATATCTTAACATTTACCAAACTTAATGAAAAATGAAAACAAAAAAGATTCAGTTGAATTCGTTGATAATTTAAATGTGTCATTTTTTTTAAAGATCCGAATAGCAAGATTGATCTTTAATGGGAGATGGCTGTGTTTATCTTTATGCTTTAACATGTTATTTTATATTTATATGTTTTCTCATTTTACAAACATTAGTTTTTTTTCATATTCTATGCTGCACTTACATATTTATTGTATATAGTTAAATATATAGATTGATCCTCCTAACTTCGTTAATTATATAGTACATGATCATGAAGATGTGTGCTATAAACTATTTAACTGACACAACATATATTCTTCAAGATAATAAGTATATATCTAACTTCATTTTACATAAGTCAATGTTAATATAATTTCAAGTTCTGTAAACCTAATGTGCAGGCTCCAAAGAGTTTATTATTGTTTACCTGGTGGAAGGAATCAAATTAACTTAATATTGATCATAACTTTTTTTTTTGTCAAACTCAAATCATATCTACTTGGTTTTAAAGATATTCATTAAAATTTAAATTAAAGAAGAAACTAATCCATGTCTACCAAGGATGAAAATATCGGTTTTGACAGATCTTATTGGCCTCAACTTTGGGGTACTAGAATATCAGTATTTATAATTCTTTAAATTTAAAGATATATTCAATTTATATATCAAAGTGGATTTGAAGATATATGAAATATGATAATATCAATTAGATTTGAAAAAAATTAAATTTATTTTCTATGAGTTTATACAAAATAAATGGTTAACGTTTATCTACTATGACTAATTTTTTATATTTTTATTTATATTTTGAAATATTCTAAAAAAAAGTAATAATATTTAAAATTTCATTTAATTTTTTTAATTAGTGTTTGTATTTAAAGATTTGCACAATCATTTTTTTTAAATTTACAAATTTTTCAATCTAAATTTAATAATAATTATTAAATTATAATATTAATTATGAAATATCATAATTAATGATAATAATTATTAATGAAGACATAATAATTTCAACAGTCTCTTGATATTATCATATTTTCTGTAAATAATTAATTATAGTAATTAATAAGAAGCCTGTTTCATTTGCTTAGTCTCTTGATCTTCTCATCTTTTGTACAAATAATTAATGATAGCAATTATTAAGGAAGACATATAATAAGTGATATTAATTATTATGGAAAGACTTTTCATTTCCTTTCTCACATCTCTTCATTGCTTATTGATTTGCTCCATAACAAGACCCCCACCTCAAATTTTCTTTTTTTTTTTTTGAAAATTTTCACTAAATATCGACAAAAAATCGGAAATTATCAGTAATATATTGCCCCCAAACCGATATATCATCGATATTTTCGATTTTTTTATCGATATTTTTGTCAATCGATTATCGATATTATATATCGTACCGATTAACACCGATACACTATATATGACACGATGTACTGACCTTGGTGTATACATTTAGAACTGCTGAAAATGAGGCAGCATTCTCCCATTGCAAAAAAAAACTCAAATAGAAGATTTGAAGGTGTTTGTGTCGTGGATATCATCCCAGATTCTAGTAATCCAATGTCCAGTAATTATAGGGTACAATAATATTGTGGGAATTAATTATTCAAATTATTCAAAAATACTCAAAATTCATAAAAGGAGTCATAAGTGTGTATGGTTGAGATGAGAGTATTCCCTATCAAAGGATAATATTAATGTTGTATGAAAATAGTATGACTTGTATATATTGCATAAGTTAATGGAGTATATACAAAAATGAAATTACATACCTAAACATATTTCCCCCAAGTTCTTTTATACGTTAATGGGCTCTAAGAGAACATTGAAATTGATGTTTAAGAAATTTGATCATATGATAATCTAATAAATTTATTTATTAAAAACGTTGTCATTTATTACTTTGAAAAAAAAATTAAAATATAGTCATAGATTATGGAGATTGAGATACCTAGGAATTGAAATTTTAAAGAAGATATGATTATGCCCATATAAAGGAATGATTTAATTCATGTTTTTGAGAATGGTTTTTGAAAACATAAAAAACACAATATTGGTATTTGTTGTCTCTTGGATTTTCAGAGTTTCCGGATCATCAAGACATTAACCTGGATGCAAGGACCTGCAAAACAAACAAGAAGGCCTTACTAGCGATTGGTGCGATCGATTTGATGTTTAAGTCGGGCAGAGAAATAAGAGCGTCCCGATGTTAGTTTTGATGAATTTTTAGCATCACGCCTACATTGATGTTCCTTCCTTATTTATGAAATAGGAGAATGATCCACTTTTCATGGAAAGTGGGTGATTGGTCTTCGAAATGGAAGAGAGGAAGACTCTTTATTTGCGCGTCAATCGTTTTTCCTTTTAGATAGTCAAATCATCCGAATCTTCCATCTAAAGGATCGTTTGATCATCCTAAGGGTGGTTACATGCGTGATTTGTGGGAGGATGTGTTCTTGAGTTGTGAGGGATCAATCTGGAAATTATTAGTTGACCATCTTCTTAGATACGGTAGCCGGTTAGAAGAAGATAAGTCCGGACAATAAATCCTAGGAGCATTTGCTGCGATCGGATAGTCCACGAACCAAGTTTCAGGTCGTGGTTCAAATCCATGTTCGTGTGAGGATGCTCGGGCCTCTTATAGGCTTTGATCCGTCTGGGTCTTTTGAATAGGAATGATAGGCCAAAAGCCATGGTACCCAAAGTATTCTTTAAAAATCGTTCTTATTCTCTAAATTTAATATTTTTTATGTTCTCTGTGTATTGGCAATCACGCAAAACATGCAATAAAGTTTCATTAGTCATAAAGCACAATGTACACCTAGTCATAGCCACTAAGCCCATCATATGTCGTCTTGCATTAGTCATGATCAGTCTATCCTGACATATCAACCATAGAAAATACCGACATCGTTTGGGCACCTTCACTCATCAAATTTGACTCCAAATTTTGTCACTAACAACACCCCATATGTGCATCTTTAATTGAGAAACTACTAGAAGGAGATAAAATCCAAACAAAGATATCCCTTGCTACAATGTCGGTTCTTAGAACAAAAACATTGATGTCCTCTATAACACCTCTATGGGTAGAAAGTGATGTTGCTTAGTCCTTAGCCAACCATGGTGATCCTAGTCGGTGTTCACAGTCCGATATAGGTCAGCTTCAGGAACATCCATAGATGTATGAAGATATAAAGGGCTATCAAAAACCCATGCGTATCTAACCAGAATCCAGTGGACTACCCATTTTCCACTTCAACTCGAACACCAGACTTAATAATAGGGAGGGCTTGAATCATACCCTGTCATAATTTTGATGCACCACTACACATAATGAGCATATCAAGACCTTGTCGGTTTTAACTATGTATTTAGCGCTTATGTTTGCGCGTAATGAATGTGGTTTTGGTCACGACCTTTACATTAGAAGATCGGGGCATATCAAAGCCTACGAGGCGAATACGATATCTTCAGCGCGAACACAAATCCCTATGTAGCCGAATCTCGGCTCATGGACTGCCTCCGATCATGGCGAGGCCTGCGAGATTGTGCCGAGCACATCCTCTCCCTGTCATTGTGGTTTCAGAGAGATGTTGTTGATAATTTCTCGGTGATCTCGCGCGGCTCGGCATCGCCCACGAATCACGGCGTAGCGTCTTTAAGATGATCAAGCGATTATTGGGGTGGAAGGATGACTTGACTATCAGGAAAAAATGGTGACGAGCAAATGAAGTACTCCTCTTCAGTTCGAGAAGCCGTCCTTGTTTTATAGTGACCATCCTCCTCACTTCATAAGGATAAAAGCAGCAAAAAGAGAAAGAGGAGGCTCGGGTAGAGAGAGAGTGAGATTTTGATTTTTTTTTCTTCTCTCGTTTCTCTCTAAGATTCATGGAAATCGGATCGTAGAGTTTTACGACGGGAGTAGAGGCAAGGGATTCATCCACGCATTAGAGGCTACGCGTGAGCGTCAAATCTTAAGCGTTCCGTCGAACTCAAGAGGTATGTTTTCCTACTCGAGGTTATTTTTATCGTAAAAGGTCGTTTAATGACTTGGGATTTGCAGAGGTCATGAAGGCGGTAAATCTTGGAATCCCAAAATTTTTAGTCTAAGTTGAATTTTCGAATATTTTCAGAACTGTCCGGTGATTTAGGAATTTGATTTTTGAATAGTTCGAGTTGAGAATTGAGTTGTTTTCGAGATGAATCCGGACATGATTTTCAAAACTATTTTTTCGGTGTTTTGAACACACGTAAATCCGCTTTTGATGCAGAAATCCATCAATATAGATAAGCTTGATGAGACTTGAATGATTGTAAAATAGCTCGCTAGCGTATATGGTGATACGTATTTATTCGTAAATATAATGAGATATAAAAAAATGCAAATATACGAATAAATGAGTGTAAATATCGCATATAATTACCGAATGACAATAATTAAGGAAGGAATCGCAACATAAAGGTAAGTGGATATACTCTACTGAAAAACGAATGTATTAACTCTCCCTAATTCTTTGTCTGATTTAAGCATCGGAGAGGCGGCCGACACACCACCATCGATGGATTGTTTGTTTTACAGGTCTTTGCTGCTAGGTTCATGCCCCGACGATCCAAAGACTCCGAGAATCCAAGAGACAGTAGAACCCATGATGAATCATCCTCAGTTAAAAAGTGCCAAACTAATTTACTCAAAACAGCTAAGTTGAAATGCTTTGGTTGTCCTAATCTTAAACCACCCAATTCCTTTAGCCTACAAACCATGTCTAATCCAACAAGATGAATCATCTTCACTCCATGGTGGGCCATAGAAAATCCCTAACACACCCTTGGCCAAGTTCTCACAAAGGAGATAGAAATATTCATAACGGACCAAGGTCGCACGGTAAACTGAGAGAAAAATGACTGCTTTCCATCCTATTAATTTCTTCTTCATCCTATCAAGGATATCAATGACATAATCAAACTTCTTACCTGGTACCCTTCCATTAATATCAAGAACCCCAAGATAAAGTTCAACGTCATCAATCGCATGATATTTTAAATTAAAAAGATAATCAATAGGTCAATTACTAAGCAACGGGTCTTAACAATATGCAAAACCTGATCTAGCCCAGCTAGTTAAATAGTCAACGAGCTTATTAGCCTTGCCCAGGCTGGGGCGTGGGCCTTATTTCTCTGGATCGGGGATCTCATTTCTCTTGGCTGATCGATCAAGCCCGTTGGAGATGCTTAGCAGGAGTTAACAATAAAGAATATATTTTTTTTGACAATAGAAACTGAAATTTCATTGATTCATAATGATAATATCTTTCAAACATATAAATGAATTGTTAAGTGAGAGAATGACATGTGTATCTGAGTTAATAACGAAAAAAGCGGTACAGCTGCGAGGTATCATGTATGTCGAATCTGCAAATTTTAAGAATCGATGAAATATCTTAATAAGTAAGGATTTTTATGTGAAACTACCATCGATCGAGCCCGACGTTATTATCTGAATCACTCACACAAAAATTAATGAATATACGTGTTGTGTGTTGGTGTGACAAAAAACGTAGAAAAAAAATTCAAAATAAAAACTCATATCAAATGGAAAAAAAACACTTTATAAAGAGAGAAAACTCAAATTTGAGTAGGCGAAAAATCTTAAAAATTATCCCTTTTTTTTTAACGAGGTTGAAAAATAAGAACGGAATAAATTAGGATTTCAGAGAGGAGAGGAGATGACACAAGACTCAGTTAGTCAAACAAACAATGGTATTTTAAAATGGGAAAGATAATGAAAAGAAAAGCGCCGTGCAAATTTAAAACCGTCACGGTTTGTCATCGGTCCGTGATAGGTGGCCCAACTCGGATCCGCCAACCATACCGGATAGAGGGAAAAAAAAAAAAGCTACTCCAACCTTTCACGTAGCCGTGTCACATGACCCGCACGTGTCAGGACGTAGTAATCTAAATTCCGTTCCGTAATAGACTGACTCATTATAAATTCCGTTGCAGTCCAAGATGATCCGCCCGTTGTCCTAACTTCCGGTAACAGCGACCCTACACCAGCTTTCAGGTTTTTTGTCCTCTAATCTAGTCTATATAGCCTATAATTATTTAAAATTTTTGTGTCAAAATAATTCTTTTTTTTTTAATCTCAAGGTTAAAATCGTAATTTATGATTTTAACTTTAAAAAAAATTAAAACTATAATGGATAATTACATTTTTTTAATTTTAAAAAATTTAAACTCATAGTTATGAGGACATATTAGTTTAGACATTTTTTTTTAAAACATATTAAGTGGATTTTTTATAAAATATGTTATTTTAAGATAAAACTTAATTTAATCCCTTTATCTTATAGCGGTGTCCCAAAATAATCTTTTTTTTTTTTTTAAATAATCTCAAAATTTTTTAAACAGTAGTCATTAATTACAATTTTGATGATATGATAAAATAAAAAAAGGCTTATTTAGGCATTTTTTTCAAAACATACTAGCTTTGTATCTTTTTTTGTAAAATATATTACTTTGGAACAAAACTCAATTTAATCCCTTTATCTTAGAGTGATATCCTAAACTAATCTTTTTCACAAAAAAAATCTCAAATTTACATATGTTTCAAAATAATGTTTAAAATGTTTAAAACCATGGTTAGTGACTACGATTTTTAAAAAAAAAATTTCATGTTTGAAATTTTTTTAAAATAATAATTATCAACTATGGTTTTTAATGATATGACAAAAAGAGGAGACTAGATTTGATTATATTTTTTAAAAAAGATGAATTAATTTGGATTTTTTTTTCTTAAAAGTTATTTTTGGGACATGACTCTTTATATTATATATAATTAATTACCCTCAATGCAAGTTAAGCATCCCGTCACGATAAATATTGAAAAGTAAAAAAAAATATGCATGAGAGGGTAATAGAAATTTTTCTTAGTGGAAAACATCATAATTTGTAGAATTTTCTTCTTTCTTAGAAGGAAAGCGTCATAATAACTATCAATGACATGAATTTTACAAATAGGTAATCTTATTTTAGACTTTAATCATGAGTATATCAAATTCAAAAGCCTTAATAAATAAATAAACAAATATATTTTATAAAAAAAAATTTAAAAATATTCAAGGAAAAATTTTCCAAATGGCTAAAATTTAATTGAAGGTGATAACGATTTTTATCAAACTTTTTACTAAATCATGTTATCTTATAATAGTTTAATTCCAAAAAAAAAATTATTAGAATTTAAGTAATATATACTTTAACCTAGTTACATATGTCCATTTTACATTACATTATTGTGGTGATACATTCTTATAAGGACTTAAACACAGACTCTGGGTAGACTGGGGTGGTATTTAAGCCCGGCCTGACCCAGAATTATAATTGGGTTGAGTGTGGTATTAACTTTGAAAGGAATTGAATGGACAGCCCAATCAATTTAGGCAGGTCGGTGTGTGGCTTCAGCAGTCAATTTTTTAAACTTTATAAGATAATTTGAAACGACCGATGTTAGCCCGACCAATCGGCAGATCTAACATTATTAATACTTTGTGTAGACCGTCCCGCAATTTGCGAAACACAGTCGTCTTTGCCGAATGCATAAATAAGGTCTTTATTGCCATGTTCTTTAGATTATTCAACATTGATATAATCACAACAAAGTTTTGAAAGTTTTCCCTCGTCTTTTTCTCTTCTATCTTCTTTTCCTTTAAAGAGGTGATTTTTATAAATTTTCGATGCAGCTCATTCAAATACATATATCATTTTAAGCGTCTTACCAATAAAGTGACTTTTCACACGAATCTACGCTTTAATTTATTTTTTGGGGTTTTAATCGTTTATTAACTTTGACCCTTGACATATGGTTTGTGTCGTAACTTTTGATGACGGGTTTGTTTTCGATCAATGCTTGTATGGTGTTTACTTGTGTGGGTAATTCGATTGATAACGTATTGATCGTAAGCGGAAATGTCGAATAAAGATGTCGACCATATTATAAGCGCAATGATAAGTATTATAGTAATTATAGAATTATCAAATGTATATGCTTTGAGTCGATATATTATGATATTAACATGAATGTTATTTAATCCTCTAATAGTTTGAATCAATAAAATTATAATTCTTTTCAAAAAAAAAAAAAAACATAATCTTGAAAAACTAATCTTTGCTTAAATTGAAATTCACCAGAACATCAAATTGGTTAGATGCAGTAATTTGCAAATATTATGTTCTTTGTATTAAAAGTGCAATTTCCAAACTCATGCTACTTCTATATATATAAGAATTTTTAAGATTTTTTTGAATTTGCACCCGTAATACCTACTTCCAGTGATGCGTTAATTGTTAAATGCGGAAAAGGCGTAGGAGATGGGTCACAGTTCGGTGTGTTAATTTTTTGAATTACAATAAAAGGCAACCACCATACATTAGAAAATTGATTCAATAAATATGGAATAAAAGGAAAAATAAAATAATTAATATAATGGTGAAAAATTGATTCTATAAATATGGAATAAAAGTAAAAATTAATAAAAACAAATAAAGTAATATAATGGTTGTACTAGAACAACGAATTAAATCATGAATATTAAATAAAATTTTGTGGAAACTTCTAGTTTCTTAATTTAATCAAATTCTTAATATATCATTTTTTTTTAAGTGTGAAACATTTTAAAAAAGAATCTTAGGGTCTAAAAAAAAACAGTTTGATTATCATTTTTTTTTTAAAATACATAAAATATTAAATTCGAAGAGTAACTAAAGTGGTAAAGCTTTCATTGGTAAAACAAGTAAGGGGCATAGAAAGAGGGTTTTCAAATAGAGTCTCAATCAAAATAATTTATTATCTTAAAACTATAATTTATTCAAAAAAAAGAAAAATTTTCATAAAATATCAAAAATGATGTTTTTTGTGTTTTCGAAAAACTATTCTATTGGTTTTCAAAAATAGGAGCTAAAGAGACGTTTAATTTAGAGTTGATATTAATTTTTTAAAATTTTCAACGTTCAAAAATTCGGCTGTCGTGGATCAAAGAAGTTTGAAATATAGAAAAGGAATTGATAGAAAAGAAGCAAAACAAGAAAGAAAGGACAAAAGCAGGCGCGGGACGTGGAGAGGGTTGGAGTGGGGGAAAATACTCAAAATAGGACATTTGTCCCTTTCATTGAATATCGATTCTCTCTAAATTCCCCATTTATTTCAAGCAAATTCAGATTCAAACCCCAATCCATGCACACGCATATACACAGACAGCGCCAACTTCCACCACTGTCTCATTCCTCAGGGGGGGGGGCACGGAACCTTCCCATTTTGTTTCTCTCCATCCCCTGTTTTTTTATACTGCTACCTTTTCTTGCTCTTTTGTTTCTTCACATATACTACCATTAGCAGAAAAGGACTTTGGTGGGGTGGGGGGGAGGTGGTGTTGAATCATCCCACATGGGTTCTTCTTCTTTTGGAAGAGGTGGTAAATCCAGTTATGATTGCTCTTTCAAGATCTTGTTGATTGGGGATTCTGGCGTTGGCAAGAGTAGTCTTCTCCTTAGTTTTTTCTCCGGCTCTGCCCATGATCTTTTCCACCATTGGTACTTTACTACTTCTATTTCCCCCTTTTCTTTTCCTTTCCCTCTCCCCTCTCTCTTTCTTTATTTGTCTCAAGCTTTTCCGTATCTGCTTCCTGCCTCCTGTTTTTACTCTGTTTTTTGACTTGTTCTTCATGTTCTAGGACCTTCCAGGTGCTTCACTTTGTTTTGTTTTTGTTCTTTTCTCTATTTTTTTATTGGGTGTTGATTGAATTTAGGACAGAAGATTGTAAATCCTGTGTGGAAGACCCATCTGATGTTTCTTGTGGGTTTGATTCAGAAAAGATCTAAATGGGAAGTTGGATGTTTGCGAGATTACAGTTTTTTCTCATGGTTACTGTTAATTATACAATTCTTTCCTGTGGTTATCCAAAAATTAGAATAGTGTGGCTACTCAAATTGATGATCAACAAAGGAAAAGGAAATGGGGAGGAGAGAAGGAAGGAAGATGTTGCATCCATTAAAGTTGTTGAGTGTTGTTGGAAGGGTTGATCCTCCTGTGAAGCAACCCAGTATTTTCCAAACCCCAATGTGGAAGAGAAGGTTTCAGAGAGGCCTCCAGAAATGTGAAGATTTGTCATTTGTTCCTGAGATATGTGATTCTGTTTTTATCCTTTGTTGAGATCCTGATTTTAATGCCAAGTGTTTGAGTTATGTCTTCAATCATAGCCTGGTTGCCAAAGGGATGTTTTTAGCTCTGCCATCAAATTTATAGGCACAATGTCATCAAATTTTGATGAAAAGAAACTTGGATCTATCATCTATTCAAATAAGATAGATCATGTTTCAGATCAAGTTGTGAAGATAGTAGGAAATGTAAAGTTGGTGTTTCAGATATAACACTCTAGAATTCATGAATTCTATGTTGGGGTTCTATACCGATAGATTAGGTAACTTAGTTTTAATCCTAGTTCCGTCAGCAACTAGATATTTTCCCTGTGTTATGCTTGAACTTCAAGGAAATATTTGAGAATCTCCAAGTTCCACATTTCTTTTATGGTTTTGAAGCTGTTGCTTTCTGAGTTTTGATTTTCACAGTGCTTCTAAAATATACTATATATCATGAATGGTTTCTAAATTAAATTAGCAATACCGAAATCATTTCCTTCTCATGGGCTTCACCAACTTCAGTTTATTCTACCTGATTTATGTTAAGCTTTTGGTGTTGCTTTGATTGTGCACAGGGGTTGATTTCAAGATCATGTTGCTCACAATTGGTGGGAAAAGATTGAAGCTTACAATCTGGGACACAGGTAATAAATGAAAACTAACTTCCAACTTCATGGGATTCCAAAGAGTTGTCCTCCAGATGCTTTTGCTAGCCTTTTTTTAATCACATTTTGGTGGTTATAGTTACCTCGTTTATGGTTGAAGATTTTCTTTGTTCCGTCATTCAAGTTTAGATTATGGAGAAAGAATCAGAATGTTTCTTTGTTGTCTTCAGGAGATTTTGTTACTTTTGTGAACTACTGCTACTTTTGTGGCAGTTTTCTCATGTAGCAGAACTATGGATTAAAAATGGGATAGTTTATATGCTACTGGGGAAGGAAAAAATTATTTTAATTCTTTACTCTTAAAGTTAATTTAACTCTGTATGTCAAATCATGAAAGATTTTTGGAAAATTTTGTACCCTGTAAAGAGATGTCACCCCTGCTTTGAAGGATTTGATTTGGAATGAGAGCTTGAGATCTCATTGTAAATTACATTTTTGTTTTTGGGTGAGAAGAAAACAACTGACGAGTAATCCTACACGTTCTATTAAATGAAGTACCATTGTAAATTACATTATAATACCTGAAGAAACATATGATAATTGGGAACTAGTGAAGGTGTCATTTTTGCTTTTTCCAAAGACAATTCAATGTGTTTGATAACGACATCCATTTTTGGTTGCAGCGGGGCAGGAAAGGTTTGGACCTTTGACAAACTCTTATTATAGAGGTGCACATGGCATTATTCTTGGTATGTCATAGCATTAACTTCATCTTCTTCTTCCTCCCCCTCCTCTCCTTTTTCTTCTTTTTATAGACTGGCTCACTACATAATCAAACCTTTAATTCTCCAAATTCATATATGTCGAATATATTTTTCAATTGTTTTATTTCATTTTTTTTTTGTTCTCATGTTTTAGTTTGAAATAATAAGCACTTCATGTGAAAACTATAAAGAGATGGATTAATAGACACCGATCTGAAACACTAGCATTAGTGACTATACCAAAGCTATTCCATAGTATTTTTCTTAAAGAATTCATAAAATATATTAATTATATGAATGCTTCTTCCTCCTGAATTTGTTCCACTTTTCATGCAATCGATGCTACTATTGATCTTCTTTGACCATGTCTGAACCATCTTCATCTGTACCTTCTTTTTTCCATGTTAAGGTCATTCAAGTGTTCCTCTGTGTGCCGGGTTCTGGCTCTAGCTTTAATCTCAACATTTCACATCTCATGATGTTCGAGCTACTTAGATTCTGCATAATGGTTTGACACAGAATGCTGAACAATATCTAAAGAAGATAAAGACGAAGAAAGTGATTATCTTTCTGCTACAAATAAAAAAGAAAAGGGGTAGGGAAAAGAAGAACGAAGAAATGAGAGGAGAGAGAGTATCTTATGAATAATGATGTTCGATTGTAGTTTCCTAACTACCAAGATAAAGATTACTAACTCCAGTGTTGGTTCTAAAATGGGGATGCTGAGCAATTTACAATTTAAAAAGTTCATAATGCATCAAATTAACGGTTAGAAAATGGACCCGTAACCTGGTATCTGCACAAGGACAGACAAGTTATTGGTTAATGTTTATCATATCAGGGTAATAGTAGGATGTAGGGGTTAGAAGCAAAACTTGAGACCTCTATTTAATCATAGCTCTAAAAATATGTTAGGCTACCTACTTCCCTAAAAAGTTTCAAGTTCTCTGGATGTCCGCCTCCAATGTGTATCAGACTGATGTCATTAGGTGAGTGTTGACTGCCTGAAAAGTTAATCTCTCTCTCTCTGTCTAGCTTTTGCTGGTACTTTAATAATCTATAATGCAGTTATTTAATTTTCAGTCCCCAGTGGAGATCAATTATTTAAGTTGGTCTATGCAAGAATATAGTGTTCTTATTGGGTGACCTCGATGCTCTATTTCAATATATAGTTATATTTGCAGCATGTTATTGTTCCAAGAGACATACCAGGAAATTTTTTCGGGTCTTTCTCTCCTTTCCTTCCTCTCCATGTTGATTTTTTAAGCAAAAATAGCGTCCCATACAACACCCAAGCTTCTGGCTTATGAATATGTCTATGTAGTTCTCTTTTCCCTTTTTAAGTGTGATACTTAGCTCATAAATTTTTTTACTCCGCATTGTGCTTTAGCTATCCTTACAACCTAACTTTGGTTAAATGAGTAATTATGTTGTGCTTGCTTTAACTTTCATTTTAGTCTATGATGTAACGAGGCGAGAAACCTTCACAAACTTGTCAGATGTTTGGGCAAAGGAAGTAGATCTCTACTCCACAAATCATGAGTGCATCAAAATTCTTGTTGGAAATAAAGTTGATAGGGTAAGTTGCTTAGTCTTGCTATCTTTTTTCCTTCTCCCACCCCCTCCCGAGGATAAATGCATACAACAGCCACCCACCTACACTCATACTAGGACTAGTAGTGCCATGATGAACTTATTCATGTTCAATATCATATTCAACGGGAATAAAATTCCTGATTGTTAATCTCAATTCTCTCAAAGCAGATGTAAGCTTCATGGTTTTGTTTCCTTATTTGAATCCGAGTAACTTATTTAGATGATGAATGAACAATTTTCAGGATAGCGAAAGGGCTGTTACTAGAGAAGAAGGAATGTCCCTTGCACAGGAGCATAAATGTTCGTTTCTTGAATGCAGTGCTATAACTAGAGAGAATGTGCCGCAATGCTTTAAAGAGCTCACTTTAAAGGTATCTCTCCAAAACAACAAGCCTTTCCTCGTCTATCATCCTAAATCTAGAGTATTCTAGTAGTCTATTAGGCTCAGTGATTATCGAGGTTTCCTTTGGAGTGCATGCTCTAACTGATAATATTATTGTTAAACAAACGATTTTTCCTAAACACTTTAAGCTGTTAAGATTTGGGTAAACAATGTTTATCATTTTCGTTAATACCCTCCCTCATTTGTGGCCTCATTTATGCATGTGGAAGAAGTTCACAGGTTTATCAGCAAACAACCACAAATGCAATGAACCTCTTTTGGACTTATATGTTGGCTTAATAGTAAACAAGAATGCAACAAGGTTCAACTGCATGATCTCCAACCAAATGTAGCTCCAATGCCTCGTTAACCGACCAATTTTTCTAAAAGCTCATGCTCGTAGGATTTGGATCAATTCTGTGTATCATTCTCTTTAACAATTTATTGAGTGCTTCTACAAGTGTTTCCAAAGGAACAAAAAGAGGAATTTTGTTTAGTGAATGCTTTTGATTCTAATTACAATATTTGAATGGAAGAACATCCAATTCTCAGTGTCATTTCAAGGGTGTAATTTGCAACTTCTGAGACTAGCCTTTTAAGCACAAGTCGAAGCTACTTACAAGAAGGTGCCCTACCAAATTATAAAAGACTAAACTAGTATGAACATTAGTCGGATCGCAAAATTCCTGAATTTGGTTTGAAGTTTACACAAAAGTTCTGTTTTTACCAATTTGCCAAAAGGATTGTTCCCTGTGTGCTGCTTTAAAGGTCTTGATGCTTGAATGTGTTAATCATTTCGGTCTATTAGAAGCATTACATTCATATTAAACTCAAATCTTACGAGCTTAAGCTTTTAGGAGAATTGGTTGTTTAACAAGATCTACCACCAGAACTTGACTATTCTTACTCTAGTCAAACTAGGTGAAATTAAAAAAAAACTGAATTTTATTATTTATGGCCTCATTTGTTCAAATAAAGCATAATAGGGATATGTATGCCAATCCATGTATTCCATGGACTCCAATGTTTCTTAAAAGGGTTGTATTTAGTATCTGTTCTTCCTGGATAATTTCTATGCCATCAAAGTTCAATAAAATATCATCACTTTTCATAAGCTGTAAATGTTAAATTTCCTTTCTGTATGCCTACAAGAACCTTGCTTCCTCAGGGAACGAGGCTGATTATGTAAAACATTGTATGAAGTACAAAAACTGAAACTTAAGATGTTGCTGAATTCTTAAACATAACTTGATGGAGGCTTTTATAATGAAAAACCTTCAACAATGTTCAATATGAATCTTGTACTGTGCGATGTTTATGGATTTATCTACTAATCTTAGAATACTGTAGTCAGAAAAATACTAGAGTTGTTCCATCATGCTTTTCACGAAATAAGAAACGTAGCAAAAATGGTGTTATAACTTTTATCTAGTTTGCTCCTTTTACGTACTCTGACCAGTTTACATTAGCTTTCAGATACTGGAAGTACCTAGCTTATTGGACTCCAATGTTTCTTAACAGGGTTGTATTTAATGTCTGTTCCTGGATAATTTCTATGCCATCAAAGTTCAATAAAATATCATCACTTTTCATAAGCTGTAACTGTTAAATTTCCTTTCTGTATGCCTACAAGAACCTTGCTTCCTCTGGGAACAAGGCTGATCATGTAAAACATAGTATGAAGTACCAAAACTGAAACTTAAGATGTTGCTGAATTCTTAAACATAACTTGATGGAGGCTTTTATAACGGAAAACCTTCAACAATGTTCAATTTGTATCTTGTACCTGCGATGTTTATGGATTTATATACTAATCTCAGAATACTGTAATCAGAAAAATACTAGAATTGTTCCATTATGCTTGCCACGAAATAAGAAACGTAGCAAAAATGGTGTTATAGCTTTTATCTAGTTTTGTCTTTTACGCGGTTTCGACCAGTTTATATATTTAGCTTTCAGATACTGGAAGTACCTAGCTTATTGGAACAAGGATCACTAGTGGTGAAGAGACAAATCTCGACGCAGAAAGAATCATACAAGGCATCTTCTAGCAGTTGTTGCTTTTAATCAAAATGGCTTGGCATGGAGGTAGAAAAGAAAACTACAGCTCATATAAATAAAAAATAAGTTCCTAGGCTTTAGCGATAATGGAGTCGAATATCAGATCCTTTTGACAGTATTCATGATGGCTTGGTGTAGATGGTTCATAAATCTTATTTTGAGCCATTGTTTTCTGGTTTCTAGCTATATTAGGATTTGGGAAGAATACTTTACAACTCAGAGAATTCTCATTTATGTAAAAATTATTTCTTTTATTTGTTTGTATCTTCTTCTCCCAAGTAGGTGATGAAAACATCAATGGAAGAATGGTTTTTGTGTATATCCAAAGTGGATTGTAACATATGTGTCCAAAACATGAGAATGTATAGACCATATATATATATATATATGCCTTATAACAAGAATTTGTTTGTTGTTTGAATTCTATTCTCTGGACTTATATATATATATATATATATATAGTATATATATATATATATATATATATATATATATATATATTCTAACTTCTAATTAATAGTTTTTATGATGAAGTTGTTGGTTGGTGCTATTTGTCCTGATAGATCTCAAACAAGATGAAAGCAGCAGCTGCAAATTCGTATAAAACATGATTCTATATTTTGTACTGGTTGTGAAATTGAAAGGGAAAATAAGATGTGGGATGGGATGATTCCAAAGCTCATAGCTGGTGAAGATTAGAAAATGGAGAAAATGTGATGGGTGTGAATGCAACCAGAAGTTTGAGGAGATTCAAGGCTTGTTTGTTTACGGTTTTTGAAAACTTTTTTTGTTCTCAAAAATAAGGAAAATAGGGAAAACATATGTTTGGTTTGCGGTTTTTTTTTTTTTTAAACATAAACAAACACTAAAAACACACAAAATTTAAAGAACAAAGAAGAGTTTTCAGAGAACACCTTTTTGGTGTTCTCTGTGTTTTCAAAAAATGTTATCAGAAACACTTTTCAAAAACAGGAATCAAATAGGTCATAAACAAATTCAACATGGAAAGAGTAATTTAAAAGTGGCGGGTATTCTTTTCTGGGTGTAACTATCTGTACTCAATCATGTTGATATTGTCTATACTAATGTAGTATTAGAAACTTTTCTCCCTATCTGATATGGGATGTGACATTTGTCACATTCTACATTAGATAGGAGAGAAAGTTCTTAGGATATATATAAGTATGAACTCCTCTCAATTTAATAAACGCGTTTAAAAGTCGTGAGAGTCCCTTGAGCTCAAAGCGAATGATATCTACATAGCTAGATCAAGTAGTTACAAATGATATCAAAATCGATCTTTGACCTTGATGTGGGAGCCCGTTCTGTTCGGCCTTATACGAGGTGTTTGTCCGTTTAGCCATGCAATCTCATGGGATACAACAAGGACGTTTGTGTCTACATAGGGGTATTATTTGTCACATCTCACATCAAATAAAGGAGAAAGTTTTTCATACAATATAAGTAAAGACCCATCTACCACCTGATAAACGCGTTTTAAAGTTATTTATACAAAATGTGCATAAAAAGCACCATGGAACTCCACACTCAATGTGTTTGGATCATTTGGGTAATCCATAAAAAATATATTCTTTCATTTAAGATTTTCGGGTATTTCAATACAAAATGCTGCATAGTGATCTAAATGTATCATAACAGAATTTAGTAGAAGCGTTTTAAAGTCGTGAGAGTCCTTTGAGCTCAAAGCAGATAATATCTATATGGTTGAATCGAATAATTACAAATAGTATGAGAACCGATCCTTGACCCCGATGTGAGGGTGTGATAGAATGCTCTCTATCTTTACTTCTATTGTCAAGTAGGATTGGCAAACCTTTTCCCATAGAATAAAGTAAGGATGCTCCCCAATGATCTAAATGTGTCAAGAGAATTGCCTCACAATCTTTTCCTAGACAATACACTTGATCTAATCATTTCGGTAGAACTCGTTCTTAAAAGCTAACTACTAGGGAACCCAAATAGTTATAAACCCATATGCGAAACCGTAACTTATTGACACAGGAGTCGGAATGAATCATTACAACACTTCCATCAGTTGCCAACTGCAACATAATGAACTGGTCAGACCTCCTGCAACATCATACACTATAATAGTCAGCCGGCTTGCTTCTCCCAAACGGCATTACAGCTATTCCCCATCAATAAACCAACTTGGAATAAACGTCCCGTTGCCTTTTCCTTCTTGGCCTTTTCCCACATTTTCTTAGGATACTCCACCTTCTCTTCTTCCTGTCTCCCCTCCCATATTAATAATGCATCCATCCATTTAGGCCAACTTCATCTCCTCTGTATCACAACTTCATCACCAGCTACAATGGCCTTTTCCGGCATCCTCCGTAGACGGCTGATCGCTTGCTCGGTGATGGTGGCCGTCCTCGTTTTCCGAACCAATGCCATTGACATCTACCAAGAATGGAATGTTGCCATTGACACCACCGTCAATCCAACTACTTCTCAGCAACCTGTATGTGCTAGTTAGTTCTTCACATATGATCATGTTTTCTTTACTAAATAGCTAACATCAAGAAGATGATGATGATGACTGTATTTCAGGTTATAACGATTAATGGGATGTTCCCTGGACCTCTCATCAATGCTACCACCAATGATTTCATCCATGTTAATGTCTTCAACAATTTGGATGAGCCTCTGCTCTTCACATGGTACTTTATTCAAACTTTAATTTGCTCCATTGAGGGCCGGCTAAGGCTTCGTTCGGAATCCGAAAAGTTACAGGGAAAGAAAAAAGCATTAAGGAAGATTATTTTCTTAGATCTAGTTAATTTATTAAGTTTAAACTTATTTTATTTTCCTTTCACTTTTCCTTTCTTTCCTTAGAACTTTCCGGGTTCCAAACTATTACATCTCACATCGGATAGGAGAGAAACTTCCTGATACTATATAAGCATAATCTCCTCTTAGCCTAATCCTAGTGTGAGGGTCCGTTTCGTTTGGCCTCGTAGGGGGTATTTGTCTATTTGGCCCCGTAATCCTATAGGACATAACGAGGATGTTGTGTCTGCCTGAGAGGTTTTTGTCATATCCCACATCAGATAGGGAAGAAACTTTCTAACACTATATAAGTATGGGCTCTTTTCAACCTAGTAGATGCATTTTAAAGCCGTGAGGGCTCCTTAGGCTCAAAACGGACAATATTTATATGATTGGATCGGTACATACAATGCGCCCAAAAAGAATTGAACGTTGTTATTTGGCGTTATGATGCGCAGAATGCGATACATTATGCCGAATTCTTGGCAAGATGGGGTGTCTGGAACAAACTGTCCAATTCAACCAGGCAAGAACTGGACTTATGTGTTTCAGACTAAGGATCAAATTGGCACTTTCTTCTACTTCCCCTCCATTAATTTTCAGAAGGCTGCGGGCGGGTTCGGGTCGATTCGGGTTAACAATCGGATCGTCATTGATGTTCCCTTCCCCAAGCCAGAAGCAGAGTTTGATCTTCTCATTGGAGATTGGTTGAACACCAGCTACAAGGTGATTCTTGCAATTGTTTCTTAGGACTTGTTTGGAAACTGTTTTCTGTTTTTAAAAACAAGGAGAACATGTTTGATTCCTAGTATTTTTTTTCTTATGAAAAAACACATAAAATAAAAAAAACACTAAATTCAGATAACAAAAACGGTTTTCAAAGAACACAGAAAAGGTGTTCTTCGTGCTTTCAAAAACTATTCTCAAGAACAATTTTAAAAAACAAGTCCGGAGAGAACACCACAAAATTGTTCTTGTTCTCGTAACTTGGTGTTTTCTGTGTTTTTTAGAACAAAAAAAAGGAACCAAACATGTTCTTCCTGTTTTTCTTATTCTCATTGTTTCTGAGAACATAAAATAATTTTAAAAAACATGAACCAAACCGACCCTTAATATGATTTTTTCTAAGTATTCTCATGTGCTGTTCAGTGCTAATTATAACATGATGTAACAGGATGCTAGGTCACTCATACAGTCTAATAACACCTCAGGAGAACTTGATCTCCCTGATTTTGTTCTAATGAATGGCAAAGGCCCTTATGGGTACCCTGGGATGGTCAATTATGAGTCCTTCACTGTCTCACAAGGTAAGATCATGGCATCATTTATACAATCAATTTTCAAATTCTTGGAATTTTAAGTAATCATTGTTAAACTATCGATTCTCCTAAAAGTTCAAGTTTAATATGAATATTACGTCGTTAACACTCTCCCTCACGTATAGTACCATACTCAAACGTGGAGAGTTAAACAAATTAAATAGAGTCATTTATAGACTTTCAAATCAATAAATGGGAAATAAATTGCATAGAAAGGTCTCGAACCCAAGACCTCCTTTTAGACCAAATTCTAATACCATGTTAAACTATCAACTCTTTTAAAAGTTCAAATTTGTAGGATTCGGGTTTAATATAGATATCATGTCTTTAATACCCCCTCACTTGCGGTCCTATACTTGAACATGGAGAGTCAAACTAACCGAATAAAGTCCTTTATAGACTTTTAAGTCAACAAATGGAGAATAAATTGCATAAAGAGATCTCGAACCTAGGATCTCTTGTCATCTCCTGTCAGACCAAGATCCGATACCATGTTAAACTATTAACTCTTTTAAAATCTCAAACTTATAGAATTCGGGTTTAATATGAATATTTTGCCTTTAATACCCCTCTCTCACATCCATATACACACAGTGAAAAGTTAAACAACCAAATATAATATTTCATGAACTTTCAAATCAACAAATGGAGAATAAATCACAAAGATAGCTCTTGAACCCAGGATCTCCTATCAGACCAAGCTCTGATACTATATTAAACTATCAACTCTCCTAAAAGGTTAAAATTATAGTATTCGGGTTTAGTACGAATAACATGCCTTTTAACAATTATTTCCTCTGAATGCATTTTGTGCAGGGAAAACATACCGATTCCGGGTATCAAACGTGGGGAACGATTTAAGTTTCAATTTCAGGATTCAGAATCATCAAATGGTTGTGGTTGAAACAGAAGGATCTTACACCCAACAGATTACATTGGATTCTCTTGATGTTCATGTAGGCCAGTCCTACTCTGTTCTTGTCACTGCTAATCAACAAGAAGCAGACTATTACATTGTGGCAACACCTAAAATGCTCAGCACTGCAGAAAACAACAGCCTCGTAGGTAAAGGGGTACTGCACTATGCCAACTCCAACACGCCGGTGACCGGCCCTCTGCCCGGTGGTCCCGACCCGTTCAATCGGTCATTTTCCGTCGATCAGGCTAAATCCATTAGGTGAACAAATTTCTCTTCACTTCAGATTAGGGGTGTAAACGAGTTAATCTACTCAAAGCTATGACTAGTAGAATATTTGAATTCGCCCTGGAAAGTTAATCTGTCGAAAGCTTTGAGTAGCTTGTTTGTGTCAAGTCTGAGAATCATAGTATATCCAACTCGAAAGCTGTTCAAGGAAGCACCGAAGCTTTACTACTTTATTAATCGTTGAGTTGAGTTTGAGTAGCTTGATTATTTTTCAAGTCAAGTTTTGAACATTGGTGACCGGCCCTTTGTTGGACGGTCTTGATTCGTTCCATCGATCATTTTCCGTCGACAAAGCAACTATTAGGTGAACAAATTTCTTCACTTTGTGATTAGGGTGTAAACGAGTCAGTTTATTCTGAGCCTATGGACTGGTGGTAGGAATGCCTGACTCACTACAGAGGTATCGAAGCCGAGCTCAATAGCTTTGCTGGTTGAGCTCGAAAGATCGCCAACATCCAACTCGCTCGCTTTAAGACCTTTAATCGAGCTTTACTACTATATCTGTCGTTGAGTTGAATTCGAGTAGCTTGATTATTTTTCGAGTCGGGTTTCGAGTATTTGAAAAAAAACTCGATCGTGTAGCTTGTTGAGTCTAGTTCAAGTATCACAATATCCAACTCAAGTTATTCACGAGCTTAATCGATCTTTACTACTTTATTGATCAAGTTCAAGTATAATTATTTATTAATTTTTTAATTGATTCAAACTTTGTCGAGATGAGTTCGAGTAGCTTGATTATTTTTTGAGTTGGGTTTGAAACATTTGAAAAAAAAAACTCAATCACGTAGCTTATCAAGTCGAGTTCAAGTATCATAATATCCGATTGAAATTGCTTGCAAACTTAATCGAGTTCTACTACTTTATTGATCGAGTTCGAGTATAATTATTTATTAATTTTTTTAATTGATTTGAACTTTGTCTAGTTGAGTTCAAGTAGCTTAATTATTTTTCGAGTCGGGTTTTGAACATTAAAAAAAAAAACCCGATCGGTAGCTTGTTGAGTTGAGTTCATTCGCGAACTTAATTGAGTTTTACTATTGAGTTCGAATATAATTATTTATTAATTTCTTAATTGATTCCAACTTTGTTGAGTTGAGTTCAAGGAGCTTGATTAATTTTCAACTTGGGTTTCAAACATTTGAAGAAAAAAAAGCTCGATCGAGTCTGAACTTCAAGTTTTTTAACCATCAAGCTCGAGCTTGGCTCTGTACCGACTCGATTACACCCCAACTACTTCAAATGCAGAATTCAACTAATTAAGCATATATATCTAACACATTACATTAACTTCCTGAGTAGATGGAACATGACTGCTGGTGCAGCAAGGCCTAATCCACAAGGAACATTCAACGTATCCAATGTCACACTCTCACAGACCTTCATCCTCCGTTCATCAATGGCAGACATCGGCGGTTTACCGTGCTACGTCGTCAACAACGTGTCGTACCTCACGCCGGAAACGCCATTGAAGCTTGCTGATCAGTTTGCTAATGGTTCCGGCGTGTACCAGCTGGATCAATTCCCGGTCCAGTCTGTGAATTCTGCTGCTGTAAATGGAGTCTTTGTTGCTACTGGAAACCATAAAGGGTGGATAGAGCTTGTGCTCAAGAATGATTTGGATGTCATGGATGCTTGGCATTTGGATGGGTTCGGCTTCTATGTTGTTGGGTAAGCTTTCACTATCTTTATACCGTGTTAAACAACCGACTTTCCTAAAAGGTTAAGTTTGTAGGATTAGGGTTTAATATGAATATCATATTTCAAACACTCTTTCAGTACCGGCAAACAAACAAGATGGAGTCTACTACGGACTTTTAGATATATAGAGCAATATTTTATTAAAAGACATCAAATAACCCTAAATTTGTGAATTTAAGGACCTCTTTGGTTCATGATTTTGAAAGAACAGATTTTGAAAACATAAAAAATGTGTTATGTGAAAACTCTTATTTGTTTTTCAAATAGTGGTTTTTTTTTGTGTTTTTTATGTATTTTAAAAAAAAAAAAAAAACAAAGAGAAATCAAACATATTTTTCCTATTTTTTTGTTTTTCTTGTTTTTGAGGACAAAAAACAGTTTTAAAAAACAGTACACAAACATACCCTAACCCTAAATGACAAAAATGCCCTTATTTATTTCATATATTTACATTATTTCTTAAAAAAAAGGGTTATTTTTGTAAGAAAACAATGAAGATATTTTTGTCAAAATCAAGCCAAAAAATTATGAAAAGTCAAATTTTCAAAAGGTTTTTTTTTTTAATCAAATCACACATTTATAAATGGGGAACAAATATTTAAACCTGTTGTCATACTAATTAAACTCTAATACCATGTTAAATAGTCAACTTTCCTAAAAACTTAAACTTGTAAACTCTGGGTTTAATATAAATATCATGTTTCAAATGTCAAAATAATAATAATATCATACTTCACATTTGGTAAATCAAAAACAGAAATCAAAACAAAAATAATAATACAAAGTTATTGTTCTTATCTATGATTTTCAGTTTCGGAGATGGGGACTGGCAGCCTGATCTACGCTCGACTTACAACCTTCTCGACCCGGTTGTTCGCTCCACCACACAGGTTTGCCATCTCTAAGATGACTCCAATCTCAAATTCGAAACCCGGAAAGTACTAGAAAAAAGAAAAAATATTAAAGGAAAATAATTTTCTCATGTTTGATCCTATTTGCCTTTCTATTTTCTTAATTTGCTTAGTACTTTCCGGGTTTGAAACGGAGCAATATAGATGGGGAAGGAAGGTGTTGACAATGAAAATTGATCAGGTGTATCCAGGAGGATGGACAGCAGTTTATGCATTCCTTGACAATCCAGGAATGTGGAACTTGAGATCACAGCACTTGAAGAACTGGTACCTGGGCCAAGAGCTCTATATCAGGGTCTACGACGCCGACCCGAATCCGGCCAAGGAGCGGCCGCCGCCGGAAAATCTCCTCCTTTGTGGTCAGCACCACCACCACCTATCTAGTACATCTTTTTTTCCTTTACCATATGCTAATTAGCTAGTCATTGCCATTGCCTTGAGCTATACATCTTTGGTTGGTTATCTGTAGGGATTTTCGAAACGCCGGCTCCGGCCAGTCCACCGCCAGGGCCTCCGGCGGCACCGGTACCGGCTAATGCACCAGTTGGACAAACACCATGGTGATGAGAAATCCATCAAATGTTTGATGAAGATGATCCATTTCATTCATTCATTTTATCTAACATTTGGCCCTCTTTTGTTAGGTTCCATACTCTGCTTTTCTTCATCTCCATTGTTGTAATACTCTAAATTGGCCTTGCAAGCACATGGTGGCATTGTTTTCTCATGGGAAAAGAGCCATATACATGTTTGGTTGGGAGGAAAGTGGCAAGGAAAGAAAAAAATAATCAAAGAAAATGATTTCTCATGTTTGGTTTCTATGAACAATTTTAAAGAAAATCAAATAAATTAAAAAATTATGTATGTTTAAATTATTTAATCTTCATATCATGATCAGTTAAAATAAATATAGCGAGTTTGAAGTAATAAATAAAAATAAGTTAGCGATTTTTAGGCTTAGTTTGAAACCCGAAAAATACTAAGGAAAAAAAATACTAAAGAAAATGATCTTCTTATATTTGGTTTCACCTTAGAAAATATAAAAGAAAAACAAATATAAATCAAATAGGTTTATTAAGTTTAAACATATTTTTTATTTTCCTCCAATTTTTTTTCCTTTATATTTTCTTTTCTTAGTACTTTTTGTGCTCCAACCGAAACCTCAACTTTTTTTTTCTTCACTTTTTTTTTTCTCTTACGTTTCCTCTTTTTATTTTATTTGCATATATGAGGTTTTGTTTTAGAACTCAGTATAATTAAAGAGAAAGAGAGGGATGATTAAGGAAATTGCATTAAGATCAGTCATTTTTTATTTTGGGTATTTGTTGGATAAGCATGGAGGGAACATATTCTAGGTATAGTACTATAAATTAAAGGCATAAACAGGAGAAAATCATAGAAATTTTATAATTAAGATAAATACACATACTTGATTTTGGAAAGATTCAATATTTATTTATAATACCAAAGCTGTTGCTTGTTGTTATTAGTAACCATATCCTAATTCATAGGAGACAAGGCAGGCATGGGACAATTGCACAAACCCAATCAACCAACCAACCAACATGTTAACTATGCAATAACAAACCATCCTCAACACCTCTTGATTACATCATTAACTTAAATCCTCGGTTAATTACCTCATCTTAATTATCTAGATCCAACAATTTAAAGACGATTCAGGGTATTATGCGTTAATTAACTTCATATGTATTATAACCCTAAAGGGTAACTCATTTGGTGTAACATATTGGGGTAGAGTTATCCAATGGTTACTAGTTCAAGTCCCTTGAGAGTCACTAAAGGTTTATCTGATCGTTAACTTCATATCCTCGTGGAATTAGTTGAGATGCGCGTAAGCTGGTCTAGAAATCTGCGATTATCAAATAAAAATTAACTTAATATGTATGATTGATTTATTATTTAATGGTCAACTTGCTAAATAATGGAACTTAGATCCAACGGTTTGGAAGAAGGAAACATCATGGAGTAGCAAAGGCAGTGGAACCAACATCTTCTCTATTACTTAAAATTTTCTTGGGAAAATGTTGAGTGATGGAGGAGAGGAGAATGAAATTGTTTAATTTGATGACCGAAAGGAAGGGAACATCCGAACCTCAATTGGGCCATTGACTTGATTGCACTGCTTTAATTAGTTTAATATCTAATTATTAAATTAATCAATCAATTAATTAATTCATTATTATATGATGGATGGGTGAGTGGCCAACAAGGAATTGCAAATTTGTATTCAAGAAAGACAAGCAAGTAATGTGCTTGCTTTTGTTTTTGAGGGCTTTGGCCTTCCATGGTGCCACCTCACTTACCATACTCAACCCTGACTTTATCCACTCCCTTAATTTTTCTTGCTCTTTCTGTTTGGTTAGTCGGAAAATTTGTTTGTTCTTTTCTGGGTGTGGATTTTTTAAATCATATTTTTGGTTTTGATTATAAATACTCATATATTTGGATTATAGTACAAGGGATGTGAAAAGCAAATTAACCATAGGAAATTTACCTATTGTAAAAAAAGACATGAAAGATTAAAGTGCTAGATAACTTAAAAAGAAATAAAATATGTGGAATTGTTAAAACGGAAACAAATGAGAGAATAGGCAACAAAAAAAAGACAAAAAGAAGAAATACATAGATCCAGGTCGAGTTTTACAGAATTCAAGTCATCAAACTCTAATAGGAATGAAAAGAGTTTTGATTTTAACTCTCTAAACTCTGAGAGAAGCGAAATGAGATCAGTTGCATGTATCATAGTTAACATTTACCTAATTATAATTAGGTAATGAGGATAAGAGTGGCAAAATTAATTAAGTTGACTAACTAGAGTAGTTAAGCTTGACCTTATAATTATAATGGGGATGGGGTCTGATTTTGAGGCTATGAATATTACTCATAATTTGTTCAAGCTAATGTTGAGGATAAGGCAGGCCACATGAAATAGGGTTAGGTGGTGGAGGAAGCATATGGCCTTAATTAATTAAGGGGAGTGAAGCTAGATGCCCCCAGCAAGTAACATGGTTATAATTAATGGGGCAAAATAATAAGCTCACCAAATGTGAAATGATTTACTTATAAGTAATTTATAAGATCATATATTATATCAGTGTATTGATGAATTGAATAAGAAGAATAAATGAGACAAACCATTTGAAGGGAAGGGTGTGTGATTTATCCAAAATTACTCATATACTTTGGCTTAAAGGGATAGACCTTATCTCCAAATGTACCAGCATTGCAGAATTAAGCAGCCGTTGATAAGGGTCACAAGTTTCATATCTCATATTCCAAAGAAGGGGCGACCAAACTTCCAATTAGACCTGATATAATTTGACATATGATCCGTAAATCTAACACGATTTTTGTGTGTTTAGGTTGTGTATAATTTTGTTTGGGTTAAATTCGTGTCAATCCATATAACACGAAATTGACTCGTTTAATTGTTATATAAATTAATATTTATTATATTAATATGTTCTTTGAGTTAAATATTGATGGACTAGTTATACATTATATTAATTAATTAAATGATCAAATTAATAAACGGGTTATACGTGTCGTGTCGTGTTATCCAATTCCTACCTGAATCGTATTTGAATTTGTTAACTTCGATAATGTCGTGTTTGGGTTAACAAATACAAATACTTGTATGTTGACATGATACACATAATCAGAGTGCCTCCCTTACTTCCAATGCGGCAGAATTGCACCAACTTTGGAACACTCTTTGTTGCCTCACAAAAAGGGGAAGAGAGAGAGAGTGAGTGAGAGAGAGAGAGACAGCCACCTACTCCATATTAGTAACACAGCTAATCCAACTGCAGAATGACATAATACAAGGACCAAACTTTGGTACAAGCCGCCCCCAACATCTTTATGATAATTTGATACTATTTCACCTCCCCCACTATGTGCTGACATTTCCACATTTCCCATGTTTCATTACTATGCTTTCTTTAGACATGAAAAGGCCCTACAACACCCTTTTTGTTTGATCCACTCAATGCTGTGGTGAATTACATTAAATTAATATATATTAATTACATACTTGTTTAAAACGATGGATCGACATTAAAATATTCATACGACTCTTTATTGAATGTTGCAATGGTTGAAAAACGCTTTTTATGCAATTAATTAAAACAAGAAGGATGGAGGGAAATACATGTACATATGATGTTGTAACTTGTAAGTTACAAAGAAAGAGAGAAAGAGAGGTCTAGAGAGAGAGAGAATTGAATCCAAGGACACATCAACCCAATAGAGCATGTTTAGGTTGGTGGGTCATTGAGTAGTGGATGAGTTTTTCAGATATTGATTAGGTGGAATTTGAGTGGGCTTGCTTGCTTGTAAGCTTGTAACTAACTAAAGAAGGGTGGACCAAACAAAGCAAGAGAAAGCAACAAAAAGAAATGGCTCAGTATGAATATATTTATTTATATAAAGATATAATGCATTTCTTTTTTCTTCTTCTTCTTCATATTATAGGTAGAAGGACAAAGAGGTGGATCCATTTGGGGATTGGGTTTCCTCATGGTCATGACTGAGAGATAGAGATGAGGGTTTCTTGTAATTCAAACAACCAAGAAAAAACTTATAATATGAAATCCTAAACCACTAACTTTATCCCAACCTCCTTTCTCAAGTCTTTATACATTCGCTGCCACTGAAAAAAAACGAACCCAAAAAATAGAAAGAAAAAAAAAAACACAAACTATGAAAAAGGGAGAGAGGAAAAAAAAAAGATGCCCATCATGCACTTTCCATGAACCTCAAAAAGGCCCTCTCCCCATACCACAAATTATGCTTCAATAAAAGAATTTTGTTTTTTGTCTTTTTTTTTTTTTTCTTCTTTTTCCCTTTTGTATGATGGTTTTTTTCTCCTTTGGGAAAATGGTACTGATAGTGAAAAGGATTAATGAAAAGAATCCATAATTTAAAAACAATTAAACAATGAAGTAAAAAAAAGAGATTAATACAGATGTGTTAGGCCTTGATAGGCTCGATGAGGGAGTAGTACTAGAAGTGTTTAGTAATGACAATCCACCAAAGTGGGGGCAGGAAACATCAGAGGCGGCGACGCCTGTTGTTGTTGTTGTTGCTGTTGCTGTTGCTGCTGCTGTTGTTTTTGTTGCTTCGATCCAAGGGAAAACTTGTGATCGTCTTCGGGAGCAGGAAGATTGAGATCCAAATCCAGTGAGAGTACAGTTTTAGGCCTTTTAGCTTGCCCAGGCTCAAAGCAGCCGCCGGAGAGTGGGGTAAGGGAGAGGGCGGTGGTGGCGGCGATGGGGACGGGGACGGGCGCTCTGTGGCGGCGCATGTGCCCTCCCAACGCCTGCCCCGACGTGAACTCCGCCCCGCAGATGGAGCACTCATGTACCCTCGACTTTCCTCCGCCGATGTTGAACGCCCTGCTGCTCAATTGCAGCGTCAGAGGAGGCTTCAATTGTGCTTCTTCCATTTCCAGAAACCCTAATATCCTTTTATCTTCCGCCCTGGGCTTTTTATGACTCGCCCTGTGACCTCCCAGTGCCTGGAACGACGGGAAGGTCCGGTTGCAGGTCTTGCACTCGTACGCATAGAAGCCCGCCTTCGCCGCCGCAACGATGGCGCCCCCGCCGTCTTCCGCCTTGGGTTCCTCCCGTGACTGGCCCTTAGCGAGGAGGATGAGGCAGTTGGCCAAGTCCTCATCCTCCTCGGAGCTTTCTTGCTGTAACAAATCAAAAGAATTGGCCGGAGAGGAGGCAGAATTGGAGTTGACTATGGTATGAACATAATCAGAATCTGCTGCGGCGGCGCCGCTGCTATCGCCTCCCTCGGCGGTGGAAGAAATGGTCCGAAGGGGAGAGTGGGGGCGGAGACGCTTGGTTCGTTTTCCCTTCACAATAATATGAGCGTTTTCCTCTAGAGCTTCCATGATCTTCTTCTTCTTCTTCCTCCACCACCACCACCAGAGAGAGAAGTTGATGAGAAACAGAGAAAATGGAGAGATGGGGTTGGAGGAAGCAAGGTGGGGGAGGTGAGTGGCTGTTATATATATATTTTCTAGAGAGAGAAAGAGAGATAGAAAACAGAAGGAAAGGAAAGGAAAGGAAAGGAAAGGAGAGTCAAAAGCACAACCCCATACAAAGAGAGAAGAGAGAGAGAGAGAGAGAGAGAGAGTAAAGTGTGAAATAGTCCGTGAATCTAATCTTGGAAGTTAATATAGGTGGGAAAATTTTTTGGAGGGAGAGAAAAAGGAGGTTAAGGTTAGAGAGAGAAAGTGGGACACACAAACAACACAACACAAACACCCCCCATAAACGTTGTAACTGAAAATATTCAAAATTAGAGGTGAGAGTTTGGTTAAACAGAGCTGGAAGTGGAGGTGGAGGATAAGAGAGAGACAAAACTATTAACAAAGAGAGGGACAGAGAGACAAAAGAAATAAAAAAAGAGAGAGAGAGAGAGAGGTTTAGTTTATTTTTTTAACGTCAACTCCGTTTCACACTCCCTTTCTCACAACCCGCATATTCGAGTTTTCTCCCCATAATAATACATTTTAAAAAGACATACCTATTTAATTTAATAGGTTTTTTTAAAATAATGTTTGAAACTAGTATTTGTTAATGCCGATAAACTAAGATTTTAACCTGCTTAAAACCACCGAATTTATTTGATCACACCTCTTCTTGGCCCGATTTAATCTAATCTTTTGACCACGGCTCAACCCTTATATCACGATCATCGCTTTCGATTCAATCATCGATTCAATTTTTAAAACATTAAATTTTAAATTTAAATTTAAACCATATCACAACTACTTCGCTTTAACTGTAACTCCACAGCTTAAACCTAAATTAAATTGATATTTTTTATTTTAAAAATACTATTTTGTGACAAAACTCCCATAATCCCTATTTCAGAAAAATTGAAAATTCTCCTCCTCCTCCACCACCACCACCCACGGTGGCGCGGCGGCAGCAGGAGTGACAGTGAATCAGAGTAAGAGTGGAGGAAGAAGGAGAAAGACCAAAAGCAATATGATGGCTTTGCCTCAACGATTGGCCTTATTATGATTGGAGTGCAAGCCTGGAACCCCATGGATTCCTTTCCTTTTCTTTCTTTCTTTCTTTCTTTTTTTTCCTTATTCTTATTATTATGAAATGCAAAGTACAACATGATCATGCTTGCATGACCACCTAACTGGTCCGATTCACTTTCCATTCTTTTCTTTTCTTTTCTTTTTTTGCGGCTTTCACTAACCAATATCCACCTAATTTATCAAATAATAATAATAATAAGAAATATTTGGTTAAAATTAAAAGACTTTAAATAACCTTCTGGATCTATATTTTTTGAGCTGATGAAAAAGAAGAACTACTTTGATAAAAAATTTCTTCATTTCATGCATTTTCATTATCTCTTAAAAATATGAGTTATTTTTACAAAAAAATAAGAAAAGTATTTTTATCAAAATTAGCTAAAAATTGATAAATTATCCAATTTTCAAAAATGGGTTTTAAAGGTTCATTTAATGTCAATAAGGTCCGACATAGTGATTAAGGGTTGCAAAACTTTAGGAATAAACCAAATAGTCTTTTTATTAACATAGTACTACATCGTTATATTGCAAAGTGTATAAAGTTATTTTAATAATAATAATAAATATTCTCTTTTAAGTCACCAATTAAATTGAAGCTGTAGGAGCCAAAGCTAACAACTAATTGGGTTGGTAACGCTTCACATCACTAAGATGATTGTATGATTATTGTTTGATTAAGGATTAAAATCTAAGATATGATGGTCCCATTTTATGAATGCATCCTTCATCCTCTTTCTCAAACTTTTCTCCTCTCCATCCCAACTAATTAAATTAATCTTTTGCTAACTACAAAATAATATATATATATATATATATATATATATATATATATATTATACAAGAATTGGTTTAAAAATTTGCAAGTATTATATACATTCACTGTGTTAAATGATGAATTTATTTTGTTTAATATGCTTTTAAAACTTAAAATTACGATCAACTATGCTTCACTTAATTTTGCTACACTTAATGTGGATAGAGTGATCAAGTCAGCCTCTTATTTAACAAAATATTATAATCACAGAAATAAGAAGTAAATGGATTTAAAAAACTTAAAATTAAGATTTTTTTGTATAATAACAAAAGCAGTTTAAAAAAAGAAATGGATTGAAATATTAAATGAGAGGCATATAATTGACCAAATCTGTTATCAAAGAGTTCATGTGGTGTTGACCCACTCACAATCATACTTCATCCAATTTTAATATTATGGCTTGCATGGACCATACCCAAATTTCACGCCTAGTGATGAATCATCAAAATATTCAATGGGTTCACTACTTTATATATATACATATATATATATATATATATATATATATATATATATATATATATATATATTTTTTTTTTTTTTTCTCTACAATAGATGATTTGGGATTATTAAAGAAGTGCCCACACCAATCAAAGCATGCAATTTTTGCACAAACTTCAAATTTTAAATTATTTTTTTACTTGGGTTTGTAAATGAAAATATTGTTGTCATTTAAATAAAGCAAATTCTTGAATTAATTAGGGCTACAATTGGAAGTAGGCATGTGGAGATTTAGGGACCAAAAAAGATAGCCTAATGAGAAATGGACAATTATTGGATTATGAAGTGGGGGACTGCTAATCTACTACCACCACCATGGTTATTATTTTTATTTATTTATTTTCTTTTTTCTGCTTTTTTTTTTTACAGCTAAACACTTTTTGTTATATTGTAATAAATTACATCCACTATGACTCAAACCCGGACCCTTCCCCTCCTTATGTCATTACCTATTTAAACGTTTAATGTTCTACCACTCAGCCTAAGATGATAAGCTCAATCAATACTAGAGAACTAGCATAAGTTCCAATTTATTTGAAATTATGAATAAAAAGACTCCAAAACCAACCCTAGATCTCCTCGTTTAAAAAAAAATTGATAAAAAATGAAAACTAAATTAATAAAGAACGATATACACGCAAAGATTACCCAGCGAACACCTGCATCACCTAAAAACATATACTTATAAAGATTTCAGAAGATCATGCTCACTAAAGAAGACTCGCTCACTAAGGCAATACTTGCTTATGCTGCATTCTGCATCAATTTAATTTTCATTCTTTATCAAATGTTTTGAAATGAGGAGACCTAGTCTTAGTTTTAGGTCTCTTGTTCATTATTTTTCAAGTAAATTGAAATAAGGGCCCATAACTTAGTTCCCATAATAAATTTTATAACCTAAAAACACATTTTTTTGAAAAAAAAAAAATCATCTCAATTAGGGGTTGTAAAAAGAAAAAACTTAGTAAAAAAAAAGTCCCATTAAAAAAATTTATGATTAATGAAGACATCCCAAGTTCTCAATGAAGCTAGAAAGGTTGAAAAGGACAAAAGGACATGTAGATGTGTATAGAATGAAGATACCTCTAGTTGGAGAAACAGTATGGATAAGCATTTAATCTATTTTAGAAGTGACCAAAAACAAAAATAATAAATAAATAAATATATGGCTCAACCATTTAACTATTTGTGTGTCAAAAATCTATAATAAGCTAAGCATGGATGAAACCAAAGTAAAGCATTTTCCAACATCTATATTTATTTCAGATTGATTTGGCAGCATCCAAACAACAAAATCCTTACAAGAGTTTCCAAAATAATAATAATAATTATTATAAATAATAAAGGCCTTCATTATCTTAATCAATCGATCTGATCCGATTCAATCTGTCTCTACCTACAGTGTAAAAACGTAATATTGATTTTTTTTCACTTGACATTTTACTTGTTATAAAATTAAGAGTATTTATGTATTTATATAATGAAAACCTTGATTAAAGATTTTCTTTTTTTACGATTTTTTGTTTCTGACCAATGACTACAAGTAGGGTTGGAAGAATTTGACACGATTCGCAAATACGACATGTTCTTTATGGGTTTTGGTTGAGTATAATCGTGTTTGGGTCAAATTCGTGTTGACCTGTGTAACCCATTTAATAAACAGGTTATAATCATGTCGATCTACATAACACGATTTTGACCCATATTAACACATTTAATTACAATATTAATTTATATTTAACCGATATTAACTCATTTAATATATTATGTATTAAATATTGATGATTAATTATAATTTATATTATTTTAAATTACCAAATTAATAAACGAGTTATTCCTGTCGTGTCATTTTATCAAATTACTAATTGGATCGTATTTGAATTTGTTATTTTTGACTAATTTATTATTCCTATCGTGATCGGAATAACAAATATAGTACTCTCGAAATCTTAACTCCTTTCGTTCTTTCTCTTCATCCCTATTAAAAACGAGGGGTGGTTTTTTGGTTTTTCTTGGCCTAGAATCACTCCTCCTATTGTTTCGTCTACTCTTCTCGGCTTTCTCCCTCAATACCCGATATGAGTTTTTATTTGATTTTCCTATGTTTTTTATCGTCGATTTGTTGTGACGTATGTTTATTCGTTGGTTTTTGTATGGGCGATTCAAACGACAATACTGCTTAAATCAAATAAAGAAGTCACATCAAATCCCTATTCATTAGTATATTTCATCATATTTAAAATCTTAGATATTCTAAACATATTAAGATTATCTATTGTATAGGCCTTAAACTGTTTCTTCTTACTATTAACTCGAATCGCCACACATCCTCTAATATTTTATCGGGCTTGATTTTTCGAAATATATGTAAAAAGTATTACCGTTATAAATCAATGAAATTTCACTTTCCATTGTCAAAAAAACAAATAAAACAATTATTAACACGACCAACAAACACGAATTACCACCCTAACTACAACAGGTGTAAGATAAAAAAATTGGGTGTGTTTTTTTTTCTTTTTTATTTTTTATTTTTTTTTATGATGGAAGAGTGAAAAAAAGAGAATAGGAGAAGTTCTTGGCGTGGAGAACTATATATTCTAGGGCAGGTTGTGTGAGGCACGTAAGGCCACCTCAAAAAAAAAAGGGTTACAGGGAAGTAAAGGATCCTCTCAGGCTGTAACCAAAAACATCATGGCTTCCTCTCCTCTTCCCTTACACTTCCTCTTTTTTTTTTTTTTTTTATATTTAAATTCACACCTCTTCATCTTTCCCACAACAACAATATATTATTCTTCATTATTGCTTAAAGAAAACTAGTGATTGAGAGAGAGAAAGAAAGAACAAAGAAGATCTAGCTTTGAAGAGATTGCCAGTGAATATATATAACCGACTCTCTATTATTTTATATCTCTTAAATATAATTATTTTTATTTTATTTTCATATATGCTACTTCACTGGCTTCTGAGCCACTCCACACAACATGTTTGTTGCAACTAAGCAAACCCCTCCAAATAAATAAAGATAACAGAATGTGTAAGACAGCCCACAAATCATTTTTTTTTTTATTTTCATGGTCATAACCCCATTAGTGTTTTGCACTGAATTTGGAGAAAGAATATGGTGATAAGAGAACCAGGACTGAATTTTTTGTTTATTTTTTGTGGTGATAAGTATAACATCCCTAAATGATCTTTTGATCCATCTGACTCTGAATTTCAGGAACCACTTTACAGAAAGCACAAGCAACTCCACCCACCTTTAAGGTCAGTATGTGACAATTTTCATTTCAAAAAACGGTACTCCCTTTCCAGTGATTCAGAATTGGTAATTAAGAGTTCAAAGAAAATAAGGGAAAACTATGTTATGGGTCCTCGTTTTTAATTTATTCGAAAATTTTGGACTTAAATACTTGAAACCCATATCCTTGATTTAAAAAATATTTGATAAAATGATCAATAAACCTTAAATATGAGATCATACCTAACACATCGGTAATATCAAAAGTTTATTTTAAGGTTGAACCTAAGGTTTGTTGAAACCCATTGTCAAATATTTTACCTTTTTCACTAAATATTTTTGAAATCAAGAGATTGGTTCCAAAATTTTTGGTCTTTTCAAATAAATTGAAATGATGACGAAGGAAATAGTAATATGAAAAATGGAGAAGTGACGAGTAATGTGGAGTGGAGTAGGGAGTCAATGCTCCACTAGCCTTTCTTTACTTGGAATGTTCAGTCTGAAATTCAGAAAAACTTCTAGAATATTTAATGTTAAATAAATACAGTTGTTTTTTTGAGGCAGTGACCCACTTGGATCAGCTGACTTATTATATGTGGGATCAATTAAAAGAAGCAACTAAGGATAGGCATGAGAAATGAGTAAAAATAAAGTAATGGAAAAGGCAATTTTGCTTGCATCACCAGTGGCCACCAAACTAGTTCAGCCATAGAATTCTATTGGCCTAACATCAGATAAAGAGAAAACTTTTTCCTTTTGGAAACAGTCTAAACATAATAATGACTGTTTCTTTTTTCTTTTTTTTCTTTTTTCACTTTTTGGAAGATTCAAGTATCTATATTATATGATATTAACTATTAAGTAACCAACACTGAATAAAGTTGGATTTTCTTTGATTATGATGAGGATGAGACATATTTGTATGATGAGTTAGATTTGGATGATGACAGTGGTAAATAGAGGTTCGTGTCCATGGACCGTGTTAATGACAGGTGTTCTATTGCATTTATCAACCCGAATAATAAACGGGGTAAAAAATAACAAATTTAAACATGACCTAAGTAATTAGGTAATAATTTTACTACTAAACACGTATAACCCGTTTATTAATTTTGTCATTTAAAATCATATGAATTATAATCAACCCATCAATATTTAACACAAATAACCTATTAAACAGGTTAATATGGGTTAAATATTAATCGATATAATAATTAAATCGATCAATTTTGGATCAATTTCGGTTATGTAAATTAATACGAATATAACCCGCTTATTAAACGGAAGTAAGCGGCCAACACGACTGACTCAAACACAATTATATTCAACCCAAATACACAAAAAAGGTGTTCGTTCATAGTTCATCAAAGTTTGCCGATCTAATGGTAAGAATAGCTGCAAGAGGTGAATTAGAGTAAAGATTGAAGATCAAACTTTGCTTTCAAGGATAAGAATTTGATGCCTACTCCACCCAAGTTTAGGTACACACACAACTGTCCTCTCTCTAGTCTTTTCCTCCCACCACACATTTGCCTCATCTCATGAGGCAACTCACAAAAGCAACTAAAAAAATGCAATCCTTTTCTCTATTGAGATTCTGAATTCAAATCACAATAACCACCAAACAGTACTTTTGATTATATAAATCAACAAGCAGGCAAGATCCATGATGTTAGTGATGATAAGCTAGGGCTGAAAAAAAAGAGTTGGGTTTGTCAATCTGATTAAGACATTAATAAGGAGGGGTTCAAATTGTCATATATGAGAAATAGAAAATTGAGACATATAATCACATGGGTATGGTGGCATTATCATGTTCTTACTTCATTTTTAGGAGGGACTAAATCTGATAGACAATATTCCAAGTATATATATCAAAGCCAGAAAATGGTTGTTATACCAAAAACATTAGTGATTGTTGATATTTACAGGTAAAAATCTTGGTTGTCATATGAGATGATACAAAAATCGGGATAAGGTGCACAAATACTCCTGAGTTTTGTGCGTATGTCCCATTTTGTCCCTGAAATTTTTTTTATCCCAAGATACCCCTAACATTTATTTCCGTGGTCACTCATGCTCATCTCGTTAAAAAAAGTCACAACCAGGCTGCAAATTCTAACACGTGTGGGGTGTTTAACAGGCGTTTTAATGGCGTTTGTCCATTTGTGACCTTTTCTAAAGACGTGGGCATGGCTGAGCTATGAGAAGTAAACCTCAAGATTATCTTGGAACCGGAAAAAAGTTCATGTACAAAGTGGGACATAAACACAAAACTCGGGGCATTTGTTCACTTTATCCCTACGAAAATCTCAATCTCAATCTCATTTGGCTGGCTGGTTAGCCAGTAGTCCATGCATCTGCAATTAGTTCATACACTGCAGATAGAAAGGAGACTTCTGGATTTGAGGTTGTATGGCTTTGGACAATCAATCTCTAATTGATTTTCTTTCCTATTTTTGGTTCAACAATTAGTGGTAACTGAGAATCCTAGCAAACAAAAAACACTGCCATTCTGAAAGAGAGTATCAAAAGATGCTGAAGAAGCTTCAATGGTTCATCCAAACACTTAGATAAACATAAAAATTACCCACGCATGCAAGAATTGAAATCCAAAGTATGAAACTCAAGGTAATTCAATGACATAATACTTCTACTTGAAGGGGTCTCAGTTAACTTGACTGTCGTACCTTTGAAGAGAACCTCGAGAAATATCTGGGTATAATGGCACTGTTGGGCATGCTTTTGAGCTCATTTCCATAAACCAGGAGAGCAGCACAGCCATTAAAGCTTCCCTTTCTCGTCTCTTAGGCTAAACCTTGAGGAATGGATGACATAAACAGCTTAAGTTCCTTCACAATATGCGTTCATCTGGCCCGTTCTGTTCCTGTTGCAGCCAAGAATCATGGATTGATAAGCAACGCAAATGGTGTTTGATTATGTTAAACGACCAACTCTCCTAAGTTCGAGCCATGGGATCTTTCGTGGCTAATAATGGTCATCATGCCTTTAACACCCTCCTTCACGCTGCTAGCCTCATACCCGCATGCATAGTCACAAACAAATAGAGTCTTCTATGGACTTTCAAACAAATGAGGAATAAATTGCAAAGAGACGGTTCGAAACTCAAGACCCCTTAACAACCAGGCTCGACATATGTGTTAAACAACCAATCCTCCGAAAAGCCTCAAGCTGTAGCATTTAAATTAACATAAATATCATGCCTTTAACATATTACAAAGAAGATTATAAATTAATATCTATTTCATCGACCTCACAGTGATATAGCAGACAATGCATTCTATTATGAACACACACCAGATACTATGCTCTTTCCGGCAACATTCACATTTGAGTAAAGAAGGCTTTGAGAGATAAACAGGAATGCTGTGTTTGTTGAACCTCGTAATCTCATAAATCAACTTGTCCATGTATCATGCATGCCGACGACTACATACCTGGTCTTCAGCTTGTTGCATGTTCATTGAAAGCTTCAGCATCTTTCTCCACGATGCATTCTCAGCCTGATGGCTACTTTGGAGCACAATGCCTATGGGATTAGAACTCAAAAGACCCATCATGATATCGTAAAATAAATAAGAAAAAACAAGAGTAAAACAGTTAGTAAGATAAAAGAACAGAGGAATTTACAGGAAATTGTAAACATTAGAGTAGCTTGACTTTACTTATACAAAGAAGAGGTTCCTGCGAATGGAATCACTTCTTCAAAGCCGACCACACAGATCATGCTGTTTCTTGTTTGACAAAACCTATATTGAAAAGAACTCTCTTCCATACGAGTAGGAGAGATGATTTTGCTTCACAAGATGATGCAACGTCAACTGAAAATTTTATGCGATGCAAAATGAACAAAAATGGCTGCACAAGTAGGAGCCACCATATGGTGCAGGCAGGGGCGGATCCAAGGTAGGACCAGTGGGGGCAATTGCCCCCACTCAAAATTTGAATTTCTTTTTTCTAAACCGTAATAGTATCATTTTACCCCACTGAAAAGCAAAAAAAAAAAAACAATTTTTTCCCCCAACCAGAAGATTTGAACCCTGGACATCAAGTGTGGAATGGCAAGGCTTCAACAACCAGGCCAACTTATGTTTATTGTTGGATATTGCCCCCACTGAGAAAATTCCTGGCTCCGCCCCTAGGTGCAGGCATATAAAAATGAGTGCTTGGTTTCGTTTATTTTGATGCATCTGATAATGACAAGGTGAATCACTCAACCTGACTTCAAAAAGTTCCTTAATGGAGGAAAAAGGAAAATCACATAATGCTGCTCACTGTTTAATTAATCATTGGCATTTGGAAACAAATACAGAAAGTCCTATTATTCAAATGTACCAACGCCAAACACCATTTGATTATTTCAGCTACAGATTCAGATAAACATATTATGAAGATGCTTTGATTATTTCAGCCACAAAGATAGATAAATAATTGATGATCTGAAATGAAAGTGGTTAAGAATAACCAGCAAAATATGGTTTACTAATACCCCGTCAACTCTACATCACAACTCCTGTAACCCATCTTCACAACGTCATCTTCAGCTGTTCAAGTTGCTTCATCCTCCACAAGAAGCCTAGAGAGCTGGGGTGTACCACTCAGTGGGGAATATCCAAAGTTCTTGGCTAACCTTTGGCACGTATCAGATGCTTTTGGTAGGGATGTATTACTCAGATCGCTCAATAAACACAGATGTCGCCCTTGAGGCACAGTGAAGCATCCGGATGATGCTACATAGGTTGAGCTCTGATAACCTCATCAGTTGGACATTAACTGCATCAAGGGCCCAAATTGAAAACATATTGCTAGTTGCAAAACCATCACTTCGGATGGATAGAACGCGAACATTGTACCTGTACTGATGCACTGTAGAGTTCTTGCCTGCAGTGCAGGGCTAGGCAAATTTGATCCCGGTTGGGCTGGATTGATGATGACAACAATATATATGAGTAGTTGGGAATCAAAAAGGGTGAAAACACTATTATCCAATGAGATACTGACACTGCTGCAATAAGTGAGAAGCAGCAAATTTAGTTTACTTCACACAGGATCAAGTTGAGATAACCTTAGGACACCTTCATGGCCATCTTCTGTAATGTCATCACAATGATGCCAGGACCCACGATGGACCAGTATTATGGAAACGCATCTGCCTGGCAAAAGGAGTATCATAGAAACTTGTCAAAGAATTTCTGTAAGTTCACTGATGAATGCTGTGTGACATTTCTAACAAGCTGTCGCTCATTAGTTGGTGCCTGGAGCCATATTCCAGTTGCTAAGAAGTTGAGAGAAGAGGAAGCAGTGTTATCAATGCGGTAAAAATTCTAATGGCATGGTTTCCATCTCTTCAACTAGCCTGTGAAGTGGCTGAAACTTACAACATAGAGATAGAAAGCAAAATGCCACAAATGAACAGTAAGATCCAAGGAAATGTTGGACACCTAATCTTACTATGTATACATACACACACACACAGAGTCCATATGGAAGCATTCATTCAGCGGGGCATCCGAAATTTTACACATGCAAGCCTCCCATACCAGAAATAGAAGACAAGGGAATCCAGTTCCTTTTAATATTTTTCTTGCTAGACAAAGAAGATGTTCCTATTCCCCTGACATGTTGCTTAAATTCACCAGATGATACAATTTCCACCTAATAATGTTCCATATAAAAATGCAGGGATAATATCTGTAGTCACCTGATACATTGGCTGGCCTTAAGCGGAAGAGTGGTGAAGAGTACCTAATCTTTAATACATTTAAAAAATTCTCAACTGCAGCAATGATGTGACTTTTCTGAGGCTTAAAGGATGGATCTGCCAATCTTGGTTTAATCCTGAAACAGGAGACAGGGTTCAATATGTCATGAAGCTTGTTCTAGGGAACAAAATGATAAGGAAACAATAATCAGCATCAGACTGTTTCACAATGTTAAATCTAAAAGAAATTGATCAGGATAATTCAGACTGCTTGAAAGTAAAACAACAAATGATGAATATGAAAAAATTAATGAATGCTTACAGAGGCCAATTCTTTTCGTTTTTTTCTTTTGGTGGAAGGCCAACACCCCAGTTGTTGGAATTGTAGCTGAAGTCTAGCCTGAAACAATAAGATACAACATTTGAGGTAAAATATGATCCACAAGAACTGAGAGGGAAATCTCTTTTATATCAGATAACCAGGGCAGAGATTTCTCTATATAATTCCATCATCATGGCTGTGGAATCTCACAAGATAATGAACTCAGAGTTATGCAAAATGTATACAAAAATAAATTGGTAGTGGACCCAGCAACCAGTCCCCAGAGTTAAATGTAATCACTTCATCAGATTTTGGAACGTAACATCTCATCACCAGCATGGAAAGGTATTCCCCTAAAAAATAAATTCTTTATTTAGTATGGGAAGAATGGATAGACAAGAAACAAAACAATGCTGCCAAAGACACCACAGATGCTATTGGTGAATGAATAATATGTGCCTCTTTTTTAAATAGGAAATAAGTATTTCAGCATCAAAACAAGAGATAATACAAATATTAGCAACTCTTCAAAATCAAAGAAGAAAAAGAGGCCAAAATAAGAACAAAATGTACTTCCAAAGTTTAGTATACCTAAAATTGGTCAAAGGAAAAATTCCCAACAAACTGCTTAACAGGTAGGCTCCATGACGGCCAACCAAACTGCTAGCTGGTTGGCTGATCTCGTGTAACACAATACAGCCTCCAGTGAAAGTAAATCTCATCTCTTAAAAAGAAACCCAAATTCTCACAACTCCATCCATTCTATCTTTCCAGTGGACCCCCAACAAAAGAAAATTGCATCCTATGCCACAAGAAGTCTCAGAGTATCCTAGACTTCACTTCCAACAAAACTTTCCATAAAGCTAGACTCCACTTTAATTGCTAGTCCAGTACTACCAAGCATCAATCACAGCGTGATCATCCAGGCAGCATGATATCCCTCCAACACACATCTAATAAAGATATATGGCTTGTTCAATCATTTCCAACCACGTAAGTCAAACATGGTTAGAGTTGCAAACAGTCCAAGTTTCAAACTCTCTTCGTGGACAAAGAGAGAATATATTAACAGGAATTCATTTTGAACTGTTGAAGAAATTTGAGAAGGATGTAAAATCAAGTAAACATGAACCACTTCCATACCCTCTTGTAGCTTTTGTATGTAAAATTCCGATACCAACCCAATAACATCTACTGGCATCCATGGACTCCAAACATGAGAATAAACACAAAAACAATGAGGCACCCCACAATAATCAAGGATATGGTCAGCCAATCCTTCATTATGCTTGCACAGGCAACACCAAAATTTGCAAAAACAACTCCACTCCATGAGCTGACATGAGGTAAGATTGGTCACTAATACGACCTTGTCAGGAAAGAAACCTTGCCAACTACCAGAGTTAATTTGTGACCACCAATTCTGTGTGCAGTTCATTACTATGAAAGAAGAAAGTTGAATAAAGTGCTAAGCTTTCTAGCTCCTCAAGCAAACACAAAGCTAAATTCCACATTTTAGGAGCAACAGGCATAGAGATGCCTCAACTTCAATTTTATTGAGGATTCATGTGTAGAAGCTCTTTCCTGAGCAAACTTTCTTTTAAGGACTATTGATGAGATCTAACAAATCTACCCAGACTGAGACCTAGTTAATGGGCCAGGTTCAGATGGGACTTTACACATTACCTTAGGCAAATAGAGTGCTTCATCCAGACAATGAAAAACAGGCCAACCTCAAGCTACTTGAACACAACCCATCTCATCTGTACCATTCAAAAACTAGCAGCACTATTGAGCATGTACAAGAAATTATTACAGGGTTTCAGAAAGCCAGCCAGACATTACAAGAGATAACGCATATTCAACACTCATCCATGGACAATTTTCCATGATGACTACTTTCATCTTACTATAACCAGAAAAGATCATCAAAAAATAACCTCCAATGTTATTCAGAGATATAAAAGGGATCGTATTAAAATGAGAGCATTTAAAAAAAAATCATTTATCAACATATTAAATACAGGAACCTGTGAAAGTGCTATTATGCTTGTTGCCAATGATTCATCCTGCATTCTTTCTATTATGTAGAAATTCGTACTGGAGTCTATACAAGCAGAGGAAGTCATTAGAAAGCATATGCAGATACATCTCTTTTGATGGACAATGGAATATCTCAACTTGCATATAAAATATTGAAATAGCAGAGTTTAGTCTACCTTCAGAAACATAGTTGATCTGGAAACAGTAAAAAATGTTATGTGACATGGTTCCAGAAAATGATGTCCCTATTAGAACACAACAACGTACCAGATTAATTAAAACTGTGTTGGAAAAGAGAATATTTGGAAAGGAGAATAATTTGACAATAAATGAAAAATAAATCAGCAACAATCATTCGCTGATTTATAGGGATTGATTAACTGTAATTTAGGTAGCCTGAATTTTGTATTCTAGGAAATTAGTAGTTATTCCTAAATTTAGTGCTCAGCATACTGTATATATTCCAAACTATGTAAATCAATGAGACATTACAGCTTCCTTTTATTTCAAGCCTTCCATCAGAGCTGAATGATTGTTCTGACTCTTTAAAAGTTTCGCACTTACTCCAGCCACTAAACCTACCCTTCTGGACATGTCTGATGTATCTTTCTGAAACTATATCCTCTTTCCTGAACATGAACTCTTTCAAAGAAACCTGTGTTTCGGATCTGAATCGCAGTCCTTCTAGATTACCAGTATTCGTCTCAATGGAGATAATTTCCTACGCTCAATGTCTGTACGAATGTCTATTCGAGGAAGAGGGAAGATTGGATACCTAACTAGAGAAAAGAAGGCACATGCAGCAGAAAATGCAGCTTATGCTACCTGGGATGCTGAGAACTCTATGGTTATGGCTTGGCTTGTTAATTCCATGGATGAAGACATTGCCGCGAATTATATGAATTATCCTACTGCTAAGGAACTCTGGGACAACATTCACCAAATGTATTCTGATCTCGAAAATCAATCGCACGTGTATGAATTACAACTACAACTTGGTGAACTTCGTTAGAGAGATGATAATGTCACCAAATACTTCCTCATGCTGAAGAGACTATGGTGGATCCTGATTTTGTTCAACACCCATGAGTGGAAATCCACTCAAGACTACAACCACCATAGGAAGATGGAGGAGAATGATCGCATCTTTAAATTTCTTGTAGGTTTAAAGTGGAGTTTGATGAAGCGAGGGGGAGAATCATCGTCAGGTCACTTCCTTCACTTGGAGGGAAGTTTTGCCAGTTCAGCGGGAGGAAAGCCAAGAAGTCATTCTTTGGGAAGAAGGCATTGCAGCACCAATTGAGAACTCTGCTCTACTCACCGCTGATGCAAATCTAAGCAAATCTATCAACAATCAGCAACGTGGAGATGAAAAACCGAGAGTGTGGTGCGATTTCTGCAACAAACCGCAGCACACTTGTGAGACCTGTTGGAAGATCCATGGTAAACCATCAAATTGGAAGAGCAGCAAGCCTAAAGAGAGGTTTCATCATCCAACACCCTCCGTAAAATGGCGCACATCAATACCGGGTCCTTTCAACAAGGAGAAGATGGATCTACTTCTGAGGTTGCTAAAATCCAATCCTGAATCTGGTATTCCTAGTAGTTCTTTAGCTCAAACAGGTAGGAATTCTCTTTGTAAGCCAAAATATTCAAACTCTACATTGTGGATTATTGATCTTGGTGCTTCACCATATGACAAGTCTCTCTCGATGCTTTCCACTTTATACACCACATGTTATGGAAATAAAAAGGTTCGAATTGCACATGGTAGACTTTCTCCTATAGCGGGAAAAGGGTCTATTAAAATCTCTGAAACAATCACTCTTAAATCAACCTTGCATGTTCCTAACCTTACTTGTAACCTTTATCTCAATAATCAACTCTCTAAGGACTCTAATTGCGTTATATTCTTTGATTCTCATTGTGAATTTCAGACCGTAGCACGGATGATGATCGGCATATAGGATGGTGGGTGGACTTTCATTTTTCAGACAACCTTTTTTTTGCAATAAATTGTGCTCACAAGGCCTTAATACTAGTATTAGTTTTCTTCTCGTTCTCGAAAAATAATGCTCAAGATCTTAGATTAGGCACTTACTTCATATTTAAAATATTTTTTCTGCTTTGTTTAAAAATATGGATTGTTCATCTTTGAATGTGAAAGTTGTCATTTATCAAAGAGTCATCGATTACTTAAGTCACGCACCCTATTGTGCATCAAACCATTTACCTTGTTCATAGTGATGTTCGGGGCCTTCAAAAATTTCAACTTCCTGAAAAAAAAATGGCTTGTAACTTTATAGATACAATCACACTCGACTTGTCAGCATACGACGAGTGATAAATCTAAGGTTGAAAAACTATTCAAGATTTTTTACACCATGATCAAAAATCAATTTCAAACACAAATAAAAATTCTTCCCTCAGATAATGGAACTGGGTATTTCAATGACGTTGTGGGAAATTTTTTACAAGAAAAAGCCATCCAACATTATTCCACATGTAGTGACACTCCCCAACAAAACGGTGTAGCCAAAAGGAAAAACCATCATTTACTTGAAGTTGCTCGAGCCTTTATGTTTTTCATGCACGTACTAAAGTATTTATAGGGAGATGCAATTTTAATGCCTCTTATCGATTAATAGAATGTCAACTTGTGTTTACAAGATATTACACCTCTCAGGCCTTAGGAAAATATTTCCATAATGCAAAATCTCAATTCCGACTCTACCATTAAAAGTCTAACAATCGTATGTTCACTTTGCCCAGCAAGATCATGATTCAAACTTGATCCTGTAAGCAGAAAATACGCCTTGGCTACGCCCAAATAAAAAAAGGGTAAATGCTATAACTCGGTCCAAAAAATTTTTTGTTACCATGGACGTGTCTTTTGTAGAGAGTCAACCATATTTTCAGCAAAATTGCCTTCAAGGGGAGATAGTTAACAATGAAGCACAGTTTTGGGAAATCGATCCTTTACCTACACCTTTTTTTTCTCTCTATTAATGATAATCTTGCGGCTACATAATCGTAGAAATTAAAAAATCGAACATGGAAATCCACACCCATCTCACCGAGTATAGAAACCTCACATTCAGGGGGAGATATACTAGAAAGAGATCCTATAAATCCTATTGTGTATACCAGAAGAGGAACTCAAAGAAAATAGAGACCTTACCAGATCTCAATCATGTAACCGCTTATCTTCCCCATGTGATGGTTCATTGAATGACACAAGTAAATCCAACTCTTCTTTTTCTAATTCACAACTGCTTTCATCAGATATTACTCCTACCATATTTGACCTTTATACCTATAGCACTTAGAAAACGAGTCCGTAGTTGCACTGAACATCCCATAGCCAAACTAGTGTCATATCATATCCCATAATGCCTTTACCACAAAAATCTCTCACCTGTTTATTCCAAAAAGGATCCAGGAAGCACTAGAGAATCTTGATTGGAAATCACCACTTTTAGAAGAGATGAATGCTCTAAGGAAGAATAGGACCTGAGAATTAGTGGATCTACCAAGGGAGAAGAAAATTGTAGGTTGTAAATGGGTCTTTACTGTCAAGTGTAGAGCTAACGGAAGTGTTGAAAGGTATAAAGCGCGTTTAGTAGCTAAAGGATATACACAAACACGTGGGATTACTATCGTGAAACATTTGCTCCCTCGCTTGCAAAAATCAATTCCATTCATATTCTACTATCCTCGCCTCGCAAATTACGACCGGGCCTTTACACTAGTCGGGTGTAAAATCTGCTTTTTTTGAACGAAGACTTAGAAGAGGAGGTCTTATGAGTTTACTGGGCCGGGATTTGAAAAGAAACTAAGAAGTCATAAAGTTTATGTGCTTAAAAGTCCTTATATGGTCTAAAAAACAATCGTCTTCGAGCATACAGCGATTCTCGCAAAACTCGTTATGTCATGGGTACACACAAAGTCAAGCGACCATACCTTGCCTTTTATGTACACTCAAAGGAAGGAAAATCTCATTTTAATCGCTTATGTTGATGACATAATTTCACCCAGTGATGACCATGTTGAGCAGAAAGGCTTATAAGAGAGTTCTTGCTAGTGATTTTGAGATTAAAAAATTTAAAGCGCTTCCAAAGTACTTCCTCGAATGGAATTTGCGATCCAAGAGAGGTATATCTCGTATCTCAACAGAATATGTGTTACACTGGCCACATAAATGGGATTACTTGGTTGTAAGGCAGCTGAGACACCAATTGAGCACACTTGAAGCTCAACCCGCTAAACCCGAAGAAGTGTGAAGAACAAGGAGCGCCAAAGGTCGGTTATGTACTAATTTACCTATCACACACTCTTCCGTATATAGCTTTTGTTGTAGGTAGTAAGCCAATTCATGCACTCAATGGTCAACACTTTAAAATCGTGACATCGGATATCAAGTATTTAAAGGGACGCCATGAAAAGTGATTATTGTTTGAAAAGAATAGTCATCTACAAGTCGAGGTTTATACGTGACGCTGATTGGGCTGGTATTTGACCGATAGACAATCGACCTCTCGCACGCATTCGCTGAGGTAATTTAGTTACATAGCGCAATAAGAAGCAGAATGTGGTGGTGAGGAGCAAGTGGCCGGCTGGAATTTAGATCAGTTGCTCATGGTATATGTGAAGTATTATTGATTAAAAGAATCCTTGATGAACTAAAGGTAGTAAGCCAATCTCCCATAAAGGTGTACTGTGATAACAAGGCAACAATCTCGATAGCACACAACCTAGTTCTTCATGATAGAACAAAACATGTTGAGGTAGATAAGCACTTCATCAAGGAAAAAAAGAAAGTGGACAGATTTGTAAGACCTATGTCCCAACGTATAAATCAAGGTGCATTCTAACAAAAGGACTACCAAGAAAGCGCTTCAAAAGCCGATGCTGTTTTCAGCCATGGAAGACATCTTCACTCACCAGGGGGAGTGTGGGAAAAGAGAATATTTGGAAAGGAGAATAATTTGACAACAAATGAAAATAAATCAGCAACAATCATTTGCTGTTTTATGTGGATCGGGATTAACTATAATTTAGGTGTAGTCAACTCTTGTATTCTAGGAAATTAGTAGTTATTCCTAATTTAGTGCTCAGCATACTGTATATATTTCAAACTATGTAAATCAATGAGACATTACAGCTTCCTTATTTTCAAGTAACTGATAATGAACACAATGAGGATTCAACACCACAAGCATATAGTGATGTTGTAGATATGTTCCTCAGTGCATGTCTTGAAAACATAACTCAAAGCACAACCAAACTAGTAATGCAAAAGTATATGATCTTGAGACATCTAATTGTGAATATAATGAAGATTCTTACTGTTTCTAGTATGGCATATGCAACAAAAAGTCCATCATATGTTGAAACTTCTCGCACTTTCACCTCGAGAAAGAAATAATATGATATGGCCGGGATACATAAGGTTTACAATTGTACTTAAATACAAGAGAAATGAGCTTGGCAGAGGTTCATGACATTATTAGGTTACTTAAAACAATTATAAATAATAAATTATATACTCTAAAAGTCATACACAAATGAAAGAGCAGGACTCGTTTAAAAGAAGTCTTTGATTTAAGGATGTGGGAATGCACAATGTAAGCTCTCACACCATGTATGTGTGTATTATATATAAAAAAGAATGTCTGATGAGGAAATAATGGGCATGACCAAATCAGGATTGTGTGTTTCCAATATGTTGCTATTTATATTTGGCAATAGCATGTGATTTGCATGGAAACAAAGTTAGAATCATGTTATTTATATATTTGGCAATAATGTGTGATTTATAGGGAAATGGTAGTATTAGTAGTTTATAAATGAGACTCGTCTCCTTATTATATTCATTCCAAAGTAGTAAAAATAAATAAATAAAATAGTTACAGTAATCCCCCTATAAGTGAAGTGAGGTTGTCTCTTGATAGCTAGAGAAATATTATTCTCTCTGGGTTTAATCGGGATTTAGATTATGAGGAGAGAGGAGTGTTAATACTTGTGGTAATTAAGAAAACAAAACACCTAAATAAATAAGGACAGATCTTAATCCCCTCTCCACCCTCGCCCCTCATTCGCCACGCAAAAGATAATACCACTACCGCTTCGAAGACAACTAACATCTCCAAGGGCAATCACAAAATAAATAAGGAGGTGTCCCCTTGTCTTAACCCCTAGTGCCTTGAAAAAAAAACATGGTTAGGGTTTCATTGATAAGAACGAAGAACTTAACTGTTGAGATGCATCATTTTCAACCAATCAATCCACTTCTCCAAATGCCATCATTTGTGAAACCAATAGCAAGAAATTCCACTTACTAATTTTTTGTACTTACATCCATCTTCTCGTATGAATCTATACATACAAAGGACTTGATTTCTTTATCCATTTAGCTAAATTCATGAGGTCCTTGCAAAGATTCTAAGAATGACTAGGCCTCAAAAGGCTATATTTAGGCTGTATCTAAGTATGTAATATCTACAATACAAGTACAAATGTACATTTCACAAGTTTAGGTAAGTAGTATATACGCATGTATTCATGTATCTCGATATGTTGGTATATACGTATGAATACATGTCTACCAGGTACACAAGTACATATGTATGTACATAGGGCACATAGGTATGCAGATATGCATACATGTAAAGGTTTGCATGTATATATAGGTACATATGTATCTCGCATAGGTACATAATTAAGGATGGGGCAATTGGTTTATCAAGGCCAACAGGAAATAATTTATCAAAAAAAAAGGCCAAATAGGGAAATGACTGCAAATGATAACCGATGATGTAATAGATAGACAAACAAACTATGTCCAATTTCATAACAAATGTATAAAATGAGAATAAAATCTTATTTAAGGTAAACCTTCCATAAAATATTACAAAAGAAGTGGCCAAATTTTAATTAGCATAAGAAAAATGCAACCAGATCAACCACCCAATGCAATCCTATTCTTTACCTCTTCTCCTTCACAATTAGTCAGCACAAAGTCCCTTAAGTTTGCAGCCATCCCAACCTGAATGGAAAGAAATCTCCATAATTGGAAGTGAAATGAAGAAAGTACAAGTAAATTGAACTTCAAAAACATATGGATATGAAGACAAAGATTCATCTCACATTGTTGATGAAATGACAAAGAATTTCATTTTTCCCTTTTGATCCATTTTTTATTTCCATAAAGTTCTATACAAGATTCTCAAAATCCCTGAGGAAGACTAGGCAATAGAGGACTGTCTTGTGTTTACCATTATTTTCATCCTTGGATGATCGAAAGTTAGTGTTCCGCATTGGTTGATTACTAAGATTGGTTAGGCCTCCTATGTGAGGCTACCTCCACCGTCTCCCATTATCTTGCTTCTTTTTCAAAGTTCAGGACACCTCATAGAAGAATGTTTGTTATATATCACCCACATTCTTATAAAGCAACAAAGAGTAGCAAAAAATTGGAAAGCGGGTCCATTATTTTTATTTTGGACAATTTGAAAGGCAATGAATAATATTGCTTTTACAAATGAAGCGCTTTCCATATAAAGACTCAAAGCATTTTGTGTCTTCTTCATTGGTTAGAAGCTAAAATTTTTATAATTGATAGTCTTTTGACTTAAGTTAAACTTTTTATTAGGCGGCTTCTAGTTGAGAATCAGGTTTTTTTTTTTGCATATCGTTTTTACTTATTTGTGCAATCAGGTATATTTCATTCTTGTAATCTCTGACCACTATTTAGGGGTACCTTTTTTAATGCCCCTTCATAATTAAGCTACTACTTATCAGAAAAAACACTACAAAAGGAAACGAACTATGCCATCTTAACAAAAGGCCTAATACACAAAAAACTTTGAGGATCTAACATACAAATTAGGCTATCGGGCATTTTACCTCAAATTAAGGGGAAAGTGACATCAAGTCATTTATGTTTTAGTTTACTAATATATATATTTTTTTTTTCAAAATTCAAAATTCTAGGTGATTAGGAAGCTTTATCTTTTTTAATTTTTTATTCCAATTTTCAAAGGATTTAGTTAGCCATAGTCAATCTTGTTGTTTCCTATTTTCTAAATATTTAGTTTAGGTTCTGTCTGACCAAGATTGCTTATGTCAACCTGCTTCTCTCCATGCTTGTTATGTGTTCCTGACCCCTTTATTAGTACGATATCAAAAACACATTCCTTTATGGTGATCTTGCTGAGGAAGTGTATATGGAGCAACCACTTGGTTTTGTTGCTCATGGGGAACTTGGATCTGTGTGCAAGTTACGTCATTCTTATGTGGTTTGAATTCACTCTTCAACCATAGTTCGTCGATTTAGTTTAGTGATTTAGAGTTTGGCATGACTGTGAGAATGAACAAACCATTAAATCTTTTATCATCATAATTCTTCAGGGCACTGTATTTACTTGGTTGTTTATGTAGATGATATCATCTCATTACATGCAGTGGTTAGGATGGCATTCAGAAACTAAAGCAATGCCTATTTAACCACTTTCAAATGAAAGGCTTGGGTGGGAAAATCGAAAAATTTCTAGGCATTAAGGTAACTCAATCTAGTCCCACGTGGCCATATTTCTCGCAGGAAGTATACTTTAGACATCTTGGGAAGTTAACATGTACTACACTTTAAGCCCGTGGACACTCCTACTGATCCGACCGCCAAACTCAGGATTCTCAGCACAGGAGCCTCTACGATCCTAAGAAATATTGATCACTGTAGGTAACTCAACTACCTCCCCACTCAACCAAACATTTTCTTCCTATGAGTGTCGCACCGCTCCTACAATCTCCGTGATAGCCACTACGACGCCATTATTCGTATTCTCCGCTATGTCAAAACGAACACTAAGACAAAGTGTGTTGTATGAGAAGAAAGGTCATACCTAAGTTGTTAAATCGGTTGGAGAATCATAAGATATTCTTCCTAAGATATTATCCGGGTTTATCTCCTTCCTTTCGCATTATTTTCCTTCATTTTTTGTATTGTATTTGTTTCATTTTTGTGTCTTCCGACCTATATAACAGAATCATACCTGATTTTATATCTACTCATTCAATGAAGAAAACATTATTTCCTTCTCTCATTTCACATGGTATCAAAGTCATGGTTAGTTATGGAGTGAGTCATCTTCTCCGGCGGACCTTCTCCAATAGGCTGTCTCCCACAGATTTTCTCCAATGGGCTTTCTTTGTCAGATCTTCTCCGTCCAACCTTCTCCGTAGGATCTTCTCCGTCGAAGCTTCTCCATCGGACCTTCTCTCATTTCTTCGCCGACGCCGCCGAACCTTTTCTACGAATCCTCCCAGTGGATCTTCTCTATCGAAATCCTCCTACGGACCCTCCATTTGATCTTCTCCGGTCATATCTTTTCCATCGACCTCTTCAAGAAACCTTCTCCGTCGAACCTTCTCCGCTTCTCCATCAGATCTTATCTGGCAGATCTTCTCCGGCGACCTTCTCCTCGCGAGCCCGCCAAACTTTCTCCATCTGACCTTCCTCTGACCCTACCGCCAACCCTCATCGTCGAACGCCCAATGCACTTTCCTACGCACCTCTCCTCCGATTAAGTACATATGTAACAAGTCAGCGATATGACCTATATGCTCCAGCTTGAGGGGGAGTGTTGAGAATTATAGGGTATTCTTAGGATATTATTTGGTTTATCTCCTTCCTTTCTTGCACATTATTTTCCTTCCTTTTTGTATTTTATTTGTTTCATTTTTTTGGCTTCTTGACCTATATAAATAGGTAGGACCTATACTGTATTTTACTCACTCACTCAATAAAGAAAAGCATTCTTTTCTTCTCTCATTTCACATTAACTATAGTGATGTAGACTAGGAAGGCTCACCCACAAATAGATGCTCCACTTTAGATACCGTGTTTTTGGCTGAAGTGTAACCCTATCATCCAAAGAGAAGTAAGAAACAGGGGATGTAGTGGTCGCTCCAGTGTTAAAGGAGTATCGAGCCATGGCTCAATGTGTGAAACTCATATGGCTAAAACATCTTCAAAGAGTTGAGATTTGAAAATAATGAACAAATTAAACTCATTTGCGTATAATTGTTGGCAAGTATATATTGCGCCTAATTCAATTTTCCATGAAATGACCAAATATATCAAGCCACGTCACTCATTAGTGAGAAGATCACATCAAGATTCGCGGGCTACTAGTCACCAATTCAAATGACCAACCGTAAACATCTTCATCAGCCCCCAAAGGTCCTACGATAAAGCAATATTTGACAAACTCGATGCACATTACTTGTACGCTCTTAACTGGAGGTGGAGTGTTGAATATTATGAATTTACTATTTTCCTTTAAATATATATATATACAAATATATAAATATATATATATATATATATATATATATATATATGCGTGTGTGTGTGTGTGTGTGTGTGTGTGTGTGTGTGTGTGTGTGTGTTTAATTTAATGAGCAAGAGAATCCCGCTTTCTCATTCACAATATTCCACAACCCTACTATGTGGATGATGTCTACTTTTGGATTCTAAACAAGAATTTATATATTTTGAAATTCCTAGCCAAAACTCATGCACATATCAATACACAACCCTAAAGAGGTGTTTAGCAAACATAATAGGGCCCAATCCACCACTGAAGGAAAATGGTTTATTTGAGGAGGATATATGTGGTTTAATCATAAAGAGAACAGTCCCTATTATCAAAGCAAGAGAGAAATAAAAGAGGAAATCTCCGAGCAAATGTAATTTAAGGCTTACTACAATCAGCTAGAGAAGAAGGTAAAACATGTTCTCATGAACAGATCTTCAGAGGCTGAATTCACCCATTTCAATAACCTCAATCTAGAACTAAGTATAGCTTTTAACACCTAATACAAGTAAAATGTGATAGACAACTCTAAGAATTCACAAAGCAAAATAGAGATAAATGGTAGAGTTCAGATTTTAGTTCAGGAACATTAAGGCAAAACCCGTTGGGTGCAAACTTGGATTCACATATTACTAAATATAAAAAGGTATGACTAAGTCAGACATATTAATAAAGAGTTGCACACTATATCCAACATTCTCAATGAAAATGTATTAAGATGATGTACCGATGTGATCCTTCGAGATGTTAAAGCATTTGCTCGCAACTTCTTCACCACTCATGGTCATGATCATTAGCCAGAATAAGTAATTTCATTTATCAAGAATCTATATGTAGACTGTTACATTAACCATACAGGGAAAAAGAATCATTTTTTTCTACAGATCAACCTCCAAACTGTCCATGATGAGACCGTCACCCAAAACTTTGTTTACATAAATAAATAAATAATTGTCCCAAAAGAAATATGATGAAGATGAATCTTTAAAATATACATTGTTAAATGATCAACTCTCCAAAAAGCTCAAGCTTTTTGGATTTAGGTTTAATATGAATATCATGCCTTTAACACCTTCCCTCACATGCAGCTTCATACGCACAAATGGAGAGTCAAATAAACCAAATAGAGTCCTTCATGGACTTTCAAAAATGGGGAATAAACTGAAAAGATAAGGGCTTCAACTCAGACTTCTCACAAACTATTAGGCTCTAATACCATGTTAAATGATCAACTCCTAAAAGCTCAAGCCTTGGTATGGATTTTGGCCATAATACGAATATCATGCCTTTAATATACATCAAGAAAGAGAATTTGTGTTAGTTGCAATTAGAGTCAAATTAGGGATTATAGTTTGAAGTCAAATTAGGATTAGTAGTTGAATCAATTAATCTGTGAGTCATAATAGGTTGTTAGAATCCTGGTACACTTTGATTTTTTAGAGAAGCCTATAAATAAGGTTAATTGATGTAAATCAAAAGAAGATAATTTTTAGTTATTATTGATATTTTCTTAACCATGAGGGGTAGCTTAGTTGGTTAGGGTTTATCAAATGATCACCGGTTTGAGTCCCTTCAAGGCCACTAGAGGTTTAACCCACAAGAACCCTGTGGTCCCGTGATTAGTCGAGGTGCACGCAAACTAACCCGGTCAAATTACTAAGAGGTAATATATATATATATATTGTTTTCTTTACAACACATTGCACCGCTAATGCGACTTCCCGCATGATTTTTCTTCTTCCGTGGAGGGGTATTTCAGTGTTTAAACAGTTTAGAACTCAGAGGCCAATAAGCCAATTCTCTAGTCCTGCCTTAAACGCAAAGGGTAGCTGTGAAGAATGAGCCAAACTTTAATTAATATCTATATAATGTGATTAAATTGTATAATGAAAAATATCCTTTGTCAATAAGATTTCCTACAATTATTTTCTATATCTGCACTAAAATATCTCGCTTCCACAAAACAGATACCGAGAGAAAAGAAACTATATATAAAATTTAAACAACTACATGAATCCCCACAGTCAGCCATGATCGACTACCCGAAAAATGCACTGTTACAAAACCTTGTCAAGCAGAGGGCCAAACGGAGATCCACCAAGCATTGCATCTCGACTGAATATTAAAGTCATTAAGAGTTTCAAATAATAAGAAAGTTATCGCTTCCATGCAAAGATGAATGAAATTTTAAAATCAAGAAATTAGGATTCAAGACAAGACAACCTCATCTTATATAAAACCTGTGGATACATAAGCTCCAACAAGTTGCAATCAATGGAGGGTATCCACTGATTCACGTGTCTCATGATGCAACATCTCTCCTCGTTAAATGACCAAATCTCCTAAAAGCTCATACTCTGTAAGACGCATGAACACACACACACACACACACACACACACACAGGCAATATCATGCCTTTAACACCCTCTTTCACATGCTGCCTCATACCCGCATGTGAAGAGTCAAATAAACCAAATAGAGTCCTCCATAGACTTTCAAATCAACAAATGGGGAATAAATTGCAAAGAGATGGCTCAAACCTAAGACCTCCTACCAAACCAAGGTCTGATACCATGTTAAACGACCAACTCTCCTAAAAGCTCAATCTTGCAGGATTTGGATTTGATATGAATATCACGCCTTCAACACTCTCCCGTACAACTTTGTTTGAAACAAGGTTGCATCTCAGTCTCCATCTCTTAAGGAAGAGGTATTGTTTGTCCTACTATTTTTAGTCTAAAAGACAACAGTAATTAATATATCCTTCTATCCTTCAAACATGTCAGTCATGGAGCCAAGACTGCAGATATAGTTTCACTATGCGGTTAATCCCTACTACAGAAATTCAAAAGAGAAAGCAAGAAATGAAAGGAAAAAGTTAAACAAATAAGTAAGGGGGAAAATAGCACCTTCCGATCCCGGGGCCCCACAAAGATTGAACTCGTGATGCATTTACCCCACGCCCATTTTTTGCTACTTCACCAAAGTCCCAACCTTCACCATATCTATAAAGAGAAATAAGGATAATGGAGACAAATAAATCCAAATCTTGATGGTTTCAGACGAAAAAAGATGCACTGGATAAGTGAACACTCACATATAGATACTTGAACCATCAATTCCATCCATATCCTTCGATAGACTGTGGAGCAAATTTTTAGCCTTCACCTATGATTGAGTACACGCCTATCTCTTAGTTGCATCATTTGTACATTTTATTCATAATTGCAATAAAATAAATTATTGCGTAACATAAAGTCCAATGTATTCATTTTTTATCGTAGTCTTTTGAATTATTATCCAAATTTAACCATATACATTGTCGTTTTTTGTTTTTTACCATAATAGTTATACATAACTTCTGTTCTGAATTGAGGTTATTCATATTCATCTATAACTTTTCATGCCTTCTATTTAAACTTCAAAATGAGAAAACTGAAAAACAATTTTTTTCTAGCAATTGAAAAAAAAAAAAAGTGCAGGAACAGTCTTTCTTTCCAGATATAGGCAACACGGATCTGGAATTAACTTCACTTCTAAAGAAATGCCCAAGAAAAAAAAAAGAAATAAGTAAAAATATACAGATTAACATGTTGTAGATTAGAAAGAATATTGTAGAATAAATATGAAAGGAATAAAAGGTATAGAATCTTTCCTTAATTTCTTTTCTATACGGAGACTAAACACACATACAAAACACATCTTAGCACCAAAATTAGGAACATTCCTAACTCAATTACAACAAATCCTTAAATTTCATTGTGATTGCCTTATTCTTCCCTCGGGTGATAAATCACAACTCCCCAATCTGCCTCCTCACATGTCAATATCTTCTTCCCAACCAACACAAAAAATTTATCAAGTTTCAAGATGGGATTAAGAATGTGTGTCAGTGTGTGAATACGTGTGTGTGTGCGTGTAAGAGAAAGAGAGAGAGAGAGGATTTTCCAGTTTCCACTAGAAACACAAACTAGCATGACAATCAAAAATGATACATAGAAACGGAAAAAAGCAACTATAAAGTCAAATTTGTTGCCAACTCAAAGTCTATCCGATTTAAGAAGGATATAAAGGTTTAGAAGCAATCAACACAAATCCCCTAGATGTGATACAACTGGTTAGAATATCAACTAGAATTTTAATATGCACTTTTCCTATGGATTTCACTGCTGAGAACTTAAATTGGCTTTCTAAATAAGTTTTTCATTAGTTGTGTCAGTAAAAAAGTCAGACAAAGTCACATACCATGGTCCTTTTCATTATGTGACCCATGATCAAAAACCAAACCCATCAACCTCGACAAGGGAAGTCATATAGTCACTATTAATCATGTTATAGAGTCCCACAAGAAAACTTAAAATAAATGCAATATGTGCTAAGTGTAAAAAACAGATATTATGAAGTTCTCTATTCAAAATCATGACTTAATTATTTAATATTGGATTTGAATGAATAGTGTTACAGAACATTGGTCAACCAATGGAAATTATCAAACTTTGCCCCATATGATAGCATGATTGCAAGTCATACACTTGTTGCCTTCAAATTCAAAAGATCAACTTTTGTCCTTGTTCCAATTTTATTAAAGGGAGACCTTTTATGAAGCATTTAACATTTCATAAGACTTTTATATAAAGCATTTAATGGGGGGGAATGTGATTATGAGAAATAGGAGAAGAAATGAACAGTCATGAGAAATACCTTATAATTAACTCCATTCAAAGACAAAAGATCATCGAATCGCACGCTCAACCATAAAATGTTCACCGGGCCGTATTATTTACACATGTACTATTCTCAATGCAAATTTATCGGCCAAGCTTCTTCTCAAATAGTAACCTGAACAATTCCATGTGGAAATGTACCGTTTAAAAGGAGGCAAAACTCTTTTAAGGAAAAAGGACAATTTTGACAGGGCAGCCTTCTATCAGAGGTGGCAATTTTTGGCACAACTCAGTAACACAACTCAAAAACAACATGAAATTAGCAAGTCCTGAAACAGGTTAATCATGTTCATGTTATTTTTGAGCCAAATTTTACTTAACCATTTTATTAAACCAGTCATGTTAGAGTTCAAGTCCTCAAACCAAACACAACCCATTTTAACACATCTAGTTTATCATGTGTTAACACAATTATGACTTCACCCCATATAGGACCCACTTACTCATATAGTTGTAAGTTTTAAGTTGTTTTTTTTTTTTTTTTGATAGGCAAAAGTGAAGAGCCATTCAAATTTAAAGTCAAATTTTAAGATTTGACTTTAAAAAATAAGTAATTGCAAGAATTTTATTATACTTGATAAATCATTTTGGAAAATAAGCCACCTTTAATTCTCGCTACGCTCAATGAGTTAAACAAGTCATAATTGTGTAGGTGCGCATTCAAAGTTAAAATGGGTTGTTCATGAATTCCATTAATTAAACATATTTCAACCCACCAAACTCAACCTATTTATCAAATGGGTTAATAGGTTTTCTCCTGTTACCCATATACAAAACAAATTGCTTTCATATCAAAGAAATTTGACACAATTATTAAATAGCTCATGTTTATATGGACTAAATTTCAAAGGATTTTTGTCCATGACATGGCCTAATCGCCACTCCCCTCGCCTTCAATGAGATCCTCGTGGAACAAAAGTGAGCTAAACACCATTTGAAAAGCAAAGTACAAATAGAACATAAGAACCGAATTATGACCTTGTCCAAAACAGAGTTCTCATCAAATGGCCCACTTCCATGCAAATGATTGTAGACAACATCCAACACAACACGAAGCTAATACGGCTAAGTGCCCGGGAATTTAGAAAAACAACTTCAAAGCGGGATTGCTGAATGTGGATGTGACACAAGATAGCATATCCAGGGTCCTCTATGATGTAAGACGTAAAATTAGATCTCGTTATTCTTTCATGCAAACAAATCCAAGACCTCAATTGCATCTATCTTTCTAAATTCGCGTACGCCTACGGACTTTGGGTTACTAAGATAGCTTCCTTTTAGGAACCCTCAGAGAACAGATTGTACTCATAATAAATGATTAATTAGCACATGCAAATTTATTAAAACATAAAATAATTCAAATTCGACATGTAGGGCAATTCTATCCCACCCTGCACTGTACTCCATCCTCATCTCGACAGCCACAATTTCAGCTTCGTTGTTCAATCGAATCAGAGGTAATGTTTCCAGGATCTTAGAATTCAGATAATCGCTTATGTCATTTCGAGGGAATGATGCCAATAAACATGAAACAATTTAATATGGTTTTGAATCAAAATATATATTTTTCTACAAGAAATTTAAAATAAAAGATCTTCCAAAATAAGGTAATAAGATAGGACTACACTAAAAATTAATAACCTATCTAGTTATTCAAAGTAAGTCAAAGAGAAACAAAAATGTGACTTGGCAATATTTCTTTATATATATATATATATATATATATATATATATATATCCTAAATCTTGATGTGTAAAACATAAAATCGTGATGTTTAAAAACATATGTGCAATAGAATATTGAATCAGAATTGAAAAGAAACCAACTTATGTTAACAAGAATTTAGGTTTCTAAGTCCCCTCGATAATTTTACACATTATTACTTTTGACCAATCTAATTTTCCAAATTAATATATCATTACCCACATAGAAATTTCAATTAAAACCCTCCATCTTTCCATGTCAAAATTCCATGAGGTAAAAGGCAAGAGGCTAAGCCCCGGCATTAGATGCATGACATTGCTTCGATCCACTTTTTCTTTTCTTTGTTGTTTTTTTTTTTTTTTTTGGTAAACAAGCTCCTTAAATTCAAACAATAATTTTCCAAATGAAACTATAAAATACAAATAATAATAATAATAACAATGATAATAAATAGAAGACAATACAAAAAGGTTTTAGGACTCGATATACCGGGACAGGCAAAGAAATGAAAATTACAAGAAAAACAAGAAAAGGGAATTTTTAGGTTGCCGATCCATCATAAGGAGTCTTAGTAGGACATTGGTTTGCACCTCAATGACAAGGCATCCCAATACTATAAATGCATGCTGACACGAAATATGGGATGAAAAGTGATAAAATTCTGTATTTTAGATCGACTATGCACCCTGTTTATAAAGGGGATTACATGTGAAGAAAAAAGGAAACAAGAGACATAAAAAGGAAACTAATCATTCCTAAAAGCAAAGGAAAACGAATCGAATCCCCAATTTAAGTGATTCTAAAATACCCTCCTATTCTATTTACAAGTCAACATCTCTATTTGATAAATTTTACTCCCTCAAGTTGAGGAATACGTCTTCCATTCCCAACTTGAATACAAGATCGTGAAACATTGAACTGCTTAACCTCTTTTTGTTAGAATATCAGCTAATTGATGTTCTGATGGAACATAGGACATACACACTACTCATTCCTCCAATTTTTCTTTGATGAAATGTCTATCAACCTCAATATGTTTTGTCCTATCGTGTTGAATAGGGTTATGTGCAATATTGATAGCCGACTTGTTGTCACAATAGAGCTTCATAGGGTCATCTCACTTGATTCTCAAATCATCTAAAATAATCTTCAACCAAAGTAGTTCACAAAACCCTTGAGCAATGGCCTCTAAACTCGATTCTAGATAGACGAATTTTTGCTACCACATTCTGCTTTTTATTTCTCCATGTTACCAGATTACCTCCAAGAAAAGTACAATTCCCTGTAGTTGATCTTCGATCTACTATGGAACCTGCATAGTCGTGACGGGGTGTATGCTTCGTGAGCAAGAGTATCGCTCTTCTAGAACAAAATTCCTTTCCCGAGGTTGCCTTTCAAGTAATGCAAAGACCTCGTAGCGTACTGAAGATGAGGTTCTCTCGATCATGCATGAATCGACCGATCACACTCATCAAGTAGGCGATGTCCGCCGAGTGTGAAGCAAGCGTATACAGCATACCAACCAGCCTCTAGTACATTCTTTTACCCACCATTGGTTCTTCTTTAGCTTCTCCCAACTTGTGGTTTGGATCCATTGGGGTAGAGACTGGTTTACACCCAATCTTCCCTGTTTCTGCCAATAAATTCGCCACAATTTTTGTCGAGATGAAGATCCCTGTAGAATATGCCACCTCACTACCGAGGAAGTACTTCGCTTCCTAGTTCCTTTATCTCACAAATTCTTTGCTAATCTTGCTTCACATCATGCTTTATCTCTCTCTATCATTTCCAATACCATGATGTCATCAACATAGACTAGAAGAGCAAGCATTCCTACAACAGAGTGCTCAGATGAAGAGCAGGGTCACCTTGGCTTCTCAGATGTACCCAAACTCTTTCATGACTTTGAAAATCTCCCAAACTAAGCCTCCTAGGAGATTGTTTTAGCCCATAAAGGGTCTTTTTCACTTGGGTGTAATAATCTTTGTTACCCGCGTTCCCTCAAACTTAAAGTGGATGTTCATGTAAATCTCTTCATCTAAATCACCATGAAGAAATGCATTTTTAACATCATACTATAGGAGTTGTCAATTATAGTGGGCAACCAATGACAAATGTGGATTCTTACATTGTTCATTTTGCAACCTAGCAAAAGTCTTTTGACAATCAAACTTATGAGCTCTCGAGGTACTTTGCTACTAATCTTACTTTATGTCTCAAGAGATCCATCAAATTTTATATTTTAGTGAAAATTCACTTGCAATCACAATGTTTTTCCCTTTCATTTTCAATGATCTCCCATGTTTTATTCTTCTTTTCTAATGCACTCATCTCCTCTCTCATAGCATCCTTCCATTCCTTTTGTCAATGCCTCGTAAATAGTAAGCTGTGATGATAAGGGTGTTTAAACTCACAATGAAATTCTTAAGGGCTTCGTGATAGATGCTTACAGGACACATAGTGATAGTAGATAGCTGCCTGCTAGTGAATTCTCTCGTGCCTTTTCGACAAGAATGGGAAGGTTTAGGCTCCAAAGGTTTGTTGAGTCAATGGAAGTTTCACTGTGTCAGGTAGTGTAAAGGTGGGTTTGATCTACCGTGATTTCATTCCTGGGTCCGAGCCTGATTCTCTTAGACCTACTTCGCTTTGGAATGGCCTTTTCCCTGAGTACACCTTAGGAATCGTGGAAAATTGCGAGTGACACCGGTCAATCAGGATGAAACGGTTCATGGAGAATAAGGTGACTCAGTTCTTCATCACTACGGGTCGAGGCATGAGGAAGGTCGGGTGAGTTTAAAGGACTCACAATGACTATCTTCCATCAATGAAATCTACCCCTGAAGAAAGGACTTAGGGAAAAAAAGTTGTTTTCGATGAAGGTGACATCTCTGAAGACGTGAAAATTTTCTCGTCGAGGGTTGTAAACATTTGTAACCTTTTCAGTGGATAGTAACCAAGGAAGACACATTTTATGGCTCAGGGTCTAGCTTAATTCTATGTTAGCTGCGACACGAACAAATGCAAGCACCCAAATACCCTAGGAGGAGCCCGTTTGAGGTTCCGGGAAGGTGGATAGAAACTCTTGGCACTCTATGGGGACTTTGCTGGGCTTCAACACTCGTGAGGAAATTCTATTTATCGTGCATGTGGCAATAAGAAATAAATTTCCCCAATAGGACTTAGGAGCATTCCCTGAAAGAGTAAGGCTCCTGTCATAAGTAAATGCCCATTTTTCCTCCTAGCTTACCCCATTTTGTTAGTGGTGTGTTAACACATGACGAGTCATAGAGAATAATTTCGTGATTGGAAAATAGGGTGACAAAATCTGGTTAAAGTAATTCTAGCATTATCTGCCTTAAAGCTTTTTACTGACCCCAAATTGGTTTTGAACCATTAAGTGGAACAGGTATAATAAAGATTCAACATCAGATTTTTGTTTAAGAAGAAAGATCCATGTAACCCAAGTGTAGTCATCAATTAAGGATACAAACCAACGAGCCCCAAAAACATGAGGTATAGTCGAAGGACCCCATATGTCATAATGAATTAAATGAAAAGGATGAGAACTTCTTTTATTGCTAATAGGAAAAGATACACGAAAAGTGTTTCTACACTAATGTGTTTCGCAATGAAACTCGTAAATATCCGATCCTTGGAACAAATAAGGAAACATGACCTTTAAAACCCTAAAGTGGATTACCTAGACATAGTGATATAAACTAAACTGTGATTCTTTATTCTCGAGGAACCGAGAAAAGACAAGGACAAATTATTACAAGTTTTAAGGGGAGATAATTCAAGGTGGTAAAGACCGTTCCTTTCATTAGCAAGTCTAATCCTTCTCCCGAACCCTGCTCTCGAAAACACAATAAGAAAGGAAAAATAACATAACATTTAAGATCATGAGAAACTTTTTGAATGGGAAACAAGTACGTGGATGACAATTTTTGGTACATGGAGGACATTTTATGATATGGTAGGTGTGATATATGTCTCCGAAACCCGTAATAGTAGCTGAAGAGCCATCGCACCATAATTTTCTACTTTCAGTTAGGAGTATAGGTATGAAAAAGTCGAGATTCGTGTCATATGGTCTATGGCACCGAGTCTATTACCCAAGAATCATCATAAACCTTGTTCGAGGCATTTATGGAAAAGAAAATGAAGGTGTACCTAAAGAGCCAAAGAATAAGCTCCCGTAGGTTTGTCAAGGAATCCCAAATGCTTCTCAACTTCTTTCATTTCTTCATTATTGAACCTACCTATTGCTAAATTTTCCCTCACAGCTTAGTCGGCCTCACATGTGTGTCGAGGCCTTGTCGCCTCCACGGCTTTCCCCCATTCTCTAATTAGGTGGCTTACCATTCACCTTCCAACACTTCTCTTTGTGTGTGCCTTAGTTTCTACAATAGGGTGCACCAAAGATTGTCCTTCTTGTTCTCCTTCCACTCGATTGTTCTACCTAAGTGTTTAGGCAACCATTTTTTTCCTTTCTCTGGATATTCTATTTTTGCTACAAGGGCTAATCCATTCAAGGTTGGTGGTTCAAGCATGACACTCCTTCAGCTTTCCTCTCCTTGAATCAGTGTCACCACCTCATTAAAGCACGAAACCTCCTGCTTGCCAAGAATCTGGATTCGCACCTGATCAAATTCTAGGTTAAGCCTAATAAGAAAATCATAGACTCTATCTTACTCAATGAAATCCTTTAGAACAGCAGCATCCTCAGGACATTTGGTTTTTATCACCCTATAATGATCAAGTTCTTGCCACAAAGTTTTCAATTGATTAGCATATTCGGTAACTGTTTTAATTCCCTGTTTTGCAGCAATCATCTTCACTCGACCTCATACTGGAAGCCAGACTTAGCCTTTGAATGTGTTTGTTGGATTGCGTCCCAAATTTCCTTAGTCGTAGCTAAGAACATACATGTGTCGCTAATATCAGGAGTCATAGAATTCCACAGCCACACCGTAATCATAGAATCTTCTTCATCCCATACTTCAAAATGGGGATCTCCTAGTTTCGCCCCGTACTCCATAAGATGGCTAATCTTCCCTTCCCTTTCAAAGACAAAGGAGAACAAGGTAATTTTTTCCATCCAACCTATATGCTGCCTAAATATTTTGCAATTCCTCAAGTTGCTGAGATCGAACAATCTCCTCTGTTTGTGCAATAGTAGTCATCTTTGCAACCACTGACATCTTCACTTAAAAAACCCTATCGTGAACACCGCTTTGCCTTCGTAAATCGTGAGCAAAACAAAGCAGAAAGAAAACGTGAAAGAAAAAATCTAGCTATGAGCGTTTAAAGAATGGCAATGAGAGCCAGAATGATGCCCGGGTTTTAGAAACCAATAGCTCTAATACCATGACATGAAATATGGGATGAAAAGTGATACAATTCTGTATTTTAGATTGACTATACACCCTATTTATATAGGGAATTACAAGAGAAGGAAAAAGGAAACAAGAGACATAAAAAGGAAACAAACTTATTCCTAAAAACAAAGAATCAATCTAACCTCAATTTAAGGGACTCAAATAATTCTCTTTATTCTATTTACAAGTCAACATTCTATTTATAAATTTAACACACATGCATCTCAAATTATTTCTTTGAACTAGATTGAAATTTAAACTCCCTAGAAGTCAAGGTTATGTTTGATTACTTGAAAATTTGAGGGAATGTGCAAGGGAAAGAAAATGGAGAGAATAAATAAAAAGAAGAAAAAAATGAAGGAAATTATTTGGAAAAATATGTAGAGGGAGTTAAAGATCATAAATTATATTTTATTTTCTTTGGAATTTTTAATACAACAACTAAACATGAGAAAATCATTTTATTTAGTATTTGTCCTTTCCTAAGTACTTTCCAAAACCAAACATAACATAAAGGATTCCAAGTTATTCAAAATCTCCAAAGTTTTAGAAAAAGCTTTTTCATTTAGCCTCAATGAAAAAAAAGAGAGAAAATGCTAAAAGGGGAAGCCATAGCACATCTTTGTTCGTTGGAACCCGGGCTCAGGTCGCGATCTTTATTCGGCTTTAATTCTCGCTTGATTGTAAGGGATCACATTCTAAGACCAAGCCATCTATACAACCCATTTTGAAGTTTGGTTTTATTTCGGGGTTAGTTTTACTTAGAGGTATTTCAAATAATCTGGCATTTGGGTTGCTTGATTTGATTCTGCCATAATTTTCAATTTCTATCAGGTTACTTTCCACCAGGTGCTTTCCTTTTGATGAGTCCATGACTCTTAGGTATAAAAGGGCCGATTCCTTTAGTGTAGAGAAGTTTAATCAATAAAAAGGTTCTTTTTTTTGCCAATATTGTGTCTTCTTCTTCCTAGTTTTCCAAGACCTAGATAGTTTATCAAATCTAATAACATAATATTCAAAGTTTTGCAACTACTCAAGCTTCTCTTAGAACATGCGATTGTCTTCCTCACAATATTGCATAGGAACCCTAGATCCTAGGTTTGATTCCCAAAATTTTCTTTCTTTTTCTAGTCTTCCTAATTCCTTTCACCTTGTTATGAACTCAAAAAGAGATAAAGAGAGAGAGAGAGTGGGAATGGTTGTAGTACTGGAAATGTTATTTTATTTTGTTTTGTTTTTTTTATAAGCTCATAGTACTGGAGAATTGAAGATCTTATCCACACATATTGGCAAAATTCAGCAGTATGACTCGGTTTTCCTGCCACTGATAAGCATGTGCAACATAAATCACCATGATCATGAATTTAAAGTTTTTATCATATGCAGAGTTTTCTGAGTTTTAGATTGAAATATTTTATTTGAAAAAAAATTTATAAAATTAGTTTGGAACCCGCACGCCCAAAGTAAGGTATTGAAAGAATAATTTTTTATCAAATGCCGCTATCCATGACAGCGGCAATTGAAATTTTTATCAAATGCCGCTGATCATGGACAACGGCATTTGATAAAAATTCCAATTGCCGCTATCTATGACAACGGCATTTGCCAGCTTCTAATCCACGTGGCCCAAACGCACTTCAAGAATAGGGTTGTGTTAAAACCTAATTCTATTTTTTCAAATGAATTATTTGAGTCTAAAACTCGAAGTTTTCTCCATTATCAGCTATAATCCATCTTAGTTCACAAATCGCTGTGAATAAGACTTTGCATAAGCAAAGGTATTATTTCATATCCAATGTCTGGAATTCCATCTTACAAAAGTATAAACACAGAAGTAATGATAAAAATAAAATATAATTAATTAATAAAAAAAGAGTACTTCAAGTATCGAGGTTGAAATAAGAAATTTACCCACACATTTCCATTTCTCCTTCTCATCATCAACACCAGCAAATTGGAAAGTTGGCAAAAGATGTAAGTGAGAGATACCTTGATTACATAATCTTTTAGATGAAGAATGCCCGTCGAATCCTTCAAAACATCATATCTTTTAACTTTAGTGACAATGTGCTATTTTAAGTCTTAGTTTTTAAAATAATTTTTTGAAAATTAGATATTAATGTTTAATGATTTTTCATAGAAATTATAAGCAAGAAAAACTACTAGGCACAATTGTTTGTCATAATCTAGGTAAGGACCATAAAAGACATAGGGGTAAGGGATGCCTAGAAAATATGTGGAACTTACATAATTAAGATCATTTATTATCAATATATCATTAATAGAAATTTCTATTTAAAAGGATTATTTACTAGGAAAATAATAAAAACAAAATCAATTCAATTTTACTACGAAAATGATAAAACTTCAATGAGTTCTATTCACATAAAATCAAAACGTAGATAATCCCTACTCATAACTCAAATACTTTTGAGGTGAAAACCCCATGGCGTCGACGCCTTTCTTTCTTTCCTTTTCTACCGTTGAGAATCATAGATATTCTAGAATATTCTCCGTTTATCTTCTTCCTTCCTGTACATTACTTTCCTTCCCTTTGTATTTTATTTTGTTTCCTTTTTGTTCCATTCTTTTGTACATAAATAGGTGTCTCTATACGATGTAAAACTGACTCACTCATTCAATAAAGAAAAGCATTCTTTTCTTCTCTCATTTCACATTACCTAGTAAAACGAACATTTTCCTTACATGATGCCAGATTTCTAATCCTTCCACAGCCTCTCTGAAGTCAGTTCTGAGAGCAAAATAGTGAATTGCAATCCAAACATTCACACCAAAGAGAAACTAGGTTAGATCTCTAAGGTTAACAGATCGAAAATCCAGAATGTGTGGCACAACAGAACGTTTTCCTCTTGTCCACTAGAATTTTTTTACTTGGTCTACTTAGGCAATTTCCAAATATTCAGTGCTAAATTCCTCCCATAAACCCTGCTTTTCAATATGATATTTTCTACAAAATAGAACCCATTCCTTCTATTGAACTCAACCTGATACGACACTCAATCTGATTTGTCCATTTCAAGCTTGTAATCAATCCCCCTCATAGCCTAGAAATTTTAAGAAATCACAATTATCCAACCCATGGCCAGCATCAAGACAATGGTCAGTGACAAAACCATTGAAATAACCACTGACCACCCAGAATGCTACGTCATATGCTAACATACAAAACCACAACCAACTAGCTCTACTCAAGCTGCAAGATATTATGAAAACAGTATAGGTCCTAGAGATCTTATTTGTGATCTTGAAAACACCTAAACACTTTAGATGTACCCTTTGTACCTCCCGTTGAGAGTTGAATTTGTGTGAACATACATATTTATACACAAGTGTTAGAGAAGAGAAAGGAAACAAGGTTAGGTCAAATTGGAAACTAAGGAGAAATAGAAAAGAGAGGAAAAGTTTAATGTGGGATTAGAAGCTAATCCCAAAACCTCCTTCCCAAGAAAATTTTCATCTTCGCTATGTAAAGTAAAGAGAATATAAAAAGAAGCAGCATTTTTCTTTTCCACACCCTATCTAGCATACAGGACAGGTCAAAGTGATCAACCAAAAACAAGAAATTTTACCAAGTTGCTTATAGAAGAAAATAGAAGAAAATAAGTCAGCATAATTGTTCAACATCCTCACCACATAAAGGGAAGACATTGTTTACTTTTTTTTTCTTTTTTGATAGGAAAATTCTATAAGTATTAGAGAGGGGAACCATACACCAAGGTATATTGGACACAGTTTTTTTAACCTATATTAAGAATTCATTGAAACTAGAATTCTCGCTTATCACCCAAGAAAACATCTATAATTACAAATTCATAATATTTTTAGAGAAAAACCTCTTCCAAAGTCCAAGAGAGATAGGCAAAATACCCGAGAAGTGAAGGCAAGATAACCACCACGAAGTCGTGATGCACTGCGGTGGTCATCAAGACCGCAATAGCAAAATAGAATATCCCCAAAGCGCACTCATGTAAATAAAAAGTGACAAAGAGAGAAAGTAATGAGAATCCAACTTCACCTCATAAGACTATAATAGGGACTGTGTTCAAAATGAGATTCAAACTATAATGCAAGGATGACAAAGGATGTGTCTAAATGAGTCACTCCCATCCCGAATTTACCTCATCTGCTCCATACAACAAAGTTTTTATGGAGATCAAAGCCCTTTAAAGGTTAAGGCCTTTGCTTTGTTGGCAAATTTCATAGGAAGGTAAACACCAAATGACTAGTTACAATCGAGACAACCTTATAAATCCCTTTAGTCTTCAATGATGGACTCTTTGGGTAAAGGAGATGGACAAATTAATCGATCACCTTTCTCTGTTGTCATTTCACTATTGGGTTGTGGCACGAGCTTTTCAATTTAGCAAGCTTAATGTAGGTTTCCCCAAGGAGTATAGAAGATATGTTTATCATCATTTTTAGCGCCAAATTCCATTAGAGGCAAGACTTTGTGGCATGTTAAAAGGCATGATATTCATATTAAACCCAAATCCTACAAGTTAGAGCTTTTAAGAGAGTTGGTTGTTTAACATGGTATCAGATCTTGGTTTGGCAAGAGATTCCAGTTTAAGCCACCTCTTTGCAATTTATTCCTCAGTTTGTTAATTTGAAAGTCCATGAAGGACTCGATTTGTTTATTTGACTCTCCACGTGCGAGTATAAGGCTGCACATGAGGGAGGGAGTTAAAAGGCATGATATTCATATTAAACGCAAATCCAACAAGCTTGAGCTTTTAGGAGAGTTAGCCATTTAACATGGCAAATTGTATGCCTCTCTATGGTATGCTTTGTTTGGCAAGAGAGAAATGCAAGAATTTTGTAGAATAAAGAGGGATTAAAGTGGAATCAGGGGAGTTATTTTACATTTATTCGTCTTTGTGGGCTTTCAGACCCTATTTTTAGAGGAGTTCCACACTCATCGCTTTACAACTTTTTTTATATAGATAAACATAGATATTGCAAAAGTCCACGCTTTACAACTTAATTGGTTTATGTTTGTGATTCTCCATACTAATTTGGTAACATTGGTATTGAAAGTACTTTTGTAAGAGGGATTTTGGCTCTTGTTCAGGTTGTTTGTTTTTTGAAGGAAGGAAATCTCTTCCTTCCTTTGTACTTTTTTTTCCTAACATATCATACTATTTTTCTACTCAAAAATCAAACTAGTCCTTAACCCATATATCGTCAGTTCCTCAAACCCATCCTATTATTAGGGCTGAGCACTGAAAGAAACTATCCTCATTGCCAGCTTTGCATCTATGGATCAAGAGCAATCCCTCACTTTACAAATTTTAGGTTGCAGAGGACAAAAGAAAAACCATGAATGGATAGACAAATTAATACCCATGTTTTAAGTTTAGCAATTCTGCAGTTACTCATTATGAAACTTGAAAAGTTGGTTTGCAACCTTATATCTCAGTACTTTCGAGTCCATAATTTGTTTACAGATTACAATAGATTCTAGAATACATTGAACTCCAAAATTTTTTGAAGGTGCAAAGGAAAAAATTTTAAACAATGCCAGATCTAGATATAATAAAGAATGTATTTTTCCAATCAGAAACAACAAACTTCCATGAGAACAGGTTTTGGATCAGAAACACAAGGAGAATTGATTCTTACCTGAAGTCTCTTATATGCAATTCATAAATACTAATATCAGAGAAAGAAAGAAGAGAGGTTTCTCATCTCCCAAATTATCCCATCCTTCAGGTTTTAGATCATCAGAACAAGATCAATTAATAATGTCCGCCTGGCATCTGCAGATAACCTATCAGAAGAAGCACAAACAGTTATAAAGATGATGTCTAAATTTGAATATGTATGTGCACCACAAGCATATGTTGATACAAACTTGTTAAGGTTAGTGATACGAATTTTAGAATATAGAGACACCTTAGTTATTTTCAGAGAAGTATGGACTAACTGAAAGCCTGAGACAACCAGCATAATTTCTCTAGCATATGGATCATTGGCAGTGCATTTTCAATTTGCAGTGTGCTAGGATGATAGACAGAGACTCTATGACTCATAATAGCAACCTTCCAACTTTTTGGTCCCCACTCCAAACACCATTAACCTCCTCGAGGCTGACAATGTCTAAAGGATCACCACCTGATGGATCCCTGTAAATGCAAGCACGCACAACCTGTTTCGATGTACTGTTAGGAGAAAAGAATTTATACAGAAGTAATACGAGAATTAGAGGGGAGTGGTGTGGAGCAAAGGAGAAAAGCATAGACTGGGCAATAAAAGATTTATCGGAATGTAATATACTTGAGCAGTGGAGCCTAGAGGTGAAGTAAGGTTACAGCTTCTTCAGAGAAAATTGCACCAAGAGGGCCTTCATATGAGAAATAATTCATCTAGGACACCAGGTAACTGTAAAACCAGTAACATTGTTGCATTGCCCATCAGCTGTATGAAAGAGAGGGAATTAGATGTGTGGTTGTTACAAGTTGAAACTCTAGTAATTATGCCAAAGGCGGTTTACTTTTGGCTAAGATCATAAAGCCATTATGATCTGTCAACAAAACAGAAAAAAGGTAAATTCATTTAAACATTTCAATACTTAGGAATTGTACTAATTAACTCCAACTAAACCATGCAAACTACCATGAGGATGATATATACTTCAAAATGGAGAAAGAAACACCTAGCCCAAGAGAAGCAAAATAAGTAGAACTATTTTGGTTGACAACACTGCAGCAAAGAAGAGCAAGACAGGACAATCCTGTAATATAGAACCATAAAATTACCTCCTCCACGAGTGACACAGGATGAATAATGTGCAACAACTGTTGGTTAAACCATCCATCTACCTTCTCTCCAAAACCTACCAAATAAATGCCATAATATCAGTTTTCACTACATTTCCCGAACACATACTGAATTAATAAATGAAACAAAGAATGGCCCACAGCATTCCTGGAAATGTTGCTATCCCTATTGAAAGTGCAGCCAGCGCTTACAATTTACTTGGAGCACAGAAAGTCCATAAGAATTTAAAACCAAAGATATGGAGAATCCTAAAAGTTCCTAAGAAACTGAGGCTCAACAGGATACATGAAACTGATTTTTTCAAACTCTAGGATAATAGAAATGCTGCAAAAAAATAATCCTCTCTTCTTTCCAGCACAAATAAACACAGTGACCTAAACATTGCACATCACAACATAGTAAGGCATGCTGCAATTAAAAGGTAAATTTTCAAGCAGCCTTTATGGAATGCCAGTTGCAAACTAACTTCAGCTACATAGAATATGGCGATGATGTGAGATGCAAAGTAAATACTCAATAAAAACATTCCAAGATGGAAAGTTAAATCACCTTTGCAGTGGGATAAGTTAGAGCATTTGCTTATTACAAAAAATGATACATTATTCTTTGAGTGATAGGCTGTAATGTCTATAACAACTATAAAAGAAGTAAATACAGAACCAGGCTTACAACTTAAGGCAGCAATTGCTAACTGGCATTTGATGAGACTTTAGCATCTACTGTCAGAGTGGACTTTAAAGCCTTATAACCTTGAAGTTGAGGAAATTTATTCACCTAGAAAAGTTAAACAAATTCTAAGACAATTAGTACCAGCAACCCTATGAAAAGGAGGTTACAATTGAGCAAACCACAAGAAAGACCGCAACCAGTAATAACACTGCAAATTTATGATGGAAATGAAAATGTATTACATTTATAGGAAGCCCGCCATTGTCTTCTTTCTAGCTTAATCTTCACATCATAACCTGTTCACATGGATGAGGTTTCTCTTCAACCATATTACTATCCTAGAATTTTCTTCAGTTATACAAATCGCCACAAATTGGCAGTATTGTAAAATCCAAACCTATGATTCCACCATCCCCAATGGATAAAGCAGCAATTTTACTGGAATACAAATAGCAGGAACCATCTCCAACATCCACATTCCATGCAATTACAGACTCACTGACCCAGTATGCTCTAGAGTACGACAACTGTCCTGCAACTGCAAGATTTCGAAGTTCATTAAAAGCTTGCAATTTTTAGCACACCAACAGATAATCAAATTCTTATATGAAGCAACTCTAAAGTCCCAACCCATAAATCCAATTCAAGGGCATAAAAGCTAATCACGGGATTCGGATGCCTTTTTCAAGCACCCATTTGTTTATACAGCTCATCCAAAAGCATTCGACTCAAACAATAATGTTGCATTCAAATTCTTAGAAGCATCATAATTTTCTAATCAGGGAAATGTACAGTGCTACATTCCAGTAAAATTAGAGAAAATGATCAAAACCGTGAATAATTGATTTTCATAATTTTGAACCATCAAAAGTGCTTATCTCCAAATTGAGTTGGCGACTCTATACATTGCAATATCACAAATGATCAATTTAAATAACAATCTTTGTTGCTCGGAAAGCTAAAGAAACCCCCAATTTATAACTCCAAAAAAAAAAAAAAAAAAAAAACAGTTAAATCCTGTGAAGTTGAAGGGAACTTCAAGGGCATGGCGAGACAGCTGCAGAAATTAATGGATTGACTGTGAAAGGTCTCTGGAAAAGGTGGAAGAGAGAGAGGGGCATGGGGTTGAGAATGATTTGAAAGCGAAACGAGAAGGTAAGAGACACTTGGGGGTTTGTTGAAGGAGTGATTGGCAGGATAGAAACTGAGGTGACAAAAGAGCCATGGAAGTGGCAATCTACTTTTCAGATCCTCTTAGGATGTGAGAAAACATCAACAGCCACGCTCATCCTGAGTTGAGAAACATCCTGAATATCTTAAACAGTATGTTCTTGGTGAGATCACTAGTTGTCCTGAGGTGGCCCTGCACAATTAACCCATAGAATATTAGAATAATCCTAGTATGAGTCAAAGGATCATAAAAACGATAAAACATGAATACAATTATATTTTCATGCTAAAATTCGAGATCACGGATCAAATTATGAGAGACCCCAATCATGTCATCTATATATTTATAATACAATATGTTAGTTTGTTAGAAAATTAAGGACAGATATCTTGATGTTCCTTAAATCAAAAGCCATCTGATTGAAATATATGTTTATTTATAATCACTAAATTCATATACTAAAACTTGTCAATAATGGTTATATTGTTTCTTCTTGTTCTTGATTAATTGAAATTTTTACTTTCTTTAAATATTTCAATCCATGATCATATTTCTTCAAAAAAAATGTTTCCATCCTTTTTGGATAGGGAGTGATAGTCTAAAAGTTTTGTTCCAAAATAATATATTTTTAAAAAATTATCAATTCACTTGTTTTTGAAAAATATCAAACTAATATGTCCTCATCAAAATCGTAATTAATGACTATAGTTTTAAATTTTTTTTAAGCTTAAAACCTAGCTATTGACATAATAAGCCTTAAAATTAAAATCGTAGCTACTAACTAAGTGCTTTGGGTGATCAGGTTTGGAGCATTATTTTTAACAATGTATTAGATTTATATTCTTTTCTTTTTTTTTTAAATGTATTATGGGATAAAACTCCATAATCTATGTTCTTGGAGATCTAAATTACATGTACCAACTAAAAGAATGATGAGATGGATTACGAAGCATAATAACAAAGAAAAAAGTCTATACAATCATCCTAAGGCATTAATGAATGGGAAATTTTGTTCAATTTTTTAATTGTATTGCTTTTTTAAGTTTAATAACATATTCAAGAGATAATGACCCTTTTCTAAGTCATCAATATATTTTCTTGAATTTATTTATTTCTCAACTAAATAAAGTAAGAATTACCTTGAGAGCGTTATCATCTATGTATCATATGGGGACATCAAACATTATGTTAAAAAGACCTTCTTTCATAATTGTTTTAGCTTATGAAGTGATCCTTCTAACCACGTGTTAGGAAGAATTAGCGGATGAGGGAATCCAAAGGGAGAAAATATGCAGGAAACTGAGGTGGTGTTTGTTTTTTTCACTTAATATTGAATGTTGAGCTTAATGTCAATAAAGATGCACAAGATAAGATAAGTCATTGCTTATTTTTTAACACGGTACGAAAAGGATGCATAACGACGATTATTCGAGCTTCGCTTAACGGCATCTGATCGCTTTTAATTGTAATCGAAGCCTTTTAATGTGCTCGAGTTTATTTTCTCACTCTCGACGGCTCGTGATGGATTCAGGTATTGTTACTCCCATCCCGCCTCGATTATATTTTAAAAATAATTTTTTATTGTTTTATTTTATACTTTAATATAAATAATAATAATAATAATTAGAATGTTTTTTAATAAATAATTTATAAAAATTCATAATATTTTTATTTTTTATGAAATATATTAATTTTAATATAATAAATATAAAAAAGCAAATATAAAAAAATCAAAAATCAAAAATCAAATGTAAACGGGACGGGTTTGGGAATTTTCTTAACCCCGCCCCGCCCTACCCCGCCCCGTTTAATTTTTTAAATGAGACAAGTTTGGGAATTGAAAAAATAACGAGTCACGGGATAGTCAGCCATCTCCAAAAACCCTTCCATACTGTCATCCTTATAGTATGTATTGCTAGCACTTTTATTTGTTAGGCAATCCATGAAGTTTTATTTTTTAGTAGAGAATGAATTTTTCGAATGTAGTGTGCCAAATATTTTCTTACTTTTTCTTATTACACTTTTTAAAAAAATTTCAAAGAATAAGCATTTAAATTTTTTAAAATTAAAACAACTTAATATCAACCGAATAGCTTTCAGCATTGTCAAAACAAACACCAATTCGAGTGTAAGAAATGAACTTCCATAAAGAAAGGTCCAAGGTCACCTAAAAGGTACACTCCGCATTATGAAGGTTGGTGTAATTTTACAATTTTGGTTTAAGGTCAAGTAAAGGCATGATATTCATATTAAACTCAAACCTTATAAGTGTGAGTACCATGGTCTTTAGACCCATTACTCAATGGACTCAAAGCCTGTTTGGCCAAAGGCCCACCCGACCAGAATGCAGCTTGCCCAAGCCCACTTACCATATTAAAACTCGGGGGCACTACTACAAAAAGACATTCTAATTTGAATGCTAATGATGTAAGTGTGATACATTTAGACTAAAATTTCTTTCCCGGTGGACGCCCCCAAAACTCCGGGGTCCGCTGACCACCTCAACCTCGTGGAATACAAGGGAGGCCTGCTACCCGACGCCACTTTGTAAAATTCCAAGCAGTAGTCTCCTTTGTACGTAGCTCTACCCAAATACAAAACCCAGATAAACCTGTCCCAATCAACAATATATGCAATATATATCCAATACGGCCACTGGCCCATCAACTGGTGTTTCAACATATACATATATCCAAACTATATCCAATAGTTTCAAGCAGCTCAAATGTTTTACTTTATACAACATATATTAAGTCACTCAAATTCTAATACATGTAAATATCATCAAAGCCACACCCGGCTTTCTTCTTATCTAACCTCAAGGACGAACCGTCTTCACGCACGCTCCCTGTACCTGAAAAAGGGGGATCCCACGATGGGGTGAGCTAAAGCTCAGTAGGAGAATCGCCCTAAGTGGGCTACTCACCACCTAAGTGCGCAATGTTCCACAACAAACATTCAAGCAAATGCATGATCCTACTTGAATGTCTACCTGACTAACTCAGATCCCGAGCCCTCACCGACTCTCTCACACTCGCCTAAGCCTCGTATGAGAACTATTAATTTATTAGTGGGCAACCCTCCGATGAATATATATCAATTGGGCCGCTCCGACGATTGATATATATTATTTGTTTATGGACTACCCTCCGATGAATAAATATCAACTGGGCCGCTCCGACGGTTGATATATTATTTAGTTTGGACTACCCTCCGATAATTTAACACTTTTAGACAACCCTCCGAACCATTTTCCTCTAGACTCATCTCATGCACTAACTCCTATAATCCTAGGATGTTCCAGTGCATATGGAATGCATGTATGTCAATTCCAATTCAGCTTAATCAACTTAAATATATAAGCATGCATATATTTACAAAAACAACCAATTCACACAATCATGTCATGTAAATAAATTAATTCACACATCAAAATTAGCTCACTTGGGCTAATGATCATACGCGAGTAATTTAATTTAAATCACTCGACCAACAAGTATTTTCACAAAAAACTATATTTTGAGAACACTATTCCGGGAATAATGAAACCCTCGTTTACTATTCCCAGAGAATCACAAAACATCGGTTCACTTAGTGAACCCGGATTTCACGGCCATTTCCGGCCCTATACATACCAAAACACCATTTAATCCACAAATCAACACTCAATTTATCCAAACAGCCCCTACCCACGGTTACGGCTGCACCATGGCTAAAAAATATTTCACGGTCCCATGTTTTGGGACCGATCCAACGGCCCCTCACAGCCTCATTCAACCGAAACATTAGTAAAACATTTAAATTGGAGTAAAAACCTGGCGAGAGAAAATCCTACCTCTTGAGTTTGTCAAACCGCAAAATCCGGTCCACACGTATCGCTCCGCTGCAGAACGCTTTCCTTCTTGTCTGGGCCGAAATCCAATCCATTCGATCAGTCTCGGATCTTAGAGAGAAGGAGGACCTTCTCACTCTAAAACCCCCATTTCCGTTTGCTGCCAGCCACTGCATCTTCTCCTCCTTCATTTCACGATTTGGCCTTTGCTTTTGTGTTGGAGAAGACAAGTCACTGTTGGCAATTTTGTTTTATTATCATTTAATCCATTTACTTAATTAATTCACTTCTTTCTCCAGTTTTGACATTCTGGCCTATCTCGGCCATTCATTTCATCATTTATCTACTCATACCACTTGGCAGACATGAGTACTTTGTTCTCATATGGACTTCGTCAGATCGGTAAATCGTTTACTAAGACTCCGAACCGCGATGCCCGAAAAACGGTCGAATCCGACTGCCTCAAAGAAATTGCGAAATTTTACGTGCTAACTAGATTTCGCGAGACGATTCCAACGGTACAATCCGTTTTGTCATCCGAGATCTAGGGAATTAATTACGGATTTTTTAACCGTAATTAAAATTTTGTAATCAAAATTACGATTTTACCCTTATTCCAGAAATTGGAATTTCTCGGGTCTTACACTTTCGATTTTAGTTTTTGTGTAATAAATGAGTACAGTTTCCTTCTCCGGCTATAACGTTTGTCAAAATGTGTACCTCAGAATGAACATATATCTATAATGTTGTGGGTTTTATAAGTTCTGAGATCATTTTAGATATTTTCTTGAACCTTTTATTGACTTAGGATCTCCTTATAAGTTTTAATTGAATTATTATGTAAAATTTTCTATCATTTAGGAGTGTATGTCTTGGAATGGGGTAAATAGTAGGTAAATATTAAACAACATGACAGTTATTAATAGTCAATAGGCTGCATAAAAATTTGTGTTTGAAAATTTGTCTTTGTTATTTTCCTTATTCTTGTGTTCCTACTGCTTTAGGTTGGTTCCAGGATCCTGCTTCACATGCCCACTTTATTTAGAGCCATATTTTCTATTAGCTCTAATTCCCTTACTATATTACTAATCACTGCTTATTCCAAAAAATGTTTTCCTTAAATGTTTCTTTATGCATATTTCATTTATGCTAAGACAAGTAATTGATTTGCAGTTCCAAGCTTTTGATTTCCACAGTACAACAAGAAATGAGCCTTTCTTGCAACTTTTTCATTGTCTTTATGAATATCCCTTTGATCAGAAGTGTTAGTTTGAAAAGGAATTTGTCTATCCAAATGCAATGAGACTTCTTTCCACTCACAAGTCGAGATGCTTAGTTATGCGAGACGTGGCCTGCGCAAAGTAGTCGAACTCGTCAAAGTGAGTTACTGGGCTCCGGGCGTTGAGGCCTTGTTGGCGATATAGCCTGAGCTTATCTGACTCTTAGGTTGTATGACCTGTGCAGAGTAGTCGAACTCATCAAAGTGAGCTACTAGGTTCCGGGCGATGAGGCCTTGTTGGCGATATAGCCTGAGTCGATCCGACCTCAGGTCGGTGGCCCGTGCGCAGTCGAACTCACAAAGTGAGCTAACGGGGGTCTTCGGGCGCCAGGCCCTGGGCTGGCGATATAACTCTGAGCGCCGATCCGACCCCCAGTTGTACGACCGTGCAGTAGTTGAACTCACAAAGTGAGCTACCGGGCTCCGGCCGAGGCCTTGTGCCACGATATAGCTCCTCGAAATGACCGACTCAGTCAAGCAAGGGCTCGTGCGCAGTAGTCGAATCCTTCAAAGTGAGTTACCTGCCCGGCCTGAGGCCTTGTTATCTAAAGAGCTCTGTAAACTGAACCGATTCGCGTTGCCCTTTGACTTTCAATTCTTGGAAAGGTGCGAGTGCCTTTAATGTCAGTTCGTGAGAATCTGAACATTTCACGTCTCTAATGCTTTTATCCTTCTTATAATGGCGGTTTATCATGGCGGAGTTTATGCTTCGATATTCTCGCTTCCTTCTCGTGTGTAGTCAAATCATGTTTAAATGAAACGCTGCTTAATCGCCTTCGCTTCTGGGATCCGCTCAAGAATCGGGTTTAGTTTTGTCGACCTCCGCTTGTGGAGTTGTGTTTTTCCCCTTGGGGTCTCCCTTTATGGGAGTCATGTTATTCCCTAGCTCTGTGCTAGGGAATGCGCCCGGAGAGGGCGGTACACTTCAGGCCGCTTTCTCCGTTTCTATTCTTCTTTCTCTTCCTCTCTTTTCTTCTCCTTCTCCTTCTTTTCATTCTCTCTCTTCCTCCCTTTCTTCTTTCTTTCACATCTCATTCTTCCTTTTCCTTTCTTCTACGCACAAACTCTTTCCATCCCTTTTTCTTCTTCTTTCCACCTCTTTCCTCCTTTTCTTCTTCTTCCTCTTTCTCTGCAGGCTTTTTTTTTTTTCGAGGGAACTCGCTTATCACTAAGGTTTCCAATATGTAATCGATGACACTATTGATTGTAATTGAATGTAATTTTGACTGGAATAAAGAGAGATTTTTCCTTTTTAGATCATGAATTTTCACGTTATGGTGTATTTAATTTTCTCAAGATTCTATGGTCAGGTTGTTCAGAATGTCAACTAAATCACCAACAAACGCTCCATTCATCATCCGAAAGTGGATAATGCTTTATTTGAGATTACAAACCAAGGTCTATCGATAAAACGCTTTAAAATGCTCCGTGATTCCGTGCATGATGTGGTGAATTTTTCCTCCTCTGCTTGAGCTCGTGAATTGCCCGGTCTCGATGACTCGAGATA
>JAEQBH010006913.1:0-126960 GCA_016808115.1 Tetrastigma voinierianum | reverse complement strand
GTGATGAAATATATTTAGACATTATTGACTACATTCTTAAGGGGTTAGGCTAAAATATGTCTTATGTGTGGTTACTGAAAATAGGCAAACTGCGTTGTATGTTGGTGGTAAAAAGAGGAGGCGTTTATCTCATGAACTGGAAGTTTTATCTATTTTTGAAACTGGGAAAGGTGGTTTAGGAAAAGATAAGAAGCTTATAAACTACAATATTATATTTTAATGCATATAACTAGTCCTTAGGGTAAATTTTTTTTTTCAATAGAACATCAGTAAGAATTTGGATATTCTAAAGAAAGTGGAAAAGTGCTTCAAAATTTGCTTAATATTTACTTTCTTAATATTGAGCTAAAGGTGTTAGTTATTATGTTTTTATTGAAGAAAAAATAAGCAATCCATTAATGCGATTTCTGGTTTTTGTGTAGTAACATCACTTCTATGCTGATATCTTTTCAAATGTTTATTTGACTGAATTGAACTTGTGAAGACAATCTTGTTCTGCCATTTTTTAAAGATATCAAGGCTATCACCTATTTTTCATGTTGCTTAAATATTTCTTGTAGGTCCTTCGTTATTTAAACTTTGTTCCTTCTTTCCGTTTTTATATTCCTATGTCTTAGAAAACCCTGAACATTCTAGTCTACTTGATCACGTTTAGACTGTGAGAGAGAAATTATTAAGGCAATTTGCTTCTTCTATAAGATCATCTGGACAACTATTCTGCAGAAAGTGTAGCCACCAAAGGTTTGACACTAGTTGCCTCTCCTGCTAAGCAGAGAGATCAACTTGTGGAAAAAGCTTGTTTGCTATGGACGGAAAAATACAGGCCAAAGATTCCAAACGACATGATAGGGAATCAGTCACTGGTGTGTGTGCACTAGTTGTTGTTTTTTCAACTTCATTTTCAATGTAAAATTTTTCTTATGCACATATATCTATTTGAAGACATCTAACATTTCATATAGGAAATAATGTGCAAGTGAAGCAACTTCACGATTGGTTGGCACATTGAGATAAGCAGTTCATGAATACTGGGAAGGGGAAAAAAAAGAATAATTATGCTTGTGGCGCCCTAAACTCGGGGTGTCCGTTGACAACCCGTCTACCCGCGAAAAATCTATACGTCCCGTGTCGCGAGACCCATACCTGAGTAAAAATAGCCACTTGGGCCCATACACAAATACTCATCAAAATACACCCAACTACATTCCAATAGTTCAAGAGTTATTACATTACTCTTAATACAAACACATATTAAAATCCTTACAATTCTAATACATGTTATACAAAAACATCAAAGCCACAAACTAATTTCTTCTTCAAAATCGCATCTAAGATGAGCCGTCTTCCTCGAACGCTCTTCGCACCGGGCCAAGATTCCTCGACTGCAGGAGCTATCGCCCGCATGGAATTGCGCCTCTAGCCGGTTACCCCACCTAAGCGCATAGCGCAATGATCCAATAAACACACACTCAAGTACTCAGGATCCTACTTTGAATGTCTAATGCCCATCCCATGTCTCGAGTCCTCACCGACTCCTCACACTTCGTCTTAAGCCATGTATGAGAAAACACCGATTTCAAAACAAAACCTCGGCTTCGAAAAACACACTACCAAATTTTTGGTGAAAAAGTACTGGACTCACCCTCCAAGGCGAATGTGCTGGAGAACCTTCCAAAACACACATGGGCTCCCTCCCGACGTGTAATCACCATAGGGACCATCTCCCAACACCATTCTCCGGAAAATCCTCCATTGAAATTCCTTTCACAAACATGTTCGTTTTTCTTTTCTTTCATGTCATGCACTCACACCTAATGTCTAGGTTACCCCGATGCATATGAATGCATTATGCCATTTTAACACAATCTATACCAATATATCAATTATGCATATATTCTCAAATTAGCAATCACAACACATGTTATTCGATTTTGATCAAACAACACCCAAATTAGCTCACTTGAGCTAAACACAATCCCATTTCCAATGGCCTACACACACAATTATGTTCTATATAATTGTGGCATCATGTTAACACATTAAACTCATGCATCAACCTATCTATTTCCACTCAACTCAAGTCATTCATTTCAACCAATTTCATACACACCACACATGGACGTTTTTGGTCCAATTGTTCAACCGACCTGCTTTTTAATAAATCAAAAAATGTATCACGGGTCGTCTGGTGGGCAAATGCACTTCAACATACATCATTCCACATTGTGAAACTGACTCCATGGTCGCTCTACTCATATACCCAAGACAATTTATCAGGTAATTTATCAAACAGCAGTAAGCCTGGAACAGTCTGGTGGACTGGCCCAAACTGTCCTAAAAATTTTCACATTTTGGTTCCAAGTTTTATGATCGATCAAAATGTACCCACTACTACCAAATCAACTCAAGATTACAAACACTTAAAGTAAAGAAGAAACCGTTATATAAAACCCCTACCTCATGGATTTTGCTGAACTACCCGAAACCCAAGGCCCACGCTGTAGTCTCCCATCGCGTGTAACAATCTTTCCTTTTTGTCTGGCCGAGAACCGATCGGTCTGATTGATCAAAATCTGTGAGAGAAGGTGCACTTTCTCTCTCTAGATTTCAAATACCCTAACCCACTGCATCTCCATTTCCAGCAATGCACGATTTGGTCTTTTTGAGGGAGATGAACACTGTTCATCTTTTGTCTCTTCCTCATTAACATTCAATTAATACCATACATGTCCCTTCTTCTAGATTTTTGACACTTGGCACTATCTAGGCCGTCCATTTCCATCATCTCTCTAATCTTGCAACATGTGTTACAAGAGTATATGTAGTGGGTGACTTTTGTTACATCACATCTCTCTCAAACCTGTTTTATGGCACCTGACACCCGCTGGCTCTCAAAATGTGCAAATTTCGACCGTTCCCGCACCCGACAAAATTCAATGTGCAGTTTAGATTTTGCGATACGATTCCAATGGTGAAATCCGTTTCATCATCCGAGATCTAGAAAAATTTTGGATTTTTATCGAAATTACGATTTTGCCCTTTTTCATAAAATTAGAATTTTTTCGGGTCTTACAATGCTGCTAAGAAAGCCATTCTATTAAGTGGTACACATGGTATTGCGAAGACTACATCAGCCAAGTTGGTTAGTTAGATGCTTGGTTTTTAGGCAATCAAGGTAGATCATTTTCCTGATTAATATTAGACTAGACTATGTCAATTTTCTTTTGTATTCCTTGGCTATATATGTTACTTCCTATTTAATTTGTTTAGGTAGATGCTAGTGACAACCGTGGAAAGGATGACACCAAAGTCGAGAAAGGAATAGATGGAAGTACAACAAATTCTATAAAGGAACTTGTTAGTAATGAAGCTCTAAGCGTTAACATGGATCTAAGTGGCAAGACTGGGCTTTTATCAGACATGCATCAAGAAGTAACTTATAAGAATCCTGCTTAATTGTTGACTATAATTCCAGTTCAAAGCATCCAAAGACTATGCTGATTATGGATGAAGTTGACAAAGCACGTCCGGTTAGGAGATGTAGGGATCAATATTCCATTGCTAAGATCAAGACTCTAAAATTCCAAATCATTTGCATTCGAATGACCGCTTACACCAACAACCAAAGATTCTTCACGATTTGTATAACTTTATTATGTATTATATTTTATGTTTTTGTTAGTATGGTATTTGATGGTAGTTTGTGGAAAAGATGTTAAATGTATTAATTGTGTTAGTTTTTTATTCAACACAGGTATTATTGGTGTACAGGTGAAAATTTTTATTAGAATACCATTTTTTATGCAGGGTTATATTTACAAAAAAAATGAACTTCTTTGCGACGAAATTAAAATCGTTCGGAAAAATTGAAGGATCATCTTTTTTCGCGACGCTTTTTATACGTGGCAAATGTATTTATTCAATTATTTTTTACCTTTTTTATTTCTATAAAAAATTATTTGTGACGATTTTTTTTACGTCGCAAAAAATTAATTAAATTATTGGTTTTTACATTTTCTATTTATGTAAAAAATTATTTGCGACAATTTTTTTATGTCACAAAAAATTAATTAAATTATTATTTTTTACATTTTTTATGTAAAAAATTATTTGCTACGCTTTTTTTTACTTCGCGAAAAATTAATTAAATTATTATTTTTTACATTTTTTTATTTAAAATTTATTTGTGACTATTTTTTTTACATTGTGAAAAGGTAATTAAATTATTATTATTTTATTTTTTTTATGTTGGTGGAATAGATTTTAGTAGGTTTTTTGAAATTTTAGCGACGTTTTTTTTTCGTTGCAAATTTTTTTTTTTTGCGATGAAAATAATACTGCGTTGCAAAATACTTTATGCGACGAGGCTATTGCGACAAACACACAATGAAAAAAACCTCGCAAAAAATAATTTGCGACGATTTTTTTTTTAATTTAGCGACCAAAAAAATCATCACAAAAAAAAGATTTTTGTTGTAGTGTTGGTTTGTAGAGAAGAGTATTCATTGGTGGTAGATGGGTCCATGCCCTTCTCTTTGAGTGGGGTAATCTTGGTAAAGGGTTAGGGAATTTAATACCCTTGTCTGTGATTATGGGGAGCGAGTCTGGGTGGGTGGGGTCCATGGGAGAAGATGAGAGTGGAGTAAAAGCAAAGAAATCAAGGGAGGGGAGATCTCAGAAGGATTTCTGGAAGGAGGAGGAAGAAGATGAAAAAGGGGGGAAAGGGTTTCATGGCTTCTCGGTATAAGGGGCTTGTATGTAATATTTTAAATTTTAGGGGTTTAAATGCTTAAATGATAAACTAACCAAATTATGTCAATTAAAGATAAAAAAATATTGTATCCAGTATGGTTTGACCCCTTATTTGGTTTTTAGTTTTATTGTTATAGATAGTATAGTTGTACATTAATTATGATTTTCTAAAGAAAAAATTGAATTTTTATTTTTGATTTTATTTCAACAAACGACATAATGAAATATGAATTTTAGTTATAAAATTTAAAATATTTAATATTTTATTGTTGGTTGGAGTTTTTTTAGTCTGAATATAATATTTTAAACTTGAGAAGTCTAAATCCCTACAACAAAAATCGTTTTTTGCGACAATTTTTTTGTCATTAAATTTGGTGCAAAATCGCCGCCAAATTTTTACATATTTTTTTTCGTCGTCATTGTCGTAACAACAAGAAAAGCATCTTAGCAACGCAATTTTATTTTCAGCGCAAAAAAATTTTGGTGATGAAAAACACGTAGCTAAAATTCATTCCATCAGCTTCAAAAAATAAAATAAATTAATTAATTAATTTTAGCGACATAAAAATCGTCACTTTCAATATATTTTTCATAAATAAATTTTTTGCGACGTAAAAAAATTGTCGCAAATATATTTTTCTTAAATAAAAAATTTTAAAAATAATAAATTTATTAATTTTTAGTGACGTAAAAAAATCATCGCAAATATATTGTTCTTAAATAAAAATTTTTTAAAAATATTAAATTGATTAATTTTTAACGACATAAAAAAAGCGCCGCAAATAGTTTTTTAAATAAATAAAAAATGTAAAAAATAATTAATTAAATAGGATTGTAGATGCGTACACAGTTGCATTTGAGCTATCAAATAGGATCCGCAAAAAAAAAAAAATTTGATTTCATCCATATTGAGTTATAATCACACCATTCAAATATTTAATAAGACTAAGAAAAGGAAAATTTTATTGATAAAAAACAATTACAAGAATCAAAGAACAAATTTTTTTTGAAAGAATACAAGAAATGGATTAAAACCATTTTTAACTACTTTACTCATCTTCTGATCTTTACATTCAGCTCCTGGAATTTGTCCAGCTATTGAGCTTCTAGCTGTAAGTGACTTGAAGGAACAACTCCTATCACTAATAGTCCCTCTTTGTGCATTTTGGAAATCAAGTTTGACGGAACTAACAAGTGATGGAGAAACCAAATGGAGCTATCTATATTCAACTCGATTTCTGGGATGCCAAGTGGATTTTAGTTATCCGACACTCCGCAGAGGCGTTGCAAACAACCTTCCAAAGGTCCATTGGTTTCTGTGAGATAAAATGTCAAAAAGCACACCTCGGGAGTAATTGAATAGAGAAAGGTTGATAATCACTCATGCATTATCACAACATCAAAATATAACAATCAAATATCTTAAAGAATACAAATTTATTATAATGATGCTCATCAAGAAATGAGAAAAGTAAATATTGTTACTTCTAGTCATGCATGAATTCAACTCAAACAATTACAGCACCCAAGAAAACTCCAAAAAACTCTAGAATGCTACACAATAAGATTCTAATGTTGTGTAAATTTTTTACTTCTTTTGTGATATTCTAAAGTTGTCTAGCCTTTATATACACGCCTACAACACACAAATTAAAGTTCTCTACAGGACTCAAATACCAAATCCAAAATCCTACCTTTTCGGGAGGAAGCAGAGACCATAGAGCACAAGGAAAACATTCTTCTTTGTAATGTCAGAGGTTTATATAGACAAACATAAGGTTTCAAGTCAAAACTACTAAATTCCACTTGCACGCCATATATCACGTAGAACTTGCTGCACATTTATTGAACTCAACATATCTATACGATAAGCAAAGTGGATTTTTTAGCTGTGAACCACATTTAACCACAAAACATCCAAAATTATTTTACCTATTATCAGAGTTCCTCAAAATTGTAAAACTCGAGAAAATTCTAATTTTTTGAAAAAGGGTAAAATGGTAATTTCGATCAAAATCCAAAATTTTTCTAGATTTCTGTGATGATAAAACTACTTCACCAATAATCGCCCTACGAAATCTAGCTACCACGCCGGGACTCGCCGACTCGAGACACGTAATTTCACGCTGGAGGCACCGTGCTCCGCATCAGAGTGATCGGCCAGAGAGATTATGTGATGTGACAAAAGTCACCTACTACATGTACCCATGTGACACATGTTGCATGATTAGTGAGAGGATGGAGATGAATGGCTTAGATTAAGCCATGTGTCAAAAATCAAACTAAAGGACACAATGGGAATTAAGTGAAAAGATTAAAAATAAAGACAAATAGTTCCTCTTCTTCTCTAATTGGCCGGAAACTGGGCAAGGGGGGGAGGAATGATCTGGTTTTGGTAAGAGTAGAAGACGACTTATCTCTAGATTTCGCTTTCTGACCGCCGGCTCGTCGGCCAGTAGCAAAGCTTGATCTACGCTACAAGGGCTATGCGCTGACACCGATTCAGGAGTTCCGACAACTCCAAGAGGTAGGGATCTTTCTACTTGGTTTATTCTTTTGGTTAAGAGCCATTTTAATGGACGGAATTGTTATGCATGGATGGCCATGTTTTCTTGGCCCAAAATATTTGAACTTAGTGAAGAAAATCCCTTATTTGTGGTGGCCGTGAATCGAAGGTCAGAGCCTGGGGTTCTACTGCTCACTTGAGTCAGTGAATTTTTAAAAAGCATCAGGATTCAAAACAATTGCTGAATTTATTAAATTCTGCCTTAGCTTAATTTTGGATGTTATTGCCATGGATTAATAACATGATGTATGTGAATTAATTTTTGTTAATATATGCATGTGAAATATATTGGCATGAATTGTTTGAAATTAAGATAACATTCCATATGCACTGGGGCACCCTAGAATGGTAGGTGTGAGTGCATGACATGAAAGAAAAATGAAAATGGTTGTGAAAGGAATTTCAAAGGAAGATTTTTCAAGAATTGCCTTGGAGAGTTGTCCAAACTGGGCTCATCCTGAGGCTTTAATCTATGATTGTTTCGCAGGATTACCTAGCAATTTGCCCTGAGGGTCAGTCTAATATATTTACCGAATTCTAATAGTAAGTTTTCGAGAACAAAAAGCCTTTGTTTTGAAAACTGTATTTTTCTCAAGATCACTTAGCATGTGTGAGGGAATTCCTATGAGGACTCAAGACACGGGATTTGGGTATGTAGACATTCAAGTAGGAACATGTATTTGCTTCGAGTAAGCCGTTGCCATTACATGTGTGCACTTAGGGGTGGGGAGTAACTCATGTAGAGATTATCACTACTGGCATTGCTTACCCTATCGAGGGATCATGGTTTGTGCATAGGAGCGTTTCGTGAAAGACGACGCCATTTGGGAGGCCGATTAAGAAAGTCGGATTGTGGTTTTGATATTTTATTTTGTAAAACATGTATTAGAACTCCAAATTTTGATATATGTTTTGGTTAAGAGTAATGTAATAACTCTTGAACGGTTATAATATAGTTGATGTATTTTTGTGAGTATTGATGTATGGGCCTAAGTGGCCATTTTTACTCGCACGTGGACCCGGTGTGGTCGTTGTAAAATGTTTGACAGTCAGATCTTTAGGTAGAGCCCCCGCATGCTGGAGACTCGCCCACTCCCGTGAGTGGTGTCAAAGTTACCCGACATCCATGAATATTCTCGCGGTTAACGGTGTTGTCAACCCGCCCCAAGAAATAAGGCTACAAAATAATAGAAGATACTTCACAACTCAAACGGCGGTAAACATACATTCTAACAGCCTAATAAACTCGAGCCAATGGGAGGTAGGTCTAAATCACTTATTGCAAAAGATATGTGACCTTGAAGTCGCAGTCGAGGGTATTTGAAGGTAAATCTTTTCAGATTTAGTGGAACTATTATCGCCATCTTCATCTTTCTGAATATTGCTATGGGTTCTTTGAAGGGTACGATGCATCTTTACCTGAAACTGCATATTTTAGATTGCAGGTATAAGGACAATAATTGCTGCTCTAATGATGGAAAAAATGGAACAACTTTCTAAGAACCAGGAACATTAAGAACTGAGCTTCGCAATAAAACACAACCCTCTACAGATTCCATGTAAGACCCGAGAAAATTCCAATTTATGGAAAAATGGTAAAATAGTAATTTCGGTCAAAACCCGAAATTTTTCTAGATCTCGGATGATGAAACGGATTTCATCGTTAGAATCGTCTCACGAAATCTAGCTAATACGTCGAATTTCGTCAAATTCCGAGACAGTCGGAATTGACACGTTTTTCGAGGCATCGCATTTCGGGTACCGTAAAGCGATCGGTGATGTGACGAAAGTCACCTATTACATGTACTCATGTGACACATGTTGCATGAGTAGAGAGAGGATGAAAATGGACGGCCGAGATAATGTTAAATGTCGAAAATCCAAGATTTTAAGGTCAGTGAATAGTTAAATGATAATAAGACGAAATAGTGAATAGTGTCATCCTCCTCCTTTAAACCAAAGACCAAAACATGAGAAGAGGAGATGAAATCTTACAGTAGCTTTTTAGGTTACGTTTTAGAGAGAGAGAGTGTAGCTTCTCTCTAGGTTTACAGGCTATCCGATCGTCGAAATTCTTCGGGACAAGAAGGAAGGTCGCTCTACACGATGAGGCCTACGAGTGGGCTCCAATTTTAAGGAGTTTCACAAACCTCGCGAGGTGTGGGTTTTATCCTACTTGAGTTTTGGCACTTTGTTTAAGTGTGTTTATGATGCTTGAGCTGGACAGGCCGTGAGGGCTTGCTTGACGGCCTCCCAAATCTGGAACCGACCTGTTAGAAAATTTTGAAAACCATTTGGCAACCGTGACTATCCATATCGTTTGGTTAAAGAATGTATAATTTGTGAAACAAATTGTATCAGAAGTATGTGGCCGAAATGGCTACAAAATTCGAAGTTCACAAAGTGAAACCGATGTCAGTATGGCCGCGGAATGCAAGAACCCGAGGGTTTCACTGTTCACGAAATAAATTTTGTGAAAAATGTGTTCATTTGAGTATTTCAAATCGAATTGCTCGTGTTTGTTAATTAGCCCACGCGAGCCAATTTTTGCAATGGATCGCGGGAAATTACATAACATGTTTACAGTGATTTAAATTATGTAAATATATGCATGATGATATATTTGCATGCTATATAAATTGTGTGAAATGGCATAATGCATTTCATATGCACCCGTGTAACCTAGAACCTTCAGTGTGGAGCGCTGGATACCTAATTTTCTTTCGAAAAACGAAAGTACGATTGAGAAAGGAATTTCACAGATGATTTTCCAGAGAATGTGGTCAGGGAGATACCCAACAGACGTCTCGACGAGGACCATGACTATTCGGGAAGTTCTCGAACACATTCGCCTCGGAGGATAGTCCCATATTTTTACCTACATGTTGGTAGTGTATTTTCGAAAACAACAAGATTTGTTTTAAAAAGATATTTTTCTCATACATGGCTTAGGTAGGTGTGAGGGAGTCGGTGAGGACTCGAGACATGGGTTGGTCATGTAGACATTCAAGTAGGATCACGCATTTACTTGAATGTGTGTTTTCTCATCGGAGCATCGTGATATGCACTTAGCGGAGAGTAACCCATTTGGGGTGGTGATTCCACTACTGAAAGCATTACTTCACCCCCGTCGAGGAATTATATTATTTCAGGTACAGGGAGCGCACGAGGAGACATCTCATCTTAGAGGCCGATTTTGAAGAAAGTCGGGTTGTGGCTTTGAGGGTTTTTATGATGTATACATGTATTAGAATTTTAGATTGTAATACGTGTTGTATAAGAGTAAATTTTTAACTCTTAAAACTATGATATATAGTTGGTATGTATATGAGTATTGTTTTATGGGCCCAAGTGGCCGTTTTTACTCATGTTATGTCTTATGATGTTGATTGGGACAAGTTAGGTACTATGGGTAGAGCTCCCCGTACAAGGGAGACTCTGCCCGATTTTCGTGAGTCGGCCTGCGTTACCCGACATCTTCACGAGTATCCCACATGGTCGACTTCGGCAGCTCAACCACCCCCCGGCCTGGGGATCGCCACACTGCACGCAGCTTAGGTACACGAATACCTCGGGAGCTCTAGCTCGTATCCATCACCACTCGTGTGGTTTCGATGTTAGGTTTGTGTATGAGATTGCCTAAGAAATCACTGACAAAAACCAGACATTGTACGCATGTGTTTTGTGTGATCGCTTGATGTGTGTCAGGCGATTTGATGAATCATTGCAGGAAATATGCATAACATGATATGATGTGTGATCATGTGTTATGTTTGGTTTGTGTGCTTAGTGAGTAGCACATAGAAGTGTTAGAAAATACTCGGGAGTTTTACAAGCATAAATCGGAAAGAAAATTAAATAAAATAAATTCTAAAATTTATTTGGTTTATTTGGGAGAAAAGTATTTTCTAAGGTTTGCCAATTGGTAAAACCTAAGAAAATTGAATAAAATAAATTTTTATAAATTTATTCGAAAGTGTTCCTGAAAACGAGAAAAAATAAAAAAAAAAAAAAATATATATATATATATATATATATATATATATATATATATATATATATATATATATATATATATATATATATATATTTGGTATTTTCCAGTAGCTGGAAGTAATTGAAAAAAAAAAAGTGTAAAACGAAAAAAACTGTCACACGCTTCAACCGTGTCATGCAATACAGTCGAGAAATTGTATTGTGACACAAAGAAGCCGAGGGTCATTGGCTTCGTTCAGGAGTGTGTGTCACAATACAACCATTGTATTGTGACCGTAGTGTAGGTTTGGCAAGGGTTTGTATTATAATACACAAGTGTATCGACATAGCGAGGCCTGAGTGTATCATAGAACAAGTCGGGTTCGTTTGTGAGAATGTGTCACGATACAAATATTGTATCAGTGGATCGAGGTCGCTAGGGCTGGTAGTGAAGTGTGTCGCAATACACCTGCTGTATTGTGTCGTAGATGTAAATGGGTTGGGGAAAATTGTATCGTGACAACAGGCTTAAATGGATGGAACAGGTCACGATACAACTGACAGATCGCGGACCGAGGAGGCTTCGAGGTCAGCTGGCTTTTGTGTCGCGATACAATCGCGCAGCTGTACTGCGGACCAAAGGCGGATACGAGGTCGACTATGCGACCACAAAGCCACGACACTACCAATAAGTAGCCACGACACTCCGCCGATCGCAGCCACGACACCTACGGACCCAGCCACGACACGTCCGTGACAGCCCCCACGACAAGATTGACGCACCGCTGCACTGGCGAGCCAGGTGCGCAGGGGTGCCGGGTTAGCAGCCGTGCACTCGTGCACCCAGCCCGTTCGACTTAGTAATCGCTTTCTCGAGTCATCACGCCAGACACCGCTCATGGACACCGTTCACGTGAAAAAGCAGTAAAAAATTTTTTTTAAAATTTTCTTGTGTATGATTTAAAATATAAGATATTCAGGTTGCATTTACTATAAATACATTGACGTGGTGTGTGAAAAATTTTTCTGTGTGAATAGTGTCTCGTGGTCGATTTACACCCTTCGAGATACGTCATTAATGTCACGATGTTTTGATTGCGTGATTTTGTGTTTCAAATTACATGGAAGGACATATACATGGTACGATGTATGCTGGAATTATGATCAAGGCTGGTTACAAGTATGAAATTATATGCATGGTGTGATGCGATAGAAAGGTGAGTGCTAAGGTTAGAACTATGACCTTAGGGATTTGATAATGAAGTGAATGGGTGAAAGCTTAGAATTTTATCGAATAAATGAATTGAGGGTTGGAAGTTACCGCCACTTAGTGAAATGAACTGCCGGGCTTCATGGTCATTAAGTATATTAGTAATTGGCATGTGCATTGCTAGTTAGACTGAAATGAAAATTACATGAATCTTGTTGCCATTTGACATATGTAGATGGCTAGTAAAGGGCGAGAACGTAGAGGGCATTCCAAATACTGCAAGGCATGCGAAGGCTCAGGAGTTCCTAGAGCTGAAGTAGGGGACGATGACCGTGATGGATTATGTGGCTAGATTCACGGAGCTAACCCGTTTTGCTGATGATTACGTGGCCACGGACATGGCCAAAGTCAGGAGATTCGAGAATGGGCTGAAGTTATCCATTCAGGCCAGGATTGTAGGACTTCACCTACAGGATATGGACTCCATGGTCAGGGACAACCCCACTAAGGAGAGAGATGTAGGATGCTCCTGAGCACCTGATGCGAGTGTTAGTAAGCAAGAGAATAGAGAGCCGCCTCTCTTCCAAATCAGAAAGAGGCAAAGAGAGCTTCTACCACGAGGGTTTCGTGAGTCACGACCATCCCGGCCAGTGACAGATGAGAGCATCTACCGTCATGTGATGGTGTGCTACCATCGCGCAGAATGGACATTAATGAGGTGATGGGATCGCCTCAGAGACAAGGATCCCATGGTTTTCGGGACACACACTCTAGTCAAAGGGTAGGACAGAGAGGATACAATACATTCCTCCATTAAAGACGGCAGGTGCCAGAGGAGCTGGCCCCCGCCTCAGAGATACACCTGACACCTCCCATTTCACAGGTAGGCCCGAGAGGCCAAAGTATGGGTAGAGGCAGAGGACGAGGCCCACAAAGTGGACATCGTGGGTTTAGGCGCATCTACGATCACACGCAGCCGAGTCAACTGATCACCCGGGGCGATAGAGGGTACGTTTTTTGCTATCTCGCCATGGGCAAGAGTGTTATTTTGATTCCTCAAAAGGCCGTATTCATTCATCACAGACGGCTGCGGATAGCTGGGCTTCAGAGGTCGAGACCTAGGGAGTGAGCCTTTGTATGTGAGTTCCCTCCTCAGATTGGTGGCGAGAACAAGTATGATATGGGTCGTGGTCAAGGAAATGAGGATCTCTGTGGACTCTACTCACAAAGTGGACCCGAGGATCAGCGGGCATGTCGTAGTTCGATGTCATCCTCGGGATGATCAATGACAAATTTTATGTAGTTGTTATCGATCGTGAGCATAGGAGGGTTACCGCCGCCACGCCAGTGACTGCACACTTTATAGTATTTCAGTGGGGACAAGCATGATATTTGCCCCGCATGCATACAAGTCCTGTGTGTCAAGGATGCCGCACGGTTGGCTAATGTAGCCTTACCCTAGAGGACGAGGAGAAACCAGACTTAGATCTACCTCGAGTAGTGTGCGAATATGTGGATGTTTTTCCATATGAGCTACCTGGACCGCCTCCACAGAGGGTAGTAGACTTCAATATCGAGTTACACCCTGGTACTTCGCCCATCTCTATGACTCCGCAAGATAGATGGAATCCGGGCTGAGTCATAGGAACTCGCAGTCCAAATGCATAGAGCTACTAGATAAAGGGTTCATTGCACCGAGCACTTCACCATGGGCGCTCCGCTCTATTTGCAAAGAAGAAGGACAAGACCCTTCGACCGTGCATTGACTACGACAACTTTCGAATTGTGGTTACGATCAAGAACTCCAGACTAATACCGAGGATCGACGATTCGTTTGATCAATCGAGAGAGCGCGAGTCTACCTAAGATAGACCTTCGCACCGGTTACCATCACCTGAGGGTCAGGAGATAGATATCCCTAAGATGCTGTTTAGGACGCCGCTTATGGGCACTTGAGTTTACTTCGTGATGCCCTTTCGATTGACGAACGCGCCGCAGCATTCGTTACATGATCTCATGCATAGGGCGTTCCAAACTTATCTAGATCACTTTGTCGTGAGTCTTCGCGGATGACATCTGATCTACTTCAAATAAAGGAGCATGAGTATCACTGAGGATCGTGGTTACGCTTGTCGAGTGACCATCAACCGTACGCCAAGTTCGCAGAAGTACGAGTCTCGCTTATCGAGGTGAGATTTTCGGGACACGTGGTGTCAACATCAGCGGTCGCTGACCCGCAGAAGGTCGAGGCCGTGATGAGTCGGGAGGCCAAGTCACCGGTGATACGCTAGCCGATTGACGGGTATTACAGAGATTTATTAAGGATTTCTCCCTGATAGCGCCATTCCATGACAAGGTCGACCCTAAGGAGGTCAAGTTTGATGGGATGACCGACGTGAGGAGGCATTCCAGGAGTCAAGAGGAGATTACTTCAGCTCCTATTCGAGAACTTTATTGTGACAGGGGTACACGGTACAGACGGATGCCTCGAGGGTCTGACCGAGATGTTTTGGATGCAGTCCTATGGTAGAGCCATGGTTCCGCCATTGAAGAATCATGAGCAGACTACCCCACACACCTATTAATGGAGTCGGGCAAATGTGAGTCTTCGCCTTGAAGATTTAGTGCCACTCACTTATATGGTGAGGAGTTCGAGGCATACTGTACCCACAGTGTCCGAAGTATATCTCACGCCAGCCGGACCTCAACATGAGGCAACGCATGGATGGAGTTCCTAGAAGATTATGACTTCACTTCTTTGCATTACCACCCGTAAGGCAAATGTGGTGGTCGATGCACTCCAATCTAAGTCACGGAGTATCGCTAGCATAGCTCCCAGAGTGGCGATGCTCGCATCATGTCAGACACGCAAAGGCGTACATCGAAAGCAGCATGGTACGTTTGGGAGTTTAGTGGCTACACCGCTCTCTTATTGAGTTGCAGGATCGAGTCCCGAAGGCAGGACGCAGAGAGGTGTCCATCGTGACCTGCATGTACGTACGCGACGAGGGTCGGACCGTCCACACGTACGGTAGTCTTCTGTATAGAGGATGTAAAGGGTTCCCCATTCGACCGATGGAGAGAGGAGATTCTCGTGTGGATTTTCACCGTTTGATTCATTGCTCATCCAGTGGGCACGAAGATGTACTAGGATCTTCGGGCTGCCCGTGACACGAGCGAACAAGAGACATGTAAGGGACTTTGCTCAACGATGTCTCACGCTTCACAGTAAAGGTCGAAAGCACCGTAAGCCAGGTCGGCTTTTCAGCATCGGAGGTAGCCGAGCGAAGGAGCACGCCAAGATGGATTTTGCAGCCACTTGCACTGGAGCACCATAGACATGATGTGGTATGGGTGATAGTGGACCGCCACGAAGTTGGCACATTTTCTAGCCGTGCGGATAATCTTCACATCGAGAGATCGCCGGTTATATATATTCGAGAGATAGTCTCTGGCTACATGGAGTACCAAGATCCATAGTGCTCTGATAGACCCGAGATTTTACAAATAAGCACTTTTGGAAGAGTTTCCAAAATGCCATGGGCAATACCTACCGACCATGAGTACAATTTCCACCCCGTACATGGTCGGCCCGAGAGGACTATACAGTGTTAGGAGGACAACATGAGCATGTGTCCTGATCATAAGGATAGCCGGGAAGAGTACCATTTCTTAGTGGAATTCCTTCCGCTTACAACAACAGCTTATCGCGAGTATACGCATGGCACCATAATGGCGATCACGCGAGCCATGCAGTCATCAGTTATGTCGACCGAAAGGGAGAGAGTCTCCATCATCGTCCCTGATCCGACAGACACTCCAAAAAGGTGAGCTCGACACGCATCGCCTTCTCACGACCGTGAGCCGGCAGCTATGCGAGACGCACGACGCCGACCCTGAGTTCGAGGTCGGGATCACGCTCTTCTCGGGCTGGTGATGCCTAAGAAGGAGTGGTCGTTCGGTTAAGCAACCCGAAGCCATCGAGGTTCATCGGGCCCTTCGAGACACTGCAGGTAGGCACCGGCTTACAGCATCGGCTGGCGCGCACGGCCAAGATGTCGTGTCCACGAGGCATTTCACGCCCATGCCCGGCATACTCCTAATCCAACCTGGCGGCGGTGGATCGGGACACCGAGGTCGACACCGATGACCACGAGGAGTGACCGGTGCATTTTGGATAATGTGATCGGGTTTTCAGGACGCAAGACCGCGGAGGCTAGTGAGGTGCTACGGCAAGACTACGGAGTGGAGGAGTCAACGTGGGAGCGCGGTGACACGATAGCGCGCTACACCTATCCCTTCTTGTTTAGGGATGAAGGTACGTGGTTTAGTCGTTTAACATTTAAATGACTATTTACATGCATGATATAGTGCACGTTGCATATGCATGTGAGTGATTGTGATTGTCAAAAATTTCAGGACGAAATTCCTTTAAAGAGGGAAGAATGTAAGACCGAGAAAAGGCTCTAATTTCTAAAAATTCATAAATCGTAATTTCTACCGAACCCGAAATTTTAGATCTCACGACGAACGAATTTCATCGTTAGGAATCGCCTCGCCGGGAATCTAGCTAACACATCGAATTTCGGCCGACCCGAGAGACAAGAGAAATTGGCATATTTTTCGAGGCATCGCGCTTTCTGCGCCATAAAGCGATGTGTGATGTGACGAAGTCACTGAGGTAATACGTGACTCATGTGACATATGTTGCATGAGTAGAGAGATGATGAAAATGGATGGCTGAGATAGTGCCAAATATCGAAAATTTAAGATTTGAAGGCATTAGGTGAATAGTTAAATGATAATAAGACGAAATAGTGAATAGTGACATCCTCCTCCTTTTAAACCAAAGACCAAAACGTGGAGAAAAGGGAGATGAAATCTTGGCGTAGCTTTTTAGGTTACGTTTAGAGAGCAGTAGAGAGAGTTTCTCTCAGGGTTTACTTCGGCACCGACCGCTGACTCGGACAAGAAGGAAGGTCAGTTTATTTGAGGCCTACTAGTAGTTCTAAGCCAAGGAGTTTCGACAAACTCCGTGAGGTAGTTTTATCCTACTTGAGTTTTACACTTTGTTTAAGTGTTTATGATGCTTGAGTTGATTGAGGCCTCGTGAGCTGCTTGATCGGGTCCCAAATCTCGGGAAACCGACTGTTAGAAAATTTTGAAAACCATTTGTGCAAATTCCGCGGATCAGCCCACAGCCGTTCGTTGTTAAATGTATAATTTGTGAAACAAATTGTATTGTGATGTGTATGTGGCCTAAATGGCTACAAATTCGGAAGTTCATAAAGTGAAATCGATGTTGGTAGTGGCCGCGGAATGTGAACCCGGAGGGTTTCACCGCTCACGGAATAGTGTTCAAGGAAATAAATTTGTGAAAAATGTGTTCTGGCCGAAGATTTCAAATCAAATTGCTCGTGTTTGTTAATTAGCCCACGCGAGCTAATTTTTGGTGTAATGGATTGTGAAATTACATAACATGTTTGTGTGATTTAAATTATGTAAATATATGCATGATGATATATTTGCATGTGCTATATAAATTGTGTGAAATGGCATAATGCATTTCATATGCATCGGGTAACCTAGAAATTAGGTGTGAGTGCATGACACAAATTTTCTGAAAAACGAGCATGATTGCGAAAGGAATTTCACATGATGATTTTTCGGAGAATGGGGTTAGGAGACAGTCCAACAGATCACTACGGATGAGGACCATGACTGTTCGGGAAGTTCTCCAACACATTCGCCTCTTGAATAGCCCCATATTTTTACCGACACGCCAAGAGTTGTATTTTTCGAAAAACAAATAAGATTTGTTTTGAAAAGATGTTTTTCTCTATACATGGCTTAGGCAGTGAGGAGCTCCAAGTGAGACTCCGAGGACATGGGTTGGTCATGTGTGACATTCAGGATCACACATTTACTGAATGTGTGTTTTTACTGAGCATCAGATATGCACTTGGGGGTGGAGAGTAACCATTTAGTGGTGATTTTAATTATCGGAAGATACCACCTGCTGAGGAAATTATATTATTTCAGGTACAGGGAGCGCACGAGGAGACGACTCATCCTAGAGGCCGATTTTGAAGAAAGCATGATTGTGGCTTTGAGGGTTTTTATGATGTATACATGTATTAGAATTTTAGATTGTAATACGTGTTGTATAAGAGTAAATTTTTAACTCTTGAAACTATGGTATATAGTTGGTATGTATATGAGTATTGTTTTATGGGCCCAAGTAGCCGTTTTTACTCATGTTATGTCTTATGATGTTGATTGGGACATGTTAGGTACTATGGGTAGAGCTCCCCGTACAAGGGAGACTCCGCCCCGACTGGGTGGAGTCGTGGTTGCTTACCCGACATTCACGCAGTATTCCGCGGTTAATCTGCAGTCAACTGACTCTCGGTTTGGCGCTGGGCTACATTCCAAAAAGCGTCTCCTGAGAAGCTTTCAACATATCCGCGAAAGGCGTATAAACTTAAAGAAAATAAAAGCAAAATTGGTGGATGTGACATTTAAGGCAAACTGCTACAAGGGAATATCATAATGACATTATAGCAACAATGATCGAAACATTCATAAGACAAAAATAAAATTATATATGTGAAAAACTTGAAAGATTAAATCATGACATATCATGTTAGTATATACTATGCACATTGATGCACAGAGCACACAGAAATCTCATCCAGGTTAGTACAAGATGGGTCAAACGTAAAAGTCACAAAAAAATGAAAAAAAAAAAAGAAAGAAAAACTGTTAAATTTGTATTTAAAGATAATACGTATAGTGAAAAAGTTGGGTTTTAAAAGTGGATTCAATCAAGTGCATTAAGTCAACATATAATTGAAGTGAAAAAAGAAGATGACAAAAGATGGTCTATAAAGATCTCGCTTCGTTAAAAAGTGCTATAAATGCAATTATCGTGTTGACTTCTAGTTTCATTAATCCACAAGTTTCCTGATTCAAATTCCAAGAAAAAGTGTACTAATAATCTAGTTTTATTAGTAGATTTCTACTATATGTTAGTTCACATGATAAGATCTGCATGAAAATTGTAATTTCAATTTCCCTTCAATGCGGTGCTCATGTTTATCAATATCAATCTTCTTTTGATTTCCCTTTTTTTTTTTTTTGTGATCCAACCACTTCACTAAGTACAGTAATGTACCACTTGGAAGAAACCAAGTCAATAACACCACTCAATCATTTGCGCAATTTTATTCTAGCCACCTCTTGTTCATTCAATTTTTCAAGAGAAAATAACACATGAAGATAGTGAAGCGATCAAGTCTCCAGAGATAAACAAACCGAAGAAAACCTTCTAGTAACATAAGGGGGCAGCACGCAATAAAAAGGGCATCGTTTAGAATAATCGTTATTCTCAATAGTCTATCAGCCATCCATCTTAACAGAGGAAATCATTAAAATACAAAAACGACCTATGGATTAAAATCACTCTGATGGAGAGAGCAGGAAAGGAGAAGAGATACCAAACACTCGCAAGGTAATGTACACAAAAATTATCCATAGAGGACTAATTTCATTGATATCACTCCAATGAAAATAGTAGGGATTACACCAATATCTATAGGCTAAATGATTGACCAAAACACTAGTTTTCTCTAAACAATATGATAACACTATAATAAATTCCAGCTTATTCAATTCTTTTTCGATCCCCATCACACTCTCATGAGCTAATCCATTCCCACTAACTCCAATAATAAACCCCTAATCCTAAATGATGTCTTCAAAAATAAAAGAAAAAAAAATAGTCATCTTAACATTTTAAACCCTCAAAAGGAAAATTATGAATAAAATCTATATGAGGAGACAAACTGGGGAAATCAAAGGGAGAGAGATCGAAAAATCATAAGATTTTCCATGAGGTTCATCTAATGTTATGTCCAATACATTTCACCTGCAACACTTAGGATTGGCTTTCCATTCTACTTTAAATACATTTTCACTAAAACTTGCACAAAGAACAAATGAGAGAAAACCAAAGTAGTAGATAAGAAGCCCTCTAAAACCTAAGCGCACCACAATTGCATTAGGAAGATCTCCTGAATCCCCACAACAAAATCAGATGAACAGTTACATGCAAGCTAATATAAGATCCACACCCAAAAATCAGGTTTTGGTGTACCTTGAAAAAGAATCCAAACAAAGGAATGGGTGAATTTTTATCACAAAAGGGAAATTCATACCTTAATCCAAACATCAAACAACAAACTATAAATCTTTGACAAAATGATGACAAACCACTTTGCAACTGCAACCAAGAAAAATTCCCAAATCAGCAAATAGTACTTCTGTACAGGAACAACAACAATAACTCAATTTATAATGAGTGAAGAAAGTTTGATGGAAGTGAAAAATACCACATTTTAATATAACAATACACATAATTATAATTTTACCCAATGTGACTAAAATGGGGCATTCTAATTGTCATAAAGAAACCGGGATGACGCGCTTTAGAGACTTAGAGTGCTAGGAAATCTACAGTAAGAACACAAAATTAACTTGAGCATCCCAAATACATAAACTCTTAAAGACAATTTTCTTGTTCTTCCACACATAAAGAATAGTTATCCAAAATGATAAGGGTGATTTTGGCATGCTTTCTTGAATATGATGTCACATTCATACAATTAATTCTGCAATACTTTGGCATAATTGAACATATAAATAGAAAAAGAATAAAGATACCAGATGATAATAATGAAAACCAAATATTGTATTCTCCAACATGTAATCAATTCACTTAATATATCCAACTGCTTCAAGGATAATCTTGAATAAGTTTTGGAAAAATAAAGAAATAAGAAAGGAAAAGAGAAGAACTCAGAGCATGTAAAGCTCAAATTGGGTACTTCCCTATTGAGAAAGCGGAAAAAGACAAACAAACCACAAATCTAAGGGAACCCAACTCAACCACCAGTCCAAATAATGAGATTGAACGCAGAAATTAGTAGATGTAAACCATCAAACACTTGGGATTTTATAATGTATTTTCTTTGAAGCAAACCATCAAGCATATGGTGGGTGTTGATGACATGAAGGGGTGGAGGCAAAGGAGAAAGGGGATGTGGAGGTGATGGCGATGGATGTGGTTTTGGTGGGTGTTTGTGCTGTGAGGGTATGGGTGTGTCGACACAGATTTATGAGCTGAGTGTGTCAGAAGGGATTCGAGAGATGTACCGAAGAATGAGAGGGAAGCTAAAGAGAGGAGGATGTGTATGCGTAAGAGAATGAGAGATAATGGTGGGTGGGTGAAACACAGAGGGTCTGGGGGTGAACATAGATGTGTGTTCGATTGAGTCGTGAGAGAGAGAGAGGGGTTATGAAACCCCGAGAAAATCCTAATTTTCCGAAAAACTGAGAAACGGTAATTTCACTGCAACCGAATTTTTCTAGATCTCTGATGACAAAACGACTTCACCGCCGAATCGTCTCACAAAAATCTAGCTACCAAGTCGACTTCACGACCTGCACAACTAAAATTGGCATCGCCAAGGCAACGGGTAGGCATGATGACGGCACATTTCGAAATGCACTACGCGCCACATGTCGCGCACGATTCAATCCTGAGCTCATGGGGCCCATGTGGACATGTGGCATCTCCTAATTTGATAAAATCAAAGGCGGGTGGATGTCGATAAAAATCCAAATAAGCCAATGATGGCTTGACATGTGGCAATGAGGGAACACAAGAGGAATAAAACAAAAGAGAAAAGAACAATTCTCTTGGCATTTTGGGCAGAATACATGCAGTGGAGGGGAAATCAAATTCTAGAGAGAGAAAGTCCAACTTCTCTAGATTTCTTAGCTGACCGTCTGCCGGCTGGCGGCAAGCAAGGTGCTGTTCTACGCTGCAGCGCCATGCACGGGCACGGTTTTGGGGAGTTTCGAAAACTCCGGAGGTAGGGCCTTCTCCTCACTCTGCTATTTTCGATTTTTAGAGCCTCTCAGAAATGGTCGTTGATTCGAGGCCGTGGAGGGCCGCTTGATTCTGGCCCCGAGAATTCGAGACTGAAATGCCGAAATTTTGGAACCCGTCTTGGACAATCTATGGAATGTTTGGGTGGCTTGTGTTATATTTGTGTGTTTTTCTTGATGTTAAATAACATGCAAATTGTATTTGGTGTGTATGAGGCCGGAAATGGCCATGGATTCTCGGTTCCACAAAGTGGAACCAATGTTGAGCAGGAGGGCCGCCTCATGGATAGCCCATCGCTGCTTAGGGATCATAAAAACAAATTCTGCTTGTTTCGATTGAACCTAAATGGTCCATGTGTCAGCAAAATATCGCTTAACTGATGGCTCAATTGTGTGGAAAAAGAAATCGTTAATGCATGAAAATTAATCTGGTCACGATTATATGAAATTATAATCGTGTGTGTCATCGAAATAAATTGTTATTAGCCCATGTGAGCTAATTTTGATGTTATTAGTATGAATTGAATGACATGATGCATGTGAGTAAATTTATGTTAGTATATGCATGATTTATATATTAGCATGAATTGTTTTGAAATGGCATAATGCATTTCATATGCACCGGGGCAACCTAGAAAATTAGGTGTGAGTGCATGGCATGAAAGAAAGAAAATGAAAATGGTTGTGGAAAGGAATTTCATGAAGATTTTCCGAAGAATTGCCTTTGGGAGAGGGTCCAATGGGGCTTCATCTGTAGGCTAATCTTAAGGATCGCTTGGAAAAATTACTCAACAATTCGCCTCGGAGGGTAGTCCAATATATTTACCGAAACTCAGTATGATGTTTTCAAAAACAAAAACCTTTTGTTTTGAAAACGATGTTTTTCTCACATTTGGCTTAGGCATGCATGAGGGAGTCAATGAGGGCTCGAGAAGTGGGAAAGGGTGAGTCACATTCTCATCCATTTCATGTAGACATTCAAGTAGGATCATGTATTTGCTTCGAGCGTGAGCCATCACATTACATGCGCACTTAGCGGTGCAACCCATGATGACCACTACCGCATTGCTCACCCTATCGAGAGATCATTATTTCAGGTACAGGGAGTGTTTGGGAAGACGGCGCTAACTAGAGGCCCTTTGAGAAGAAAGCCGACATGTGGCTTTGGTATTTATTTTGTAAAACATGTATTATAATTCTAAATTTTAATATATGTTGTATTAAGAGTGATGTAATCAACTCTCAACTATTGTAATATAGCTTGGTTAGATTTTCGTGAGACATGTATAGGCCCAAGTGGCCATTTTACTATGTATGGGTCTCATAATATGAGACACATAGGGTTTTCCACTGCTGACTGGCCACAACGAACCACCGGACTGGGGCCACAAGGGTACCAAGAGCGAGGGCCCGAGCCTGCTCCTAAACAGAGAGGACCGAGAGGTGAGAGAAATCACCAGCTTTGGTATCAACCCCTTCGTCCCAATTGGTCACTCCAGGATTCATCTCCCTCACAGTCGCTGGCCGACGAGACTCCACGATATCCTCTTCCTTAGAATGCCCAAAATCTTACTTCAAACTCATCGACTTCCTCATCTTCGTCAGCACCTTCGCGGGCACCTCGCTAGACGCTAGTTCTAGGGTCTTTTGTTAATGTTCTTGTGGAAAATGTACTGTATATGTTTCTTGGGTTCTTTGTTGATGGGTTTGTTCAGTGCTGCATTGATCAGCTTCTTCTAGGGTTTGTTGTTCATGGATTTGAGCAAAAATATACTGGGTATGAGATTCTAGAGTTTGTTGAAGAGGGAAATGAGTGTCTGAATCTGGGTTTTCCTTGAAGTGGTTACGCATGGAGGGTAAATGGGTGGGTTCTGTGGAGTCGCCTCGAGCTTATTGTGGTTGTTGTGGCCATCTCAGCTTGCTGCTTCGAGGTAATGACGATGGTGCCTATCATCGATTGATGGTGTAGATGCGTATAAAAACTCAGTACCATTATTTGACGCTTTTGCAAAATCGCTAAGCAAAAATTAATTAGGTTGTTATTTTTTAAAATTTTACTTACTGAAGCTTATTGCAAACGTTTTTTGGAAAACGTCAGCAAATAACACAAGTACATTGTTATTTTTAAAATTTTTTATTTACGAAAAAGTTTCTTATTGGAGACGTTTCTAAAAAAATGTCGCGAAAAAATAATTAGATTGTTATTTTTAAATTTTAATTTATTTAAAAAGATTATTCGCGACGTTATTAAAAACGTCATAAAAATTAAAAATTTGTTATTTTTTAAAATTTTTATTTACGTAAAAAGTTTGGATTATCTGCTGATATTTTTAAAACGTCACAAAAAATAATTACATTGTTATTTTTAAAAATTTTTATTTACGAAAAAAGTTTAGGAGTTTTTTTTTAGTGAATTAAATGTTTATTAGAAAAAATTGAATGTTAACTAAATGAAATTAAGTGTTAATTTGATGAATTGAATGTTTATTTGGTTTTAACTTGATAAATTAAATTTTAATTGGATGAAATTACATGTTAATTTGGTGTTGATTTGATATATTACATGTTAATTTGATGAATTGAGTGTTAATTGGAATGAAATTGGAAAGTTTATTTGATTAATTTAATGTTAACTCTCATGGTATCTTTAGTACCCCAATTTTCCGAAAATGGCAAAATTATAATTTCGTAAAAATTCCGAATTTTTCTAGATCCTGATGACTAAACCTGATTTCACCGTTGGAATCATCATCTCGAAATCTAGCTTAATATACGAATTTTGTCGAATTTAAGACAATAATTTGCACGTTTTCGTGTTTATATTCGTGTCGAAACGACATTTGATTTACTAAAGCCTACATTTAACGGTAATTCATGTGACACATGTCGCATCTAGCAGAGAGATTTATAAATGGACTACCGAGATCATGCCACGCGGTCAAAATCCAAGAGTAGCGGACACGCGATGGCATTATTTTAAATTCTAATGAGGAAGAAGACAAGATAGCCAATAGTGTTGTTCCTTCAAATTGAGCCAAAAAACGCGTAAGAACTTAAAAGAGCCAGTAAAGTTAGGTTTTGAGGGTTTTTAGATTTCCTGCAGAGAGAAAGTGCACATTCTCTCTAGATTTACACACCGAACCGTCTGATTTCTTCTGAAAGCAAAGGCGAAAGCTTAAACTACGCAAGGACAACGCGTGGGCATTCTGGGCTGAGGAGTTTCGACAACCCATGAGGTAGGGGTTTCATCCTATTGCTTTGTTAATTTTGAGTTTAAGGCGTGAATGTTTGAGTTGGTCTAGTCATGAGGGGTCAGTTTGACGGCCCCAAAACACGGGACCGAATCGTGGGAATCATCGAGCTTTCCTGCTGGGACAGCCTACCACCGTTGGGGCCGCTTGTGTTGTAATTATGCATTAAATTGTGTTTTGTGTAAGGAGGCCTAAATGGCCATGGAAATCTTGCCCACTAAGAGGAACCGATGAAGAGGAGTTGGCTGCCCGTGGACACCCCACTTGCTGCTTGGGATCGTAAAACAAATTCCGGTTTGAGTAAATCGGACCAAAACGTCCATGTGTCAGGCTTGAAATCATGAAATGAATGGTTTGAGCTGTAGGAATTCCGTAGGTTAATGCATGAACTTTGTGTATTAATGACAGATGTCACAATTATATGGAACATAATCAGGTGTGTAGGACATTGGAGATGAGTTTCCAGAATAGCCTGGCGAGCTGATTGGGTGATGGTTGACCTAAATTGGTATATTGGTGAAAATTATATATATATATATATATATATATATATATATATATATATATATATATATATATATATATATATGTGTGTGTGGAATATATTATCAGAATGACATGAATAAGTATATTGTATTTTCATATGCACTGATAACCTAGAAATTAGGTGTGAGTGCATGACACGAATTTTCTGAAAAACAAACATGGTTACGGGAAAAGGAATTTCACAGATGATTTTCCGGGAACGGGCTGGGAGATTACCTCCAATGTATCATTTCGCACCCAGGACTATGACTCGGTTACGAAGTTCTCCAACACATTCGCCTCGGAGGGTAGTCCCATCTTTTTATCGACATTCGGTAGTGTATTTTCAAGAACAACAAGTTTTGTTTTGAAAATGATTATTTTTCTCATACATGGTTTAGGCAAGTGTGAGGAGCTCTGGTGGAGGACTTATATTGCTGAATGGGCATGCATATTCAAGTAGTGATCACTAATTTGCTCGAATGTGCAGTTTAAATCTTAGAGTATCGTGATATGCACTTCAAAGGAGTGAACTTATTTGCAGATTCCATCATCGCGATACCACCCCGTCGGCGAACATTTTCGTATGTGAGCGTTCGCGGGACGACTCCATCCTAGAGGCCGATTTTCAAGAAAGCCACGGGCTGATGGTTTTATGATGTATTACATGTATTAGAATCTCTAGACCAATATATGCTGTATAAGAGAAATGTTATAACTCTTGGACTACTGGAATATAAATAAGTGGTATATTTTGGATGAGTATTTGGCTCATAAGCCTAAGAGGCTATTTTTACTCATTTTAATTGTATGTGGACCCCGTGTATTATGGCTGAACTGGTTTAGACATGTTTGTATTCGCAGCTCCCCGCATGTTTATACTTACCCGATTGCCATGAATGTATTTCGGCATTCGACATTCACGAGCATATTCCGGCCGATTTAGTAAGAATAATCTGAATTTCTGTAATTTTAAGGCCACATAACTATTTGAATTTGAACGTTAATTTAGGTGGAATTAAATGCTTATTAGAAAATAATAAGTGTTAATTGGGGATGAAATGAGTGTTAATTTCTTGTGTTGGTAATTTGATGAATTGAATGTTAATTTGATTAATTGTATGTTAACTAGTTGAATTTGAATGTTAATTTAGTGAATTAAATGTTTATTAGAAAAAATTGAATGTTAATTAGATGAAATTAAGTGTTTATTTGGTGTTAATTTGATGAATTGAATGTTTATTTGGTTTTAATTTGATAAAATAAATTTTAACTGGATGAAATTATATATGTTAATTCGTAAGTTGATTTGATATATTAAATGTTAATTTGATGAAATTGAATGTCAATTTGATAAATCAATGTTAATTTGATAATTTGAATGTTAATTTGATGAATTGAGTGTTAATTGAATGAAATTGAAAGTTTATTTGATTAATTTAATGTTAACTATTTGAATTTGAATGTTAATTTAGTGAATTAAATGCTTATTAGAAAATATTGAGTGTTGATTAGATGAAATTGAGTGTTAATTTTGTATTAATTTGATGAATTGAAAGACGATTAATCGATGTTAATTTGATGTTAATTTAATAAATTAAATTTTTAATTGTATGAAATTACATGTTAATTCTGAAGGCTGACTTAGCGATCTCCAGCCCAGGCTTCGCTGCCCGGTCTCGCCCGACTGCTAGCTCTCGCCAGCCTCGAGAGCCTAAGCCTGGTTAAAGTGGCTGGTCGGCCGCGGCTTCATTTTAGTCTCGACTGTGGCCTTCCGACGAGTCAAGTTCAATCAGCGGCCTTAGCCCACCCAGTGCCTGCTTCTGTGCCCCCACCTGCAGTCTCGCCCGTAAGCCCGCTGTGGGGCCCCCGCCAAAGCCCACGATGCCTCGCCCCGCAGCGCCCATCCAAGTTCTTCACTTAAAAAGCCCGCCCCAAGTTCCCAATCCCTCCACGAAGTTTTTATTTAAATCAGATTCCAAAGTTAACAAAAGTAAGTTTAAAAACAATTCAAAAATAAAAAATACATCATTTAAAATTTTATTAATCAAATATAATTACATTTTAAATGTACTTAAAAGTTTACATCACTACAAAATAAGTATATCCCAACTAGGTTGGCACCTACTTATTTGTCAATCATTTGTACTTTTCAACCATAAGAAAATAAAAATACAATATACATTTCCAATAAAATATTTTAATCATTATTTTCTGGTGATGGGGAACTATCTTTGATCCATTCATGCCTCATATTTTTAAGTTCTCTCGTATCGCCTAGTAGTTCAAACTTTTCCTCGAATACGATCACGCAATCTCATTCGCTAAACTCCAATCTTTAAACATACTACTCGCTTCGACGCCGAGGTGACAAATTACATCTCTTTGCTAACCACTCTTCCACCCGCACTAGTGCGCCCGATGATCAGACTACAGTACTCCAAGTAATACATCACGTGCAATAATAGATAACACCGAGTATTTAATTTATTGTTTTTTCCACCATTCTAAAATATCAAAATCTTCATTATCTTCAAATGGAATTGTTTCTACACTGAGATATCTATCTATATATGTTGTATTATTTGGAGAACTAGTTGTTGCATTTTTTTCTACTCAACATTCAGCTATTTTTATAAAAAGATGAGGAGCTTTGGTCGTGGATGATGGATTTTATCAAACTAAATATTATTACCATATATTTTTCTTTTATAAATATTATATAAAATATATAATAACGAATTCATTTCATTTTTAATTTCTTCAATTTTTATTTGATCTTCATTGTAAATAACTTGCAACCATTCATCTAAAGCATCAAATTTTAATCTAGGGTCCATAATTAAACTAATATAATAAATTAAAGGTATTTCTCCCCAATATTTTTTAATTTTTTCTATCATTGCAAAAATTGTATCATTAAAAATTTCATAACTTAAATAATTTTGAAGTACCATATAAATACTAGTTATCAGATAATGACCCGATGTGAAGTTGATAATACACACTACAAAAAAATATTTGTCGGGCGTATCAAAATTTTAAAAAGCATCTCGTGAAGGTCCGCAATGTGCCAATCATAATCATTTAATACATCAACATCTACATCATTATTATTATTAGATAATTGCATTTCGTATAATTGTACTACTTTTTTATATTTTGTAATATTTTGTAAAAGCTTATAAGTAGAATTCCATCTAGTTGGTATGTCTAAACTTATATTTTTTTCTTTTCATATTTGCAATTTTGCAACAATCAAAAAATAATTCATGTTTTGCTTGGGAACAATTAATATTATATGCAAGGTTTCTAATTTTTTCTAATGTGCTATCAACTTGTTTTAATCCATCTTTACAATCAAATTTAAAATATGTGCATAACAACGCACGTGAAATAATTTTGCATGATCATCGCTTATTTGCCAAAATATTTTTAATCTTTGTATCATACATCATTATTTGAAGATTATCTAATGTTATCAGAATATTTTATCATGAATACCTAAATCTATATTTTCATCATTTATTAAAGTTGCTATATTTTTACCATTATGTGGAGTATTTACTGCTTTAAATGAAATTATTCTTTATTTAACATCCATTCACTATCTATAATGAGTGCACATAAAAAGCCTCTATGCATTAAAGATGTCCAACATCGATGTTAAACAAATTTTCCTTCAAAATTTGCAAAATATCGCTTAAATTTTCTCGTCATTCAAATTTTTCATAATATCTTTTTTAATGTGATTTCCTGACCAACCTTCGAATTGAGGATTAATCAATGTTTGAATCAAGCTCAATAATCATCGGGCCCCATCATATTAAAAGGTTGTTCAAATTTTTATTATGTAATCAATCATTCCTTTACGACAAGCAGACTCATCATAAGAAAATGTGTTTAAATTTCCACATTCATCTTTACCTAATTGCATATAATTTCTAATATCTACATTATGCTTATTTTCACATTGTTCATTGTGTCTTTTAAATGATCAGGCCCGAATTTGATCCACCACTAAGAAGTTTGCTACAAATTTTACATTTTGCATTTATTTCTTTTTATTATTTTCTAAAATTATTTCTATTCTATAAAAATTTTATGATATTTGAACTAAGTTTTCGCTAATGATGCACATGGACTAGAAGAAGATGCACATGCACTATCCATATTAAAATTATTAATAAAATATTATACTCAAAAAAATAAAATAATGAATCAAAATAAAATGTAACAAATAAAAAAAATAGAGGTAGAAAAATGTTACTCAATTGGAGGATCGAAGCCAAAATTCTTTAAAATCCGAACTATGGAGTCACCAATGCTTGATCTGCGACCACCAATACATCATGTAATATGAAAGAATAATCAATAAACGGCAGATTGTTAATATGAGAAAGAAATCGCTTAAAACGGTCGACTTATAGAGCATTTAAAATTGCAGATAAATACTTAAAAATTGCCACCTAAGAGTATTTATGCAGAAAAGAAAAACAAAACAAAAACAAAAAGAGGTGTGCAATGGTCGCTGGGGTGTGGGCTGGGAAGAGGGAGGGGAGGGGGGCAGGGGGAAGAGAGGTACAGGGCAGTAAGAGGAGGAAAAGCGGAGTGAGGAAAGAGGGGGGCCCGACAGGGGGTGGGAGGAGAAGAGGAGGGCGGGGCCCGCTTCTGACTGGCCATTCTGGGCCTGGCCCCGGCCGCCACCGGGTCCGGTCTCGGTCATTACCCTGGGGTCCGTCAGCCCGTCCAAGATAAAAGCCCACGGGCCGGCCGCGCCTTAAAATTAAATTCCGCCGGCCTACCATTGACCGGGTCTACGGCTTATGTGCCCAAATTCTCTCGAACAGGTGTCACAAGCCTAACTTTGATCTGGCCACTTGAGACCCTTAGGTGTTGTTTTGATGAAATTATATTTTTATTTGATGAAATTGAATGTTAATTTGATAAATTTGAATGTCAATTTGATAATTTGAATGTTAATTTGGTGAATTGAGTCTTAATTAAGAATTTATTTTATTAATTTAATGTTAACTAGTTGAATTTGAATGTTTTTACGTTAAATATTTTATTTACGTAAAAATTTTATTGGCGACATTTTTAAAAACGTCGCGAAAAATCAATTAAAATTTTTTTTAAATCTTTTATTTACGTAAAAAGTTTATTGGCGATGTTTTTTAAAAACGCAAATCAATTAAATTATTATATTATTATTTCTTTTTTTTAAATCTTTACGTAAAAGTTTATTGACAAGATTTTTTAAAAACGTCACGAACAATCAATTAAATTGTTTTTACCTAAAAAGTTTATTTGCGATGTGTTTAAAAAATGTCACAAAAAATCAATTAAATTGTTTTTTTTAATTCTTTTATTTATGTAAAAAGTTTATTTACGACGTTTCTCAAAAAATCACAAAAAAAATTAATTAAGTTGTTTTTTTTAAATCTTTTATTTACATAAAAAGTTTATTGGCTAGGTTTTTTAAAACATCGCTTAAAATAAATTATATTGTTTTACGTAAAAATTTATTTGCAACGTTTTTTAACAACGCCAGAAAATCAATAATTGGTTTCTTAAATCATTTTATTTATGTAAAAAGTTTATTTGCGACGTTTCTCAAAAACGTCACGAAAAATCATTTAAATTGTTTTTTTTTTAAATCTTTTATTTACGTAAAAATTTTATTGGTGGCGTTTTTAGAAAACATCACAAAAAATCAATTAAATTGTTTTTTTTTAAATCTTTTATTTACGTAAAAAGTTTATTGGCGAAACATCGTGAAAAATCAATTAAATTGCCAATTCCCGCCATTTCCCATACCAAAAAACATGAGAAAATCACATTTTCGCGACCTTTTTGAAAAAACGTCGCAAAAAAAATTAACAAAATTGAAATTTGCGACGAAATTATAAAATCGTCGCTAATAGTAAACTTTTTGCGACAAATTTAAAATCGTTGCGAAACGTCGCAAAAATATTTTTGTTGTAGGAATATTACATGTCTAAAAACTCAGGGGTTTGAGTATATTTTACTAACTCCGATAGACTAACTGGCCATAGACAATGTAAGTCTAAATGTTACGAGTGTATAAACTTTAAGAGGCCTGTATGGAATATTTTAAATTTCAATGGTTTAAGTGATTAAATGATAAATTTCAGGAAGTTTGAGTTAAATTCTCCCAAAATAATTTACATCCATATATATAATAATAAGTTATATGTCAAAAATCTCCCCATTTGAATCTGATTCCCATTTCATGCCAAGTGAATTTCAAAAATTATTTTTCATTTCATCCACCTCATTTCTGGCTAATTTCATATACATTTGCATTTAGTTTCAAATTCCAAACAATCATTGTGTTGTGTATTTTCGTCATACAAATATCCTTCTGATTGATGGTGCGATCACTATGGGCTTAAAAAGCAAACTGCTAGAAACCCACGCCTGTGTGGTGTTTTGTGATATTATGGCCTGTGAGTATGTTTTAAGTGATTATAATTATTATACGACAAAATGAAAAGATCGCCAGACGTTCCTTCCTACTCATTATTATTTATTGTTATGGGACCACAAATATGACAAACGAGTAATTGCGTTTAGGACGGTGATCTCGCTCTCTCGATGTGACTTTGTCATTGTCGCTGTTGTTATCGCACTGGTCCGTTTTCACTAACCTCAAATTTTCTATCTCAATTACTCCGTCCTAATACAAGACAATGATCTCCTTCCATCATTATCACTTACCACTCTGCCTTGGAAACAGCATCATTTCTTATCCCATGTGATCAGTTGGTCCCAATCCCAAACAACATCCTTACATGGTACAACCAATAATCTTCATCCATAATTTTTTAAAATATCTTTGTACAGATGCGCAATATTCCTTCATTCATGATTTTTATAAATAATAGAAGGCACCTGATTCACATGTGAAATCGCACGTGTACCAGGGACCCCCAATGATCTTCACCCATATTTTTTGATAGTGTGGGTCTATTGTCATCTCGCAAATTTCTATTTTTACTCATTTTAACTTTTTATTATCAAACTACTAAATTCACTCTTTCTATATCTATCTCATTAGTAACTAATTTCACCCCATGCTATATACACCCCATTTAATAAGTAAACTTACTTTATATTTTCTCATAATTAGAGTTTCATTCTCTATCTCATCTCATGCACTAACAAAAACACTTTTTCAATATGAATTTTTCCAGTGAGTTCATGTTAGTATTACTTCTCAATTTAATTATATGTTTGATTTCATGTTTGTCATATGAATTTTCATTAGTTTCAGTATGTATTTGTGACGCCCCAAATTCCGAGGTGTCCGTTGACCACCCGTCAACCTGTGGAAAATCTATATGTTCCGTATCACGAGACACACACATGAGTAAAATGGCCACATTGGCCTACACGTCATACTCTTCAAAATATATCCAACCAATTACATTACATGGTTCAAGGGTTGATTACACTCTTAATACAAACGTATACTAAAATTTATGGTTCTAATACATGTTTTACAAAAGATAACAAAAAGCCACAATCCCGCTTTCTTTCCTCTAAATGGCCCCAGTGCCGCCTTTCCCGATCACCCCCTGTACCTGAAATAATATTCCCTCGACAGGGTGAGCAATTTCCCAGTAGTGGAATTACCCTAAATGGGTTACTCCCCACCCAAGTGCACATTCAATGATTCAATGTAAACACACACTCAAGTAAATACGTGATCCTACTTGAATGTCTACATGCCCAATCCCATGTCTCGAGTCCTCACCGACTCCTCACACTTCTGCCCAAGCCATGTATGAGAAAACAATCGCAAAAAACAAAAGCTTTTGTTTCTCAAAAACACACTACCGGAAGCCTTGGTGAAAATATCGACTACCCGAGTCGAATTGGTTGGAGAACTTTCCAAAACAGTCATGGTCCTCATCCGAAGTGATCTGTTGGACCATCTCCCAACCCAATTCTCCGAAAAATCTTCCATCGAAATTCCTTTCACAATCATGTTCCATTTTTCATTTATTTCATGTCATGCACTCACACCTAATTTCCTAGGTTACCCCGGTGCACATGGAATGCCTTATGCCATTTCCAAACTACTGATGCTAATATATTTACATGCATATTTTAACATAAATTAAATCACCACATCATGTTAACACATCAAATTCCACGCATTAACGTATTAAATTCCACACAATTCAAGCCATTCATCCTAGCAATATTTCATGCAATTAACACATGGACGTTTTGGTCCAACCAATGCAAACCGGGACTGTTTTTAACAGTCCCTAAACAAGCAAAGGCTGTCCAGGGGTAGTCCACTACTGAAGCAATTTGCTCCATTTTGTGGAACCGAAAACCATGGCCATTTCAAGCCTCATACACACCAAATCATAATTTATTGCATAAATTATCACACAAGTCACCCAAATGGGGCCTATGGATCATTCAAAAAAGGGCTCCAAAAATTTCCACACTTTGCCCCAAGACTGGGACTGATCAAACGGCCACTCACTGGCCTTAACCAACGCAACCATTAACAAAACACTTAAATTAAGAAAGAAACTGCGTAGAGAAAACCCCTACCTCTTGAGTTTGTCAAAATTCCTCAGACCGGTACCCACGCCAGAACACTTCACGCGTGAGCAACTTTTGCTTGTCTCGCCGGAAACCTACATCCGATCACAGAATTCTGCAGGCTGCAGCTTCTCTCTCTAAAAATCCCACCCTTTCCTCTCTTTGCCCCAAAACTGGCTGGTGAGAGCTCGGGTCAAGATCGGGACAAGTGACTCACCCCTCTCAATGCCACATGTCCAACTCTTATGGCTCCGGATTACACCCTATCCCTTATCCCTCTACTTTGAGATTTTCACCAATTGGCATGATGCCATGTGTCTCAAGGTGATTCCACTTGAGCTCAATGTTTGACTTGCTCACATATTGACACGTCATGCTCTTAAGCCACCTCACAAGGTGCCAAGTGTCCCAGACTACCCTCGTTGTTCGAAAAACTAAATTCGACCGCCTCTGACCGATAAAATTCGACGTGGTAGCTAGATTTCACGAGATGATTCCAACGGTGAAATCCATTTTGTCATCCGAGATCTAGAAAAATTCCGGATTTGGACCGAAATTACTATTTTGCCCTTTTTCAGAAATTGAAATTTTCTCGGGTCTTACAATATTGATATCTTTGTCAAATTTAATAAATCTTTATTTAGAATTTATGTGTGTGCATATATGCTTGTTTGTTTTTGATATTTAATTTTGCGTTTTGTAGTTTTGCTTTGTTCCTTTATCTTTGCTCGCTTTTTTCTCCTTGGTTTTTTGGTTTGTTTCTCTTTGTTTCTTGCTTTTTTTCCCTTATTTGTTATTTTCTTTTTTCGTTTTGGCCTCTGCTTGCTTTTTTTTTTCTTTTTTCTTGTTTCAAAGATATTTGTTTTTTTTTACTTATTCGATTTTTTGTTTTAGTTTTGCTTGATTTTTTTTTCTTGTTTCGTAAATATATTTATGCATTCAAACTAATTATTTTCTTTTATTATTTTTTTTCTTACGATGATTTCTTTCATTAAAGGGATGAACATAGAATGAGTGAACTTAATTATTAATGGGGTGTTACTACTGAAGTGAGTATAGAAGGGGTGAACTTAGTAATTTGATATTGAAAATTAAATCTGTGGCGAAATGAAAATTTTTTGGGGTGGGAGTAGCCCCCACCTTTTTATATGCGACCTTCATTCATGAGTTTTAAATAAACGACCATTAAAAATACACATTGTGTAATGCAAATATATTTCACATTAATTAATAGATAACCCGCTGATGTTTTTATTTTACTTTGATATGTCGACCACGACTGAACAGACGAGCCAAAAAATTATTATAAGGCCAGCACATTAATAAGTTTTAATTTTTTTTTAATTGATCGAAAAAGTTTAAAAATTCATATTTACTGAAATCATACTTAATATTGAAAATTTTATTTGAGATATATGGTTGAAAACTGATATACATAGCGTGTAGAAATAAAAATTAAAAAATTTAATTATAATTTACCAAGAATGAGACTAATTATTATCATTTCATAATCGACACTCAATGAGTTTTTATCATTTGAAAGCGTTTGCAAGTCAATGTCATCAGAATTCAAATAAATAAAAATGTCATCAACAAATAATTGAGAGTGGGCACAATCCAAATATGTTGCAATGTTATTTTAAAAATACATATTAAATAATATCAAGAAAAAAATCGTGGTGGTCCGCGTGAGTGGCCAAATTAGCAAATCTTCATTCCTAGAATTGAGGAATCTTTCCTTAAACAGAAGTCCAGGGTTTTGTGGTTGAATGAAGTTGACAAAAACACAAGTTACTTTTTCAAAACCATAACAAAGCGAAGAAATAGAAAGAAGATTTTATCCTTGCAGAAGATGGCGATTTTATTGAGGGTGAAAGTGTTGTTAAGCAGGAGATTGTTTCTTTTTACCAACATTTGTCAAACCAAAAGTCCTGCCATTGCTCAGGCGCGATAGGAGTAGATTACTCGGAGAGATCAGGTAATGGGTTATCGAGCAAGAAGTTTCCGATATGGTAAGGGATGTTACTACGGAGGAGATAAAGGAAATCTTCTTCTCTTTTAATGACCAAAAGGCTCCTAGACCAGATGGTTTCAATGCCTATTTCTACAAGAAAGCTTGGTTTGTTATTGGAGAGGACATTACACCTGCCATAAAAGAATTCTTTTCTAACGGGATCTTATTGAAGGAGTTCAATGCCACCATCATCACATTGGTTCCTAAAATTCTAATGCATCGCGTATGGAGGGAGTTTTAGGTTATTTCCGCTGCAATGTGTTTAAATATCTCAAAGCTTATCGCTAACGGTAATCAAAGATGCAATCAAGGATATAATTAACTCCAAACAAATCGGGCCTTTCATCCCGAAGAAGGATCGATAACATTCTTTTCGTCCCAAGAGATTATGAGAGATTACCATAAAGGCGGAGGGTCACCCAAATGTGTTGTCAAGGTGGACCTTGATAAGGTCTATGATACATTGATCGGGACTTTATGATGGACACCTTAGGTGCATTTAATGTTCTAGTTATAATGAGGAAGTGGATATGGTCTTGCATTACTTCTCCTAAGTTATCTGTTAACATTAATGGAAAACTTGAAGGTTTTTTTCCTAATGTGAGAGGATTAAGGCAGGGGGACCCTATTTCCCCATACCTCCTTGTTATGGCCATGGATGTGCTTAGACTAATTGTTTAACATAACATAAGGTCTAATAACATGTTTAAATACAACTAGAGGCGCAAAAAGGTGAAACTCTCGGGTCTCGCTAACATTTGTCGATGACCGTTGATGTTTTGTCAGCTGAACATTAGCTTATTTCAATTGAAGACAAGCATCGACCAATTTAGCGGTGTCTACTTCATAAGCTGTCTCTACCAAAAGTAATTTTTTCATGGCGACAATCCAACCTCAAGATATGGAGTAGATCAAGCAGGTTGCAACTCATCATCTCTGTCCTTTCTAGCATGCATATCTACTAGGCAGCTCACCTCATCTTACCACAACAAGTTTTGGATAGAGTTGGACAAATCATGCAGGCTTTTTTATGGAAGGGGGTTGATCTTAAAACTACTAGGGCCAAAATTACTTGGAAGGATGTGCGTGGGCCAAAGCAAGAAGGAGGTCTAGGTATTAAATGCCTGAAAGTTTGGAATGCAGCTTTCATGTTAAGGCATTTATGGATTCTCTTTGAGGACAAAGAGAACTTATGGGCCAAATGGATTCACACTTACCACTTGAAGGGGAGGTCCCTCTGGGTGGTAAGGCCATCAAGCAGCAGTTCATGGAATTGGCAGAATATGTTAAAGTTGAGAAACCGGATTAGACCTCACTTGATCCACACTATAGGGAATGGTGAGACAACAACTCTTAAGGTATGACAATTGGCACCCAAGAGGTACTCTTATTTTGAATTGCAACCATAGAATTATTGTTGATTCTGTCTTATCATAGGAGGCTAAAGTGAGCAAGATATTCAGAACAACCAGCTGGTTGTGGCTACATTCTCTGGCGCTTGATTTATGTGGGATATATCTATACCATGCTTTCCTATGCTCCAAACCAGGCCAAAATGGATAGTGTGAAGTGGGCTTCTTCTGTCAATGGCAAGTTTTCTATTGCATCAGCTCCATTGGGAACTTATTAGGAACCCAAACCCAAAAGTGACATGGTTTAAACTGGTTTGGTTCACACATGCACTTCCCATAATGAGTTTCATATTATGGTTGGCTGTTTATGAAAGACTCAATACTAAGGATAGAATTTTTAATCCTAGCGTGAGTACGGACTACATTTTGTGCTATGTATATCGGCCAAACTCATGCCCACCTTTTCTGAGCGCACCAATTCTCATAAGCAGTTTCGCTTCAGCCTTACAAAAATATGCTCACTAATCTCGGGCAACCCAAGACTCGTCAGGTGTTTATCATTGGGTCAAGCCAGAAGATTGGAAAGACAAATCTCTTTTTGATAGTGTTGTAGAAATCGAGCCTTCAAGCCACGCTTGAACTCGGCTGAGAGAAGAGAAATAACAAGTTGTTTAGGAATGAATTTAAAGATCCCGAATCAACTTAGCATCATTTGCAAATCGGGACCAACAAGTGGCTCAACAGCTGGCAATTACCAACCCATGAATCTTTCTATATAGCAATCCCTGGCCTGCGGTTTTGAACGTTCGAGAAGCATCGTTGTTGCATTTGCAAAAATGCTACAAGCAAGTGTTGGTGAAGCGTAACTGCTCCAATCCGACCGAATACCATCCCCGTCTTGGTCCTTTGTTCCTTTCAGGTCTAGATTCTAATGAAGATCATCATCGAAGCCAGATGCTTGTGGCAATCGCCGCTTGCATGAAGCTACATGCAATTTTTCGGAGTAGCTCTCCTTGTTAAAATGGAGGTACCGCAGGTCGAACTTCTCCTGCGGTACGCCATTTGATGTAATTCTATTTCATGCTTGTTACGCCCACTATTTTTATTATTTTTTTCAACAGCCTGTGGGAGATGCCCTTACTCAGTGGCATCTCTACAAACATTTGTGTTTCAGCGTCTCGCTGGGGTTTTTCGATGTTTGGTTTCAGTCCTATGTGACTTCATCAGACATTTTGCGGGTGATTACCCTTGTTTATGTTTTAATACATTTTACCTTCCAAAAAAAAAGATATTTATTCGGGTGGGAAGATATGCAAACATATTAGTAATCTTCTCTGGACACGCCAACAAATCGCAACATGGCCGCGTTAATGGATCAGTAGCGAAAAGCTATTTATAGCAAGTAACTCATTCTGAATGACTACTTTTAGCTATTTACCCATAATAGGAACGCATTAATCAATTAAAATCACATAAGCTTACCTGTTTGGGAGAGCTTGCCAAAAGCACTTATTAAGCATAAATGAGTAGTACTAGTGGTGCACACTTGTGCATAAGCTAATAATTCGCAGGATAATTCTATATGCGTCAAATCATTATCAAGCATTCATGAGGCGGGTCCTTAATCGGTGATTCAACCGCCGACAATGTTTGTGGGACTCTTTGGTGCACAAATTGAGTGTGCTATGCATTACTCTAATTCACAACACGCATAGACTAGCTTTAAGGTCTTGCTGAGAGAATATGCATCCTAAATATGGTGCACCACACAATGCTTAAAACATCATATGAATGTGGTTAAGATGAGACAAAATGTACAAAAACTGGACAAGAAATATATTCATACAATGTGAAGAGATTGCATCTCCTAAGGAACAAGCCAACAATAAATTATAACTCACTTGCATCGGAGTCGGATGATAGAAGCTAATCAACACAGGACAAGTAAGGTGCGGATATACCTTTCTCGGATTGAATGATTTTCTAATCACAGTAAACGCCTCCTTCTAGAGTATCACAACCTGCAAAGTATGAAAGATATTGAAGATCAATTCTTTTGAAGCCAAAGGCTCAAAGCATTTAGGAAAATTGAGAATAACAAACAACAACAACTCAACAAAATAAAGAACACCAAACAAATTTTTGTGCCATGTTACGTGCTTTTAATTATATATGTGTATTTTATCTAATTATATATTTATTTGAATGTTATCTAAGCTAATTACTTAAGGTTATATAAAGGAGAAGAGTGATATAGTTTGTGCCTCCGCAATATCAATGGCCATAAATTAGAAAGTGCATGTCATTACCGGTCACTTTCTCGGGTCGCACAAGAGCCTCGTGATAGGCAAGACATCACTTTTTCTTCAAGATTTGTTCACATGTCCACAGAATTACCAAAATATGGCTACATGACAGTAGCTCTAACACCTTCCGACATACAATGGAAGAAGATGAGAGTCGCCACCATGAGGTGTCATTAACTCAAAGCGGCACCGTCATTTCAAGATAAAAGAATGTATTAGTCGATCACCTCACCGGTTACGCCTTATAATTTGTGAAATGACCAGGACTAGGGTGGCATGGTTTAACATACATATCACTACACAACATTATCATAAATGTGATTAGAAATTGATGCTTAACAAAAGATCCTTGCACAGAATGGTAGATGGAGGGCTAGGGTCCCCTGCAGAAATGTAGAGCACGTTGAAACTCTTTCAAAGTTCTCTACATATATCAACAATGCATTTAGCATATCATATTACCTACCATGCTTGCAACTATTTCAATTGATGATCATGAAGGGATCCCCGCGAAAGCTCCGAAAGAATAAAAATACAATGATCCCGTGACTGACAAAAGGATTCACATGTGGAGAAATGGGATTAAAAAAAAGAGTGAGGAGGCTGAAGACATTCTTGATGTTCTAATTCAAATTTGTCGACCACCAACTCGGCCCACTAATACCATTCAAATCAAGGTGCAAATTCCCTCGTAAGAACACTTTCCTTTCCTTTCCAAATCCCCTCTCAAGCCCTTCAACTTTTGCTCTCTATTAAGTAATTAATATTTTTTAATGCATTACTACTTGAGAGTATTAAAAAAAATATTATACTATGTGCATGTAGATTAATTGAAAGTACGCATTTGTGTAAAACCGTTAAATATATATATATATATATATATATATATATATATATATATATATATATATATATATATATATATATATATATATATATATATATATATATATATATATATATATATATATATGTATGTATGTATGTATGCTACTTAGATTTGAAATCTAATAAAATTAAAGTGATCATATGGTATGACAAGCATAAATTTTTAATTTGTTAATGATGATACTCAGGAAGATTTTTGGCTAAATGGGAGCTCGAGAGAAGAGGTCAGATAAGGAGGTCAGACAAGGCATCCACAAACAAGTGACCTTAACCTCGAGCTTTTCCCAGCAAACTGATTTCAGAAATAAGGAGGAAACAACAACTATATAATGGAAGCAGACCTCAACAATAGCTAAGCTTATACTCAAGGCAATAAAATCCTCAATTGACCAAGATCTTCTCCCAAAATCAAGGAAGATCCCAGGAATGCAAGGCAAGGATCTCGCGCCAGATCCCTTAGATGTAGGAATTTCATTATAAATACTAGACAAATCCTCCATTAAAACGAGAGGAGCAGATTTATAAAAAAAAACATATTGTAAACTGTTTTCACCATGAATAGAAATCTCAAGAGCAAGAGACTTCGTTAGAAAGTGGACTAGTCGAACTCCCGAGCTCGGTGAACAACTATACTTTCTACGTATTAACCATTCCCTCAATTTCCCCTAGTCCATTGCGAGCTAGTTAAGCCTCGCATTAAAGAGCTCATTCAATCACTTCCTGGATATTCTCGCCTTCATCCATAAAATCACACCATCGCTTTGGCGCCGTCTACTGGAAACTATTGCTCGCATAAAGGCGCCGACCATCAGCATCACGGTTCCCAACCTCGAAATACGAAAGCGAAGCCAAATGAATCCCACTGCAAAACCAACAAAATGCCACTAGTAGTCGTCAACATGAAGATCCCTAGGGTTTCTTTCCCACAGGAGAGGCTAATCCTCCTATGGTGGATCCCCCCACAAGCAATGAACTAGAGGCCCTTCGCCTAGTTAACCAACGACTACTCCAGAAAAATGAAGTGCTCTCAAGCTCCCGCAAGGCCTATAAGCAGACGTGAAGACACCCGCCAGTGGCTAGAATAATCCCCCACATAGGGAGAAGCATCATCTCGACCCCTCAGAGAAGCCAATGAAGGAAGAGAAAACATTCAGGCTCCCCTTCCGCCTCCTAGGAATGTTGACAATGAAGAAGAACAAAGCCAAAATGTTGGGGTCGAGAAGAATGATTTCCTGTGAAGCCCCAAAACCGGGGTGTCCATTGACAACCCGTCAACCTACGGAATATTCATGGATGCTCCAAGTTACCCGACACCACTATAGAAAATCGCGCAGTCTCCTCACGGGAGCTCTACCCAATGTACAAACCCGTCTCCAACAAGTTTTACAATGACCAATATTGCGGTCCACATGCGAGTAAAATAATGGCCACTGGGCCCCCTCGCATCAATACTACAAAATATATATCCCAAACTTAAATATATTATACGGTTCCTAAGAGAGTTTTAATATTTTAATTCAACATATATTTAAAAGTTAGAGTCTAATACATGTTATACAAAATCAATACCAAAGCCACAACTGGCTTTTCTTCTAAACGCGGCCTTTAGCAGAGCTCATCCCTGCACACTTCGTACCTTAAATGGTGATCCCTCTGACAGGTGAGCAAAAGTTCCAAGAGTGATAATTTCCTACACGGGTTACTCTTCCCACCTAAGTGCACATGATGAGAACAATCACATTCAAGTACGCTGAACCTACTTGAATGTCTACACATGACTAATCCCATGTCCCGAGTCCTCACACCGACTTCACATATGCCTAAGCCGACGCGAGCAAAAATATCCAATTTTCAAAACAAAAGCTTTTGTTCTAAAACTCACTTCACCGAATTTCGATAAACACATCGACTACCCTCCGAGGCGAATTAAGCCGATATTTCTCCCAAACGCCTACGGGTCCGCTCCCTCGAGATGAACCGTCGACAACTCTCCAAGGAAATTCTTCGGAAAATCTTCCTTGAAATTCCTTTCACAAACATTTCCGTTTTTCTTTCAATTTCATGTCATGCACTCACTCCTAATATTCTAGGTGCTCTGCCAGCATATGGAATGCATGATGCCAATTCCCAAAATTTCCATGCTAATATATCTCACATGCATATGAGGCAACATAATGATCCACATAAATCATGTTATGCACCACAACCAATAACACCTGGTACCAGCCTCACGGGCTAATTGAAAAACACAAGCAATTCATTTTGAATCACTCAACATCATAAAATCACACCAAAAATTCATGTCACTATTCACATGAACAAAGGAAACCCTCGAAAGTGGCACTGCTCACTCGCCTCACACAAATAATAATTTTTCTCCACCTTGGCTCAAAGCTTTCAGACCGAATTTACGGCTAAAATAAGCCTCAGAACATTCTTAACCATTTACATGGCTCTTAGCCAAAGAATAACGCAAGTAGGAAAAGATCCCTACCTCTTGGAGTTGTTGGAACTCCACCAAATCAGTGTCCATGCATAGATCGACTTTGCTTCTTTCTCCGTCGAGAACCGACGTCCGATTCAACAAATCTAGAGAGAGGTTAATAATTTTCTCTCTAGAAAATAAAAAACCCAGCCACTGCATCACTTTCCGGCCTACTGCACGATTTTTGGTCTTTTAATTTTGGAGAAGAATATCACTATTTGATTCTTTTGTCTTATTATCATTAACAATTCAAATAATTCCCATCATGTCCCTTTTCTTGATTCGCACTCGCTTAATCTAAGCCGGCCCATTTCCATCATCTCTAATCTCAGAACACGTGTCATAAGAGGCTACTTAGTGAGGTGACTTTTGCCACATCACACATGTCTCTCAATCCATCACGCACTCTCATGGCTTCCGACATGCCTCAAAAATGTGAAATTGACGCCTCTAATTCGGCAATTCAACGAAAGAAGCAGATTTCAAGAGACGATCTCCCACCCGTGAAACTGCTTCATCATCTGAGATCTATAAAAATTTCCGGTTTTGATCGAAATTACCGTTTTGCCCTTTTTCAGAAAATTGGAATTTTCTCGGGTCTTACATTTCCTCCCTTTCCAACAGGAAAGAATGGAACAATACTGGGAGCAGCACTTCAAGGACATCCAACAAGAGCTCAACCAAATGAAGGAGGTTGTGAGGGGTAAGACCCCAATCATGATGGATGCTTTGGTGCAGCAAACTGAGTCCCCATTCACTGCTGAGGTGTTACATTTTCCTCTACCTCTAAAATTCAAAATGCCGCAAATAGAAGCCTTTGATGGGAAAAAAAAATCCCATGGATCACCTCAATACTTACAAAAATCATATGAAGTTGCATGGATACCAAGATCCAGCAGGTCACTACCGCCTTTCGCATAACACCGGCGGCTCAAATTTCTTAAGATGGTTCAACAAGCTCCCCAAAATTTCTGTCTTCCTTCAAGGAGCTCTTTATTTCTTTTTGCGGTCCCATCAGATCGGGCGCCGTGACATACCGGAAGCCTAGCTATCACTTGTCGATCGTGAAGCGGGCTACATGAGAACCTACTAAGCCCTATGTCCAGAGGTTCAACTCGGAATTCAAGGTAGATTGGCCCTAGATGAGAAGTTTGCTAGGCTACCTGCTTATAGCTAGTTCGGGAGCATGTACTAAAAGACTTGATGTTCTCTATATCAAAGAACCCTCAATCAAGTATGGCCGAGGTGCTAGCGAAGGTAGAGAAATACATAAATGGTGAGGAAGTTCTCCTCTCAAAGGTAGGGAGCTCTTCCTCGCAAAAGGAAAAAGGAAAGGAAGAGAAGAAAAAGGAGCGTAGTCCCAGGAGAGAGAAAGAACGAGATAGGTATCCCAGAAGAGACAAAGGTTATTCCCCTAAGAGGAGAGGAAATGTCAGAGACCTATTAAGTCCTCCACAAATTAACTCAATTAGGTGGACGTGACTCTAGCCACTCATCTCACGCCCCTCGCTGCGCATCCTATATGAGGCACAAAACAAAGAAGTTCTGCGCGGCCACCCCGACGAAGCGCGCACCTAACAAAAAAGAGATCCCCACGAAGTACCGCGTGGAGTATCATAGAGACCATGACCATCACACCGAAGGATCGGCGATCCAACTAAAAAAAGGAGATCAAGTTTCGATCCAACGAGACGCTTGCATCGCCAGAGCCGCAGGATAACCGTGAACTAAGTACAATAACATCAACGATCTTTAGGAAAGATTAGAGTGATATCTAGAGATTTGTTGGAGAAGGGGAGTCCAGTTCAGCCAAAATGGCTCATCTACGAAGAATTAGAGCTGGAGATTTTCCGGAGGTGCACACTGTGTCAAAAGCACCACTACTGAAAGCACAACTAATACCTTTCTGACTCACCTAGAAGGTCAGCGCGCAAAGATCCCCATGATAACTCATCGGGTGGTAAGGCGGGTCATTACTGTCAAATTAACCGCTCATCAAGTTCTACCGACAATGTGAGCTCAGACATCATTTTTGCCTCCAGATTCGACAAAAATGGGTATAGTGTAGAGTCCATTTCACCCTTCTCGCGGACCTCTCAGTGGTACACGAGTCATTTTTGGCAAAGTGAGAGTGCTTCCCATTACTATGTAGTCCCTTCGATCATGGCCCGAGCCTCACAGAGGCGAAAGAAAAAGGGCCAGGGACCTCGCGTCAAAGATCATATGAGTGGGCTCCCACCTGAAGGGTACCCTAAGGGGTCACGAAGGGTACTGACGGTGAGGGACAATCACATTCCAGTCATAACCACTACGCTGCGGAGAAACTCACGTCGTATAGGGTTCCAATTCATAACACCTTATCAATGTGTAAGGATATTACTCTAAACACCCATTTCCCCTCCCCGCTAGTAACCTATAACTTTACTCCCCAAATCCTTACACGCTTTAAGGTACTCTGGCTTCTCGATACCGCCATAACAAATATATGGGGTTGGGTAACCATCAAGAAACCTTTCTTCCAAATACATTTATAAATCCATTTAAAACCTTTACTTTATCATTAAACCCATATATATATATAAATATACATATGCATTCTTTACACAATTTTAAACGTCCATACGTCTTAACACATGCATACATATATAATTTAACATAATCATATATATTGATGCAAGATAAAACATTTTCACATGCATTAAAAATAACCTTCCACATGTCTTCACTTTATGAAATCATCAGCCTTAAACTTTTCAATGGTACATTAAAACCATGCACTTTTTAAACCCAATCGTAAAATATCATCATTTTTTTTTTACACTCACCGCTCACCGCCTCGATCCCGCTTTCTTTCCGCTTCCCCGTCCGATAATCCTTTCTTCACCTTTTCAAAACCAACCATACATTAACTTCCATTGAATCCACCATACACACTCATTTTCACTCAACTACATCACATTCACTTTAATCCCATTGAACCACACTTCAAAAGACTAATTAATGAAATGACCAAAATACCCCCTTTACTTTACAAATGATCTTAATGCCCCCAATTCAAATCCCACCCCCCTAATTCTCTCTATGACCCCAATTCACTTAGAAATCGAATCATTCCAATCGACTCATCCACCAAGTAATGGCATTTTCTATGCCAAACTGAAGGTCATTTTACCGATTTTTACACTCCTGACTTTTGAAATACCCATTCTTCAATGTCTTAACTCCATATTTGACACTCGGTTCTTTATACTTTTGAAACTAAGGTGCTATTGTTTCTTTCCTCCAATCTTAATCACCTAAATCGAGCACCAAAACTCTCACTTTACGTCCAAACACCCAAGTTAATCTATGTTCAAAACTGAACTAATTTGGCTTCAGACATGGCCCTACTTTGAGAAAATTTTTTGGGCCACATAGAATCAGAATTCGAGGGAACCTATTTCGCATCGTTTGGTTCTACTTGAAGTCTATTTTAACCAAGGACTTGAATCACTCAAATCGGATCCGAACGAGCAAGCATGGCCAAAATACGAAAGCCGTCAAAAACAGAAAACAGAGTGATTTCAGATCGATCGCCTGTGAATGACTGTATCGTGGTTTCTTCCATTCTTTTTTTCACTCTTAAACACTCCAATCTAATGCCTTTATAACGATTTCAACATATCACACAAAATTCACTATCAAATCCTAACAATTCCTCACTTTCTAAACCTAACCTAATCCATTTCCTTCAATCGATATCAAAATAAGCATCATTCAACCTAAATACTAAATTAATTTAAATATCCATCCCGTAAAAGTCAAGACATTAGATATGAAAACATCAACCTAACAATTCACTTACTTTATTTTTTCAAAGCCTAACCTAATCCATTTCTTTCAATTGATATCAAAATCATATCATTCAACCTTAAATACCACCAATTTAACATCCATACTGCAAAATTCAAGACATTAGACATGAAAACATCAAACCCTAACTTTCCCACCATTGTGGTGTTCCCATTTCGTTTCGTTTCCTTTGACTCTCTCCTGCTACTCTTCACTTGTAGAGCACTTGGAAAGGTTGGAAGAAGGAGAAAAAATCATCAGATTCACTCTCGCTACGCTTTTCTCCCCTCTCTTTCTTTCTTCCTTTTCTCTTTTTCTTCCCTCTTTCTCTCGTGGGCGACCGAGCCCTCCTATTTTCGAGCAAAGTTCATCTTTTTGAATTTAGACTCGACCCTCACACTTGCCACAATTCTGCAATTGTAACTCTGTTAATCTACTATGGCCCATCTCTACACTCCTTTGATTTTCATATCCCTTGCCTAATTAATAATTTTATCCTTATTCTCATACAAAATCCAAATATTCATACACCCATACCAAAATCATGTGAATCCATACAAAAATCCATACCTCTTTTTGCTTTTCTGGCTTCTTCTTCTCTCTACGATTGCTCTCCCTTAATTGAGACCAAATTTGGCCCAAATCAAGCCCTCTATCCTTAGCCATGTCTGGGCTCTCAAAACCTTTTTTTTTTTTTTTTTTTTGTTAAGTTTCATTTTATTTCATTTAGGTCCCAGTTCTCCTCTTTTGAAATCAACTTAGGCATAATTCTATTTTAACCCATAAACTTTTCATCTTATGGACTTCTATGCCCCTTTGGCAAAATTAAGCAATTTTATCCTTAAGTCTTGTAAATTTTCTGCCCCCTCAAGCCTCACGTTTCTCATTTAACCTCACCTAAACATTGAAATTATGTTAAGTAAAATACCCAAAACATGCCGAAGACCCGCCAGTAAATTTGGGGTGTTACACATAGGATGAGAAGCCTCGAATCCCAAGAATGCCCATTTGTCAGTCTCAAAAGAAAGTGTTACCCCTAGGATCGATTCAGCTCGTGCTCACTGTGGGAGATCCTCCCTACCATACCACCACAACTATGAGATTTCTAATCATTGATGCCCCTTACGCATACAATATGCTACTCGGGAGACCTTCCCTCAATGCAATGAGAGCTATACCTTCAACTTATCATTTGGTAATGAAATTTCCTACATAAAATGGAGTTGGAGTGGTCCGAGGAGACCAAAGCAGGTGTAGCACTTTGAACGGTTAGTATGGAATCTGGCTAAGAAGAAAGAAGTTGAAAATATTTAACTAGATGAGCTCGATATGATGGATGAGCTAGACACTAGGCCCACGTCGTCGGAAGAACTGGAACCTATTCAGATCGATGAGGAGCCCGAACATCTTGTTTACGTGGGGTCCAAACTGAGCAGAGAGATCAAAGACCTTCTCATACAATTTCTGAGGAGAAATATGGAAGTGTTTGCCTAGAAGCAAGAAGATATGGAAGACATCGACCAATTGGTCATTACACACAAGCTCAGTGTGAATCCTACCTGCAAACCCATTAAACAAAAGCGAAGAGGTTTTGCCCCAAAGCGGTAGAAGGCAATCAATGAGGAGGTCAGCAAGCTCCTCCACGCAAAGGCCATCAAAGAGGTAGATTACCCCACATGGTTAGCGAATGTGGTTCTTATCAAGAAGAATAATGGCAAGTGACGACTTTGCATCGACTTCACTGATCTCAACCGAGTTTGCCCAAAAGATAGCTTCCCATTATCTCGGATAGATTTGATTTGCGGGACGCCACTCACCCGGACGCGGAGCTCCCTCAGTTTATGGATGCCTTCTTCGATACAACCGTATCGGGATGAACCCGATGACCAATGCATACCTTTGTGATCAATGCAGGACATACCGCTACCGCCAGTCAGCGCCTTTGATCAAGAATGTCAGCCACTTACCAACGCTTAGTGAATTGAATGTTCCGTATAAATTGGGATATCATGGAGGTTCATCAATGATATGTCGGGTAAAGTCTCTAAAGGCAGAGCTCCACATCCAACATCTAGCATAATCATTCCAGGTTCTTAAGGAGTACAAGATGAAGCTCAATCCTGCCAAATGTGCCTTCGGAGTATCTGTAGTGAAAGTTCTAGGCTTCATAGTCAACAGTAGAGGAATTAAGGCTAACCAAGACAAAGTAAAGGCAGTACTGGATATGCAGCCACCGTCTAACGTAAGGGATACCTAACAACTGACATGAAGGATAACTGCCTTGAGTTGTTTTGTGTCCTGATCAAGCGATAAATGTCAACCCTTCTTCCAAATCTTAAAAAATGCATTCAAGTGGGATACCCGGTGTGGGAAAGCATTCAAATCCTTGAAGGAGTATTTGAGCTCCCCTCGTGTTATGGTAAACCCTTTAGAAGGGGAAGTACTTACTCTACCTAGTCGCCTCATATTTCTCGACTGGGCCGCTGTAACTAAGTAGTGGAGCATGATGTGAGCTCAAGAACTACTATTACCTGTAGTAGAGCTCCCACCCGGAGGTAAAGGAGAGATATCGAAAGATAGAGAAGCTTGTCTTAGCTTTGGTTACAATGGCTAGAAGCGCTTGCACCATATTTCGTGCTCATACTATCAACAGGTGCCGACAAATCGCCTAATGAAGCGGTACTACATAAACCGGAGTCTTCAGTGGAGGTCGTTGAACCGCTACTGAGCTTAGTGAGTTCGAGACAAAATAAAACCTAGGACTGCAATAAAAGGGTAGATCCTAACAGATTTCATCGCAGAATTCACAACAGCACCACCCATGGAGGTCACACAGCTAATATCTAACTTCTCCACGTGAAAACTATCAGTGGATGGAGCTGCTAATGCTCAGGGAAGTGGTGCAGGTTTAATTCTGACCTCCCTAGATGGAATAGACATTGAATACGCCCTCGTTCGGGGTTTAAGGCTCAACAACGAGGCGTAATACCTAAACTGTCATTACTGGACTCAATCTTGCTCACTCAATGGAGGTAGAACAACTTGAGATTTGCAGTCATTCTCAACTCGTGGTGAAGCAGATAGAGGAATTTTAGGCAAGAAAATGGTCATTTACCTTAGGAGGGTGCATGAGTTGATCAAGAAGTTTATGCAGGTTAAGTTCATACATGTTCCTAGGGCTGAGAATTCACGACCAGACGCTTTGACAAGGTTGGCTACAGCCTCGCAAGACAATCTGGATAGGCTTATACCAATGGAACACTTAGTAGAACCTTCTATGAGTGTTAAGGATGAGGAAGTTCTTCTTGTAGAAATTATGTCGAGCTGGATAGACCCCATCAAAGGGTACCTTTAAGATGGAACATTACCAGACAACCCTAAGGAAGCTGCAAAGCTAAGGGTCAGATCAGCCAGATTCTCTATCTTGTAGGGGAACTTGTATAAACTAGGTTTTTCGACACCTTTTCTCAAATGTGTGGGAGAGGAGGACGCAAACTATATACTTAAAGAGAACCACGAAGGAGTCTATGGTAATCATATAAGAGCTCAAGCTTTGGCGGGAAAAGCACCAAGACAAGGGTACTACTAGCTCATTATGCTAAGTGATGCCACGGATTTGGTCAAAAAATGTAAGGTCCTGGCCGGGACACGCCAATATCTTCTATCGCCTCCGCAGTTCCCTTCGCCGACTGAGCTAGCTCGCCTTCCAAAGAATGCCTTGACATACTGACCCCCTTCCGCCAATGCCGACACGCAAGTACGCCATCATCGAGTAGATTACTTCACCAAATGAAGTGAGATGGAACCTGCGACGATCACATAAAGAAGGTCCAGAACTTTGTGTGGAAGTCAATTGTTTGTAGGTTTTGAGTCCCCAAGGCAATCGTCTCCGACAATGAAAAGCAGTTCGAAAACCCTAAATTTAAGAAGTTTTGTGTCGAGTTGGGAATAAAGAATTACTTTTCAGCTTTAGCTCATCTTCAATCCAACGGGCAAGCAGAAGTCACCATTCGAACCATAAAGGCAGCTCTGAAGACCAAGCTGGAGGCTCTAAAAGAGAAATGGGTAGAACACATCCCAAAAGTGCAAGTACGCGCTTACAGACAACCGCGCATCAACAACCCAGAAACACCATTTTCTTTTCTGCATTCGAAATCAAGAAGGGCGCCGCTGAGATTAGACTCCCATCTCCCAAACCGACCTGCAAGATCTGGGGCTTAATGATTTAGTCACTACGACTCGACCTTCTTGACGAAAAGAGAAAAGGAGTTTTGCAGATATTCAAAGTTATCAAAGGAAGACATCAAGGTATTACGATAAAAAAGTTAGACACAAGAGTTTCAGATTAGGGATCTAGTGCTTAGGAAACTTCCCCGTCCAAGAGCGACCCACTCACAAAAATCAGCCCTATTTGGGAAGGTCCCTTTGTCATTTCAAGGGTGGTCAGACTAGGAAACTACGAGTTACAAACAAAGGATGGAAGAGTCCTACCTCATTCTTGAACGTGGAACATCTTAAAAGGTTTTTTCAGTAAGTTTATTTTGTATAACAACGGCTATTATCAATAAAACAATGAGTTCTTAATTTGTTTTAGCGCGATACCATGGCCTAGCTAAAAAGCTAAGATGAGCTCTTTAGCTCATAAATTCACTATGAGCTCTTCAGCTCATAAATTCACGATGAGCTCTTCAGCTCATAAATTCACGATGAGCTCTTCCACTCATAAATTTACGATGAGCTCTTCAGTTCATAAAATTAAGATGAGCTCCTCAGCTCATAAAACCACAATGAGCTTTTCAGCTCATAAAGACAAGATTGACTCATAAGAGTAAAAACAAAAGAAAATTACTAAACAAAAGAAAAGGGGTCCATATTTTGTCAAGCAGTCATGAAGCACAAAGAGAAAAGACAAGCAGTTCTATACTCCTCCAAGTTTTTCCTTCAGCACAGCTATTTCCTCCTCTAGCAAGGCATTAGGAGCCCGAAGGTGTGTATTCTCCTCCTTCATCTCATCCCTTTCCTTCTCCGTCTCTGAAAGTAATTTCAGGATTTTCTGTACAGCCAAGGAGAACAAAACTGTCCTCAACGAAGACCCAGACGAAGTGGAAGAAGAGCTATCCAAAGAGACACTCCTCCTACGCTTTCTGGAGGTTGTCTTAATACCCACGTCTTCATCTGATTTAGGAGGAAGAAAGACAGGGGAATTTGGGATGGAGGCAAAATCTAGAGATGCTACAACTGCACCAAAAAGGAAAAGATTTTTTAAAGTCACTAGTTCGGAGAAAGACATGGGCCTAGCGTGAATGACTTGTTCAATGTTGATCATTTCTATCAGATCTGGCTCAGGGGCGCCTGAATGACCAAAGTACAGTTAAAATCTGGTATCATAGGGAATTGCTCAAGAAGGCATCCGATACACCGACCTGTATAAGAAAAGCTTTTCCAGGAATGAGGAATCCTATTCTCTAGGCAGTGATACTCGTTGGACCTCCAAGAGTTTTCTGAAATGAAGAAAAAGCATCGAGACCACCCTTCAGGAGAGAGAGGGAAGTCAAGAACCAGAGGTTGCAGTTTGAAGCGCCTCCACCAGAAGCGACTAAAGCAAGGAACCTCATCCTCTTCAAGTTCAAAAAAGTAAAGAAACTTAGCTATTGTAGGAAATTCATTGTTACCCTACAACCTCCAAAAGATGAAGAAACTAATCAAGGCTCCCATCCACTGCGAGAAAGACGAGGACTCAGTCCATAATAAGCCAGGATCCACCCAACGGAAGGATGAATAGGAAGACGCTCCAAAGTCCCTTCAAAAAAGCAAACCTCTCCTCGAGGGAGGTAGTTGCAAGGCTTATCAGAGGTTGGGATTCGTAAGGGCAAGTCCAAATCAGCGAAGAAACGCCTCTTGATCCCATCTAGGTCTGAAGTCGTCATCGATGAAGGCAATAAGTGATGAGAATGCCACTTCCACTCAATCCCAAGGGAAGACCCATTCCATGAATCAGAGGGAGAGTGGAGGCGTGCCATCGAAACTTAAGGGAAAGAAGAAACAAAGAATGTAAAATCTTCAAGATTCAAGAAGAGGTTCCAAGATTTATGAGCAATAAAGGAAGACCAAGGAACCCGCGGGTTTTAAGGAACCAAGAAATACCAAGAGCCCAAGAAACACACGGAAAGGAAAGTCGGTGGTCCCTTGAATCTCCAAAATTATGGTGGCAGTAACAGTTTTGGAAAGTAAATATGCACATGCAAACAAGGTCGGAAGCTGTGCCATGGAATCTTCTCGTGATTTCTTCGGCTGAGGTCGCCAGATGGCTACATGAACCTTCCCTAGAGACTTCTTAGATTTCTTTGGGTTGAGGTCACCAGATAGTCAGAAGAACCTTCCCCCCGAAGCCTTCTCGTATTTCTTCGGGTTAAGGTCACCCGTATATCGCATTTAACCTTCTCCGAGACTCCTAAGATTTCTTTGAGTTGAGATTAAAACAGGCATTTCTCAGGCTCAACTTCCATTGAAGTTCTCTTGTATGCTGTAGCATGGCCCCATAGATGAACCCTTGATAGGCCTCAATATCAAATTATTTACTTTCTATCCCATAGATGTACTTGTCATGAATCTCAACATCAAGCTGCTTACTCTCTTTGTCAAATCCAGCAAACCTTATCATGGTGAGGAATGCCAAGTCCAATGTTCCTTGAGTACACCCGGGCACCAACACGAGCCCCACGGGTCGGGTACTTGATGATGCTTTTTTCAACCTGGGATCAATGGACCGTGGTCAGCTCGTCACCGGAACCAAGGCCGTTGCGGATCGGTCCGAAGGCCTGATTGTCGCCCGAATGTGGCACTCCTCTGCAAAGACCAGAAAGAAGAAGGGTCGGCGGGTTTCCGCCGTACGCTCCAATGCCTAAGTCGCTTCTTTCTCGAGATAAAAAGATGTGATCGCAGGGCAAATGTGCTCAAGGCGACCTTCACCGGTATCGCGGCCCGGTATTTATAGTATATGTTTTCCCGCTGATGGTGATTAGATTCTTCCTATTGGACGGGATATTTCTTGCTTTTACTCCAGACGAACTCCGATTAGGATATTGAAAGAGCAAATTTTTATTTAGAATTATCTTTCTTCCTCATCATGGATCCCATTGATCTCGCATGATGAGTTTTTATATCGTGAATTATCTTATTTTCCTCGCCGGGTGAGATTTATTTGATTTGCAAGATAATATGTTATCAGATTATTCTATTTCCTTATCTATTGGATTTAGCTTTGATTTTGTAGAATGTGGGCCTTCTCGAATACCCAAGTGGCCTTGGCTGAGTCGACCAGCCTTCATACTAGTCAAGGCCAAAGGCCCGAGTGTTCCAAACGGGCGTGCCTCTTCTCGGTTTGGCGAAAATTGGCGAGCCCATTTTTCAAACCTCATCGTCGCTCTGTGTACGGTGTGCGTGGGTAAGGGTCGTGAACGCTTTCGACGATGCAATTTTACGTGTCCGCCAGGGTCGGGTTAGTTAAGGCTCGGGCCGTCTTAATACGCCTCGCGATAATGATGACTCTTCTCGGTTACTACTATTTCTCCTAATTTCTTTTAGTTTCCTTTTCTTCTCGCAGACATCCTCCGTCTCAGGCCCTCGATCTCAAACTTTTTTTCTTCGCTTAACGAGTTTGATTTCCCCTTCCCACCCCATCTAAACCCAGGCAAGAGTCCTTTCTTCGCGGCCCCGAGATACCTTCTTCCCGTTATTCCCTGACCATCGTGGTCTTCTCTCTCGTGTCCTGCTCGCGATACGGTCGAGGCGTTGTGGTTAAGCCGACCAAGTTTCGTTTTTATCTACCATCACCATGGGTCCCGGGTCGCTTCTTCTTCTCTCGCTGTGACTGGAGGACTCCTCCTCCCCCTCGACCGGCCGCGCCTGGCGCCACGACCACCGGGTCAATCCGAGATGCTCCAAGGGCGCCCCCTTTTCCCTTGGACAAGGGTAAGGGGAGAGTAGACCGGATTAAGTATCCTGGGGGGTCAAAATACCTAAAATCCGCCGCTCGTAATGCTTCGTCATGGGCCTGGAAGGTCAGGGTCCCTCAGATGGGCCACTTTCGCTAGGCGCATCGACCCCAAGGTCCGAGTCCGGTCCCCCGATGTTCGACCTCCTATGTGGCTTTCGCACCTAAGATGGTATGCTTCTTTGAAGTAGCTTTCGATAATGGTCTTCTATTTCCTCTGCATCCCTTCATAAAAGGGGCTTCGCAGACTACAATGTCCTGGCCCTTCTCAACTTTCGCCCCAACGGCTGTGGTATTTCGTTGGTCTATTGGTTTTCTTTAGTGGACAAGTGGGCTCTATGGTTCCCAAAGATAGCTTTGCTCCTTTATCTTTTTAACGCGAAGGAAACCGCCGAGGGCTTCTCATTTTCCAAGAGGCCGGGCGCCTCCTCCGTGATTTCCACCTTCCCCCTCCTCTCACGTGCTTTGGAAGGAACGCATTGGTCACTACGCAATCGGGAGTATGACCTGCGGCTTCGCTCTATTCAGATTCTCACTCTATTCCTAAGCATAGGAATTAAGGTTGTCTAGTTATAGTACTGTGGGAGTCCACACAGTCACTTCCACAGTGGAATGGTGGTCTAATTGTTGATCCTGTGAGCTATTCTCCAAAGGTGTGTAAATTGTGCGAAATTATGTGGTCAGGTTTTCATGGATTCGAGGATCGATTAAATTGACTATTTTAACATGTATGATGATTGGCCGAATTCCCAGTTTCACTCACTAAAGGATCATGTAATTCCCACTCTTAGTTTTGTAGTCTCATCTAGGAGCCATTAATAAATGGTCTTCGGCGGAAGATTTTTCTTTAAATGCTCTTTTGAAAGGAAAGATAATCAACAATGTTAAACACTTGTCACACTAATTCGCACTCTACTCGTACTAGATTCGCACAACGTGTACCGAGGGTCTCTCGCTCACACGCTCGTCGCTATGATGCCCAACTAAGGTTTTTAAGCAAAGTTTTCTACAAGCGAATAACATCACACAATCCATCAAGTATAAAGAGGAATCGAGGGAATATACTTTGATCGTGGTGAGTTTCACCGTAGAATCCCAGCATAGAAATTTAGAACTCCATGAATTTATAAGGTAAATCATAATTGAAGAGAATTTAAACATAAAAAGGAACTTTGAGAAAATCCGACTTCAATTGCAAAACCTAAGGACGAAAATACAAAATACTCATAATGAAAACGAAGTATGAGTTCCTACTGAAAGATTACATGTGCTTGAAATCAAAACCTTTAAAACTAAAGTTCGGCGAACCTAAATCAACAAATCTCTCGCTAAACCATGGAAGAGAACAATTCTCCTATGAAAACCTAACCCTAAGAATCCAAAACTGCCTTCTCCTTGTATCCTTAGGCTTTTATACCCCTCTCCAATGTGATCCCGCATTAAAAGTCGACGACAAGCGCATCCGCATAGATCAAATGCTCACTCACCCCTCGCGTTAGCTAATAATGTGTGTACCCCAAGACATGTTAGCCGGTGTACCGATACATGTCACTTCCTCTACCACTTTTCTTCCGCATAGGTGTATCTGGAGACATGCGTTGAAGGTGTAATCGGGTACATGTTGCTCACCGCTCACTTTTTCCTCGCATAGGTGTACCGGTACATGCTGGAAGGTGTACCCCAGAGCATGTTGCTCTAAGGTTTTTCCAGCATTGTTGCACTTCCCGAAGCTTCACCAATCGGTTTCCATCATCCTCAATGATCCATATTTGCTTCCTGACATAACCTCAGGCAATTATGCATTAGACTAAAACCTGCATAAGTCCGTAAACACGAAAGTGATTAAAAGTACCTATTCTCTCAGAAAATGTGAGCAACATGTGACTTGAAGGTGCTAAGTTCATCGTAATTATTTGGCCAATTTGTATCTTAACACACTTCTAACCTCGCATCTTGCTAGTCCCTAACAAGATTTGCACTTGAGATGCCCATTGGTTATGAACTCCAACAAGGCTAGGTACGCTGCTTGCAAGTTTCTCAAAAGAGCAAGATAAACATAATACTTTGGCCTAACATAGATGCAATCTGACTCAATTACAAAACTACAACCACAAATCAGCAATGAACATATCAACAAGCTACACACAAGATCAAGCTATTCATAAAAGGACCATGGAATTAAAGAAAAGAAAAAGGTGCCAAGTGGGAAGTATTGAACCGAAATGATCTATATTATAGAAGCAACCATTTAACATAAAAAGAACTACTATGCATAAAGTCAAAAGAAACAACTAACAATAACCTGAATCGAAGGTCTTAAAGGCTCAGAATGACCATGCCACACAAAAAAGCTGCAATGAATATAAAATGGGTGTTTGCATAACATGGTCGAGGTCTTCACCCAATTGCCAACACCACTTAATCTGAAATTCTAACATGCTACTACACATTCCTCCTCATCACTCGCAGTACAGGTCGCGTCCTCATCGATCACCATCCGTATCCTCCAAATCTCCTCCAAGTCAAGAGAAGTGGCATCCGCCAACTGTGCCTCCTCGAAAATACGACTCTCGAGATCCTGAGAGCCCGTGATCTAACTACTCGCTTCCCAAATGAACCATCCTTAATTTGACGCTCCATTCTCTTCAACCCGGGAGAGGTGCTCATGGGTGCAAAAAGTCAGAGATGAAGAGCGGCCTCAGAATAGCCACTGGGAGGATGTGAAGGTTTGGGTCTCAGATGCGGCCCTACTTAGCCCGTCATTTATAATAGCCCTAGCCTAGGAAGAACCCCTCTTTCTTAACTACCCCCTCATCCCCGCGTGGCCTACAAGATCACTACAAGAGATGGGAACGGAATATGTCTACTTTCATGCAGGACCTGTAGAGTCCCTCGTCACGCACCTTATGACCAAAGCATAGTCAATGCTTCCCTTGGCCATCACCTCATATAAAACTGTGGCTCGGTTTCTCCACTGAGATTTCTCATCGTCTTCGTCCGATTCTATCATGAATAATCTTATTCATCAACGCATATTCTCCGCTCGAGTTTCCTCGGCACAAATTCTTACTGCACAAAACCACTCATGGCCACAGAATGTGCACTAAAGAAAAGACGGGCGCCGAAAGTAGTGATGGCCCTGGTGTGGGTAAGGTCGATCTCTGCACGCAGGCTAACATCGCAGGGAATGAGCTATCGACTCGGGTGATCCGCATCCGCTTACCCATCACAAAGGGTTCCTAAGTAAAGTCTCTACCAACATTTTCTTTCATATTAGTATAAAACTCCTAAATCCGGCAATAGTAAATATCCATGAACCTCGCACACAACCGCAAATTCTCGTTTTTTAATAACACCGATCGGATGAGAGTGGTAAATGTTTCCAACTTTACACCCTCTCAAAGAAACTCCCTGCCTGCAATCGGGACTGCTCCATTTTTCCCGCTCCGACTCAGGGTTCTCAAAACATAAATTTCTATCTCATCATCATCATCACTGATACTTCCTCACTCTCAGAGGACGAATCTATTTGCTTTCCTTTGCCTTTCTTTACTGGCTGTGAGGAGTCAGATTTTCTTTTCTTCACGGCCCGCTCCATAGAGGAGCTAGGCGCTTTTCCCTTTCCAGTATTCTTAGATCTTGCCATAGATATGGCAAGAATGGCAATGATGGCACAGATGGCCCACACATATAAAACAATATCCCAAAAGCCTGTCTCCAGAAGTACCGGGCTGGCCCCGTGCAGATCAGACAGAAATTTCCTCCCCATATCATCAGCCGAAACCCCAAACCACCAAGAGAAGAACACCACCAACCAAAACCAACTAAGCAAATCCATGTATACTAATGAAGTATCACGTAAAAGCCTCGTGGAAATCATAGGCTTACCACTGCCCTCAGACGATGAACGCATAAGAACTGGTTTGCTTATAGAAATATCGCGGTGATGCATAAACTCGGGTCGTCAGAGAGGGCAAAAGGGGCTGTGGTTTGGTCTTTTGTAGAATGAATAGGTCATGGAATGTCAAAGGGCACAAAAAATAAGAAAACCCTATTTCCTCTAAAATCGCCCGCATGTACCTAAGACACATGCCACTGGGTGTTCATGATATTGCCGGGCTCTTACCACTTTTCGCAGATAACATGTACCGGCACATGTTAGACCCAGACCATTAACTGCTCCAAAATTTTTTTTTTTTTTTTTTCTTTTCATCATATTCTTTTCTTTCTTTTCGATCCATATATTTTGCAATCAAATGCATGTTTATGTAAAATCTATCCTGTCAACTCCGCTTCATCCCTGCTTCTAATCGCATGCTCACCACTCCTTCTCGCCATATTCCGCCCCAAACTCGACCGTTTTCATGGAGCTGGACAACCTGCATTTCCTTCTGTGACATCTCTAATCTTTCCAATGGGCCCACCGTATTTCTAGTGATCGTGGTTCCTGTGGTTCAAACCACTTGGGTAACTTAAGGCCCAAAATAGGTGCAAGGGGTAAGACAAAACGATTCCACAAAGTATAATACATAAATGATGGCCTCTAATCATTTTCCATGACGCAAGATGTTCCTTCAACGACCATGGCGTATATACTAATACGACATGCCAAATTAATGCACAGAATGGGAGTACAAGAAGGCAAGATAAGAGTATGAACATTCAGTCCGTGGCTCAGGCATATATGTAGCTATGATAAAGTCCAAAAGATGAATATAAAGATTTTGCATGCTTGTTAAAGTGTACATGCATTGAGACGAGACATGTGGGAGGTGTGGCGAGATCATGCCACTTATATACACAGTGTCAAGTATTATACCTAAAAGAGCCACACTAAAAAATTTTGCCATAAGAATCAACATGTAACAAGCGATAGTTAGGTTCAACCAAAGGTACGCCTACTCCTCATTAATGTGAAACAAGCATTGTCCTCAATGCATAGAAACCAAGAGGACCCCCACAACAGAATGGGAGGCAACATAGAAACTAGGGCCCCTATTTTTGTTTTTTTTTGTTTTTTTGTTTTTTTGTTTTTTTGAAAAGCAAATGAAATAGAGACAATAGAAATAAAATGCAAGAATGAAAATAAAACACAATAAATACTATATACAACAAGTCGAGAACGAATTTACTTTTGGGTGGGGATCCCGTAGCGGACGGCTCAAGTCCTCATTATCTTCAAGATTGAAATGCTCGAGGAATGGCTTCGAGGCTTTGACCATTGACTTTGAAAGACTTTCCGCATCCGGATTTTCACAATCTCCACTCGCCCGTGATGGATGTACTACCTTAACAATGAATGGGCCATCTAAACGTAGAAACAAGTTTTCCCCGAAATAAGGCAACCTGAGTCGTATTGCCAGATCTCGTTCGTTCGAACGCTTTCCGAGCAATAGTCTTATCATGGAACAACTCAGCCGCTTCTTTGTAAACCGAGCTCATAAGACTCACAGAATTCATCAAGCTTCATTTAGCCGCAACAAGCGCCGCCACTCCGCCGAAAGTTAAATCGTAATTAAAAGCTCTAATAAACAATAAGCCCTAAGTGTTCCATTTCTCGACCTGCATGACAAGCCTTTTCCATAAACAAGCCTATAGAGACATACCAAGAACATTTGTGCTTGCATCTGTGAGTCTAAAGAGCATCGTAGAAGTCAAGTGACCAATCTTTGCGATTAGCAACCGTTCTTTCCAATATATGTTCGATCTCCTATTAGCTACATCTACCACTACTGGTCTGTGGTGAAGTGTCAAGAAATTTTATGGGTGACTTGACATTTTTTCAATGACGGTAAAGATCGACATAAAAGTGGAGCCCACCATCACTAATAATTACCGAGGTATTCCAAAACGAAAAATGTGTTCTTTGATAAATTTCAAAACAACCTTATGGTTATTAGTCTGGCCGAATAGCCTCAACCCACTTAAATACAATCAATAGATAATGCAATAAAGACACTATTAAGAAGTGGGGAAAAGGCCCCATGAAGTCTTATACCCCACAAAGAAAATTTCAATAATTAGAATCTGGTAAGAAGCATCATGTTCCTGTGAGTCCGCCTTAATTTGGTTGCACCGAGCACAGTTTTCAGAAAATTCAAAAATTCTTAAATTGTAGGAGGGGCCGCAAACCAAAATATTTTAAAATCTTATCTCATTGCTTTTCTTGTGAGAAATGCCCTCCACAAGCTTCTGAACGGGCAAAAGGTTAGGATCCCCGATTCGCTCATCATCAAGGCCACATATTCTCATTAATCGATCCGATAGTATTTAAATAGATATGGATCATTAAAGTAATATTTTAATGTCCTGCCAAAATTTCTTTGTTGAGAAGTCCATTGTGTTGAATTTGACCACTACTAGGTAATTTAATGTATGTCTAAGGCACTAATGGCAATGAACAAGAGCAAAAAGCTGCTCATCAGGAAAACTGTCGCCTATGGGTACGCAATGAGAATTTGATTCTGCAACTAATCGAGATAAATAGTCAACTACCACATTCTCGACCCCCTTTTTATCTTTAATGGTTAGATTGAATTCTTGGCATAGTAGAATCCACCTAGTTAATCGAGGTTTGTATCCCGCTTGAGAGCATACGTTGCCGCGTGATCCGTGAAAATGGAGCGCCAGGAGAGCCACAAATGCATGACCCGAACTTTCTGTAAGCAAAGACGATACTAAAAACTCTTTTCTCGTGGTTATGTAGTCGCTTCGAGCTGAGTCTAGTGTCTTGTCGGGGTGCATAATAGATTACAAAGCCTTTTGTCTTCCCTTGTCCTAAAACAGCCCCTATAGCATAATCACTAACACACACACACATGATCTCAAATGGAAGGTTCCAATTAGGAGACCGCATGATGAGGCGCACACCTAACATAGTTTCAGCCAAGAAGCATGCCTCTACAAGCCCGTGACCATAAAGGGACATCTTTAGCAAGCAAAGTACATGCGGATCTAGCCATAGCACCGAAATCCTTTATAAATCTCCTATAAAATCCAAGATGTCCAAAAATGACCCGATGTCTCTAACACACTTAGAGTAGGTAAATCGGAGATCACCGACTCGGGCCTTTATCAACTTCAATTCCATTTTTGATACTATACGGCCTAAGACAACCTCAGGTCACCATGAAATGACACTTTTCCCAATTTAACACAGCGTTCTTCTCGACATCTCTCCAACACTCCACGTAAATTTCCGCATGTACTCTCGTATGAGTCAATAAAACCGAAATCGCCCATGGATTTCAAAATGATTTCTATCATGTCACCGTACCCCATCATACACCGCTGGAAAGTTCCGTGCATTGCATAATCCAAAGGGCATTCTCCTCCCTAAAGGCAAAAGTACCAAAAGCGGATGTGTGAATGTAGTTTTCGATCTTCCAAAGCTATCTCAATTTGATTGAGGAAAGTGGGAGTCTCTTCCAAGACTTCTAAGCTTCCTATAATCTATGCACACCTCCAACCTCGGGGCTTTATTACCTAGTAGGAATGTAGCTCATTATTTCTCATTGGCGACCAATAAAGTGACTCTAGATTTTTAGGAACTACCTCCGTCTCAGGTTGGGCTAACCCACTATTGTCCGCAATGTGGTAAATAACACCTACATCCAAGAGTTTTAAGACTTCCTTCTTTACCGCTTCTTTCATTATTAGGTTCAATGCCTCTGCGGTTGCCTGGGAGGGTTTAACATCCCCTAAGTGAATTCTATGTGCATCAAGGCACTCCCCTCAATATCCGTAATTGTCCATCCTAGGCGCTCAGGTTCTCAATATCTCAAAAAGTTGATTTTCTTGATTCATTTCTATGAGGAAGATACGACACTCTGAAAAGTTTCTTCCGCCCTAAGTAGCGCATATCTGGTAAAAGGCCAGTAAGGATTTCAACCTGCTTAGTGGCCTCTTCGTATGGGCAATGTCATTCTCAATCCAAGGGTGCAATGGTTCAAATTTTGTGTGCCCACCCATTCACTTCCGCACTTACTGTGTTCAATTATAGAGCCGTAGGAACCCGATTCTCAGGTGGTCACTTCCTCATCCCAACTCCTGGCTTACCAAACATGACATAAGAGGGTCATCATGTGAGACATTATTCAAGTATTTGCATTCATTAATCAACCATGTCAGACCTCACACACATCTTCTTCATCCCCCATTCCTCGATAACATTAAAGTATATTCGGGATTAACAAATATGTTACTAAATGATAGTGTCATTAAGCCTCCCCTACAAGCAGTATAAGGCATTAGCAACAAGCAAGAATGGTCTACCAAGAATCACCTGAACCGAAGCCCTGTGTTCACCACAGTCGAAGTGTCGAGCACAACAAAATCCACAGAAGTAACTCAGCCCACTTGCACTCAATACATCCTTCACTATCCTCTAGAATTTTTACACTACTACGCCTAATCGAGGGTGATATCGGCTTGCCTAATTCTCCTAACCCTAGGTCCACATATACCGAGTAAGGCAACAAATTAACATTTGCCCCTAAATCCACTGTAGCATGTCCCAACTTAGAGTTCCCAATTACTATAGAAACAAGTAGGCTTCCGGATCTTTGTATTTTAGTAAGTTTGTTTCAACAAGGAGGTGATTGCTCGCCATGAATGCCTCTCGGTCGACACCTAGTTTCCTTTTTACCGTGCACAAACTTTGTGGAAACTTAGCATATGACTAATTTGCGCTTTAATGGCATCTAGTGAAGGAATGTTCAATTTCACTTTGCTCAATAATTCATAGATCTTAGAATGGTTGTTCACTTTCGTGGTTCTCAAATTTATGAGGATATGGAGTCGAGGGATATGGGTAGCCTTATCTCTCCTCTCTGTACCACCATCAATAATATTTCCGTTCTAGGGACATAAGGTCGGTCTTCGACACCTCATCATCTCTCGACTCAATTCACTTCAGACTTTGTATCGTTCCTTGGTTTGAAATGGTTTTGTCAACTACCTACCACTTCAAGAGTAGTGACAACCTTACAATGTTCAAAAGTACCATTTGGACTCGAAACTCCCACACTATTTTGACTCAGGGGTTTCGATAGGCTGAGATGGGAGTTTCCTTTTCTTGTTGAAAATTACCCATATAAGAGGTTAGCTTAGTTATTTGGGATCTCACATCATTCAGAGCAGTTCGAAATTCTGTGTTTGTGGATTGTTGGGTCTGCACAAATTGTGTTACTATATCCTCCAAACTTCTCTTATGTGGAGGTTGATAAGGCCGTGGGTTTGATTCCCTCGATTCACTCCGATGAAAGCCTTGGTTAGGGTTCACAGGAAACTGGGACCTCGATTCCGAAATGGAGGGACTGAATTTGTAAAACCGTGGTTTCATAATGGGGCCTTGGTTACTGGGCAAGTTATGTGGGCCTCTCATTTCTAATTAAAATCAAGTGCTTACTCCCATCCCGGATTATATGTTTCCTGTATCATGGAGAATTGAAAGGTTTTTGGTAGTTCGTAGTGGCATTAGTCATTTATCCGAATTGCCCTCTAACTCGAGGAAGGTTCGCGCGACACAGTGTGTAGGTCATCGCAAATTATGCATGGCTCCTCCACTCTGTGTCCAATAGGTACCGAGGGTACGTGAGGCACACAAGTTACCTCGTCACCTTTTCATCTCTACGGCCTCCAACTTCCTTTGTTAAATTTGGCAATTTTTGCTTGCACCATCATTCCTTTTAAGTGATGGATTCCTCCCCCATAGTGTTATGCACTTTGAAGTGTAAAGGTCTACGGAGGTGTTAGTCTCCCATGTTCGAGCATTTTCTGCTATAGTGTCAAAGAGTTGAATTGCTTCCCTAGCACTCTTTTCATAAAATTCGCCCGCACACATCATTTGGATGTATTGTTTATTATTCAAGGATAGTCCTTGATGAAAGTACGCACAGATTTGTCCTACATCCAATCCATGATGAGGGATAGCATGGAGGAGATCCTTGTATCTCTCCCATACCGCAAAGAAAAGGTTCACCCTAGCTTTTCATAAAATTTAAACTATGTCGCATGAGAGCATTGGCACGCAGAGGGAAAATTTGTTAAGGAATTCATTTCAAGATATCTTCCCATGTAAAATCAATTAGGTGTAAGAGAATGAAACCAAATTTTGGCTTTCTCCTTTAGAGCAAAAGGAAATAAAACTAAACAGACATGTGGAGAGGAACTAAGAGAGAGAAAATGCAATCGCAAACATCCTCAAAGTCTCCCTTATGAATGAGTAGTGGGTTCTCACCCGACCTCGTGATATATGTGTAAAAGACTAGACTACTTCCGAATTTCCACGAGGAATTGATTGGCCTCCTTCGTGGCGATACATGAGTTTGTCAGGGTTCGCCGAGGTCGCAAGATCTCTCTGAGAGTTCTTTTCCATATTTAGGTAAAGGAGCAGGGGGGACTCCCATATTGATTTCCTCACGAAAAGTTAACATTTCCTATTATCGGGTGCTACTGGAGTGTGTAACACCATCTCCATGTTGTGGAGGTCCGTGGAGTCCTTGTGGGTTACAGAATCCTCAGAGTATGTTCATTAAACGTGAGGTTGCCGATTCCCAGATGGGTCCATTCTGAGGTATAACGCTATCTCGAGACAATGGACTGGCTATGGATTCTACACTCTGGGTGAGGTGCACTTACAAGTCTGGCGCGCTTGCTCGCTAAGTAGTCCAACCCGACATGCACTAAACCTACTTTGTCCAAGAAAACGCCCACTGAGATTTCTCACAAAAAAAAATTAAAAAGAAAAGTAGAGAACGCACCTGGATTTTGCAATGTGCAATTGAAATTACCTCTAGCCTCTTCGCATCAATCGGATTGGTGCCACTCCTAGGCAACGACGCCAAAAATGCTTCTGCTCTTATTCAGATGTCGAATTTTATTCCCAAGCGTAGGAATTAAGGTTGTCTAGCATTATAGTACTCGTGGAGTCCACAGTCATCTCCACAGGAGTGGTCTAAATTGTCGATCCCAGAGCCATTCTCCAAAGGTGTGTAATTGAAAAGGAAATTACGGGGTTGTGTTTTTGTTGATTCGAGGATTGATTAAATTGACTATTTTAACATGGAAGGATGATTGCTGGAATTCTTAGTTTCCACTACTAGTGATCATGTAATTCTACCTCTTAGTTTTATACCTCATCTAGAGCCATTAATAAATGGTCTTCGATGGAAGATTTTTCTTTAAATGTTCTTTGAAAGGGAAAGATAATTAAACAATGTTAAACACTTGCCGCCAATTAATCTGTACCTTAGCTTGCATTTGCAGCTCAGCACAACGTACCGAGTCTCTCGCTCACACGCTGTCAAGAGGATGCCCTAACTAAGGTTTTACAAAGTTTTCTACAAGCGTAATAACATCACACAATCCATCAAGGTATAAAAGAGGAATTAGAATATATCTGATCGTGGTAAGTTTCCACCGTAGAATCCCAGCATAGAAATTTAGAACTCCATGGAATTTATAAGGTAAATCATAATTGAAGAGAATTTAAACATAAAAAGGAACTTTTAGAAAATCCGAATTTAATTGCAAAACCTAAGGACGAAAATATAAAATACTCATAATGAAAACGAAGTATGAGTTCCTACTGAAAGATTACATGTGCTTGAAATCAGAAAACTCCAGAAAACTAAAGTCTGCAACCTAAATCAACAAATCTTGGCCAAAACTATGGAAGAGAACACTTATGCAAACCCAACTCTAAGAATCCAAAAGCCACCTTCCTTGTATCCAGTTTTATACTCCCTCTCCAATGTGATCCCGCATTAAAAGTTGATCGACACGTGATCTCGCTAGATCAAATGCCTACTTCCTCAATTCCCGTTAGCCATTACGTGTGTACCCTAAGACATGTTATGGTGTACCTACATGTCGCCGCCACTTTTTTCTCGCATAGGTGCATCTGAGACATGTTGAAGGTGTACCCTGGCATGCCGCTTCACCGCCACTTCTTCGCATAAAAGCCGGTACATGTTGAAGGTGTACCGATACATGTTGCTCTCTAGTGCTTTTCCAGCATTGTTGCACTTCCCGAAGCTTCACCAATCGGTTTCCATCATCCTCAATGATCCATATTTGCTTCCCGGACATAAATCCTTGTACAATTATGCATTAGACTTGAAAAACCTGTACAAGTCCAAAAACACGAAAGCGATTAAAAGTACCTATTCTCATGCAAAATGTGAGCAACATGTGACTTGAAGGTGCTAAGTTCTGCTCTAATTATTGCTCAATTGTGTATTCAACAACCCACTTGACAAGGACGACACCCCTGTTCCTATCGGCCGACCACCCCGAGAATCCACGTGAGTGTCGCTTGTTTTGGTATAGTCTATGAGGTCATCGATATCTCTAATTTGCATTGTTCACGTGCCTCAAGTGCCCTCGACTCGATCTCACCCTCTAAAGATGACGCTCAGCGCTGTGCGGCTATCGGAGTGTCCCCCACGTCCACGCGGAGCCGGATCAAGTCGTATATTCCTACCTTTCCGAGCTCGAGGTGGTCATCCCGCTTCATTGCTCGAGGCCTTCGCTCCTTCCACTATGAAAGTCTCTCCCATCGAGCCTCACCAAGCCCACCAAAGGAGCTCGCCCGTGTGGAGATGTCTGCCTCAAGTCCTAGAAGGCGAAACGGAACTTCTGGACTCGGCTGAAAGACCTAATCTGGCCCGGGGGGCAAGGTTCAAATCGGGGCGTCTTCATCTTCCCTTCAACCCACGTTCGAGCATCGGGGCAGATGTTGTCGCCTCCGTCTATGGTCTTTAAAGCTTTGAGCTCGCAATCCCATCCCGTCCGCGCAAGAAAGGTAAAAGGCTCTTCCGGGGGCTGCCGAGTCACCTCGCCGGCGCCGTGCCCATCATAGTTCGAATCCTCCCCGCGCAAAGTGTTAAGCCACCTCTCGAGGCTCGAAGAGCTGAAGAGGAAGGGTTCCAAACCGGGCGAGGATGGCAACTCCTTGCTCCTAATGAGCTTAAGTACGGCGTTGTCTCGCTCCATCCTTAAAGATTATGATCTCAAGAGGCTCAAGCAATTTCATTCCGCCGAGGAAGCTAGCTCTATCCCCTCCGTGGGTTGCCTCCGTAGTTCCTGCATGTCTCATTCGATTCGACCGACTAGGTGTTGATCCTGTGTTAGATGTTGATCTTGCGTTGGATGTGGCAGGTGGCTACTCATTTGAAGAGTTTTGCCAAAAAATCCAATCTAAACGAAGGCCATGCCAAAGCTATCCTGCCATAAGGCGCAGGGTGGCTTCCCTTACATCCGAGCGGATCGAATCAAGCAGGATCGGTGCAACGATGACCGAGGAGGCAAGAAGCTTAAACTGGATGAAGCATACCACGCTTCAAGACGCGCTCTGGGCCGAGTGTAGAGAAGATGAGGCCCAAACAAATTAGAGCTAGCCGAAGGCGAAGCCGGAGATTCGACGAAAGGCAGGCCGATAAAATGACTTTACAGAGGCCGTGGATCTGGCCGCAATCGCCCAAGATGAGCTTCCGCATGGTTAGGATAAACTTTACATCCTGGCGAGTCAGCGGAGTCTAAGGAAGAGCTACGTGTCAAGCCAAAAGATGAACTCGCGCGACAAGATGGCTGGCTTGGATCGGTTCACGTGGAGGGCCCCGAGAGGTCGCAAACTCCTGGCGAACACCTCGACTGAGAGTGCTGGTCATGGGGATCTCATCAACAAGTAACTCCTTGCTGTTCAACTGGGATGAAGTTATAAAGAAAGATCAGATGAGGCTCAGACTAATGGGCTTCCTGGGTGGCTCATTCTTCAGAGGAAAGTCGCACGCTTACCCGCACGTGGATTTCAACCTTAACATCCCTAGTGACGAGGAGGCTGAGGAGTCCCTCTCTGCTGACTATTCTAGAGAACCGAACATCCCCGCTGAGGCTCCACCTTCTGATGCCTGATCTCCCGCGCACCTTTTCGCTTGCCTGACGTTGATTTTTATTTTATTTATTTTTTGCTGGGCCTGGGACACAGGACATATGTAGCCTTTTCCTTAATAAATGTTCTTTTTTTTTTTTTTTTACCACTTTTGTCTTCACTTATGTATTTTGCGCTGCTCCGCATGAACTCGAATCCACTTTCGGGCCGCATAAATGAGTTTGAGCGTTGGCCGAAAGTGTACCCCGGTCAGATGGTTTGGAATTAAGTAGTTGATTTCAAAATCGAGTCAAGCTGCCCCCGCGCCGAGGCCTTACGGGTCGTCACTGAAATAACCCGACTTTAGGTCAGCATCTCGTGGTAGAGTAGTCGAACTCGTCAAACTGAGCTACTAGGCTCCGGGCGCCGAGGCCTCAGGCCGAAAAAGCCCCGAGCGCAAACCGAATTCTCAGTCGCATTTGTACTCAGCAAGAGTAGTCGATCCCACAACCGAGCTAATGGGCCCGGCGCCCAGGCCTTACGGGCCGAAAAGCCCGAGCCGAACCGACTCTTAGGCCGCATGGCCCGTGCGCAGTAGCCGAACCTGGCCAACCGGAGCTACTAGGCCTGTGCGCCGAGGCCTCGTGGGCCGAAAAGCCCGAGACAACTGACTTCAGCCGCATGGCCTCGTGTGCGTAGTCGAACTCAACCGAAGCATCGTGGCTCGGGGCGCCGGGAGGCCTCTTATAAATGGCAGCCCGCTGCTATGGAACCCATACTGAGATTCGCCCTTCTGTGTGTGTAACTCAACCGCGTGGAAATGAAGCCCTGGCTCGACGTCGCGAGATCCGCCTCAAGATTCCGTTCATGGTTTGACCTCCGCTTGTGGGAGCTGTATTTTTCCCCAGTCTCCCTTATGGAGTTATGTTGGTTCCCTAGCTTCGCGCTGGGAATGCGTCCTATAGTATAAAAGACATTTTCAGGCCGCTTTCTCTATTTTATGTTCTTCTTCTCTTCCTCTCTCCTTCTTCTCTTCTTCTTTCATTCTCTCTTCCTTCCTTTCTTTCTTTTCTTCCACATCTCATTCTCCCTTTTTTCTTTCCTTTCGCACAAACTCTTTCCATCCCTTTTTTCTTCTTATCCTCTTTTCCACCTCTCTGCTCTTCTTCTCCTCTTTTCTACCTCTATGCTATTCTTCTCCTCTTTTCTACCTCTCTGCTCTTCTTCTCCTCTTTTCTACCTCTCTGCTCTTCTTCTCTTTATTTTCATCTCGTTTTCCTTTCCTTTCCTTCTTACATGGCTTTTTTTTTGAGGGAAATGCTCAGACTGCGGTAATTTTTGAAGTGTACTGGATGACACTATTGATTGTAATTGAATGTAATTTGATTGGATTAAAGATAGACTTTTTCCTTTTTTGATCATGAACCTTTTCATTCTGTTGTATGTGATCATTCTATGTCTGAGCTGTTTGAGACGTCTAATAAAATAACCAGTAAACGCTCAAATCGTCATCTGAAAATTGATAATGCTTTATTTAAGATTACAAACCGAGGTCTACTGATAAAAACGCTTAAGGTGTTCCGCATTCTAAGCATGATGTAGAATTTTTCCCTCCTCTCGGGCCCTGAGTCAGAATTGCCCTGGCCTCGATGACGCGGATACGATGTAAGGGCCTCTCCTGGGGCCGGGGCCTAGCTTTCCATGCGCTGGATTCTTCCGTCGGTAGGAGCTTCTTCCAAGACTAGGTCACTCCGCATGTAGCTCCCAGTTTGACTCGCTTATAATACCACTCGTCGTCTTCCTTTGCAATCTTCCGTGCGCCTTAGGACTCGCTCACGCTTCATCTAAGAGGTCCACTTGAAGGAGAGCCCGTCATTGTGTTCCCACTATCGCAACTCGATCCTCGGGGGACTTTAACCCGACTCACCAGTGGGCCACTGGTCAGTGACTAAAGGCCAGTGCAAATTTGTGGCTCCGGGTTGCCGACTTCATCGCGTAGTCCCGTAGGGCCCATAACAACACTTCTGGGAGGTATTCCACCCATTTGCCTTTTCTTTAAGATCTTCCACCTGTCTTCATCAAGGGCCTTAAGCGTGGTTCTTAATGGTGACTTCCGCTCGACCATTAGACTCCATGATGTACTGGGACGAGTAATAATTCTTAATCTTGTGCCTCTGACAAAAATCTCCGAACTCGCGTTGTCAAATCGCTTTCCATTGTCCGATACCGTGGCTCCCTGGGATACCAAACTCGCATATTACATGGGTTTCGCCACACAAAATTGCGTGATCTTTGTCTCCGTGATCAGGCCAAAGAGCCTACCGTACCCACTCGTGAAGTACCCATCGCAACGATGATGAATCTGCATTGGCCCTTCCTAGTGGGCAAAGGTCCCTGAATGTCCAAACCCCACTATTGGAAAGGCCAGGGGCTTGTGATTGATGTCAAGGGCTCAGATGGGAGGCGAGAGATCTTGGCATGCTTCCTCGGTAGATCTTCAGATTCTCGACTAGGCTCTGGTCAGCTTCTAAGTATCGTGGGCCAGTAGTATCCCTGCCTTAAGACCTTCCCTGCTAATGCCCGAGCTCCGATATGATTTCCGCATACACCTTCATGTACTTCCCTTAGCACATAGTCAGTGTCTTTTCCCGCGATGCACTTAAGGATGGGTGTGAAGAAACCTCGCTTGTAAAGGCTTCCTATGATTATGAATCCGCCGACCCGCCCTAATTTTGATGCTTCTTTTAGGTCGCTGGGTAGACGTCCGTCTGTTATGTAATCCCAAATGGGGTCCATCCAAATTTGGCCTCATTAACATTGGGGAAACTTCCATGGCGCAGAGATCTATAGAAGGCTCCTTTGTAGTGTATTCGACCGGTATGCCCACCCGCCGAGGTCTTTCCGTTGAAGCCGTCATAGTTTTCGCAAGGCATTCCGCCTGGGAGTTCTCCCTGTCTGGGATATGTCCGACCCGGACCAAAGATGAACTTTTTCATTAAATCTCGCACTTTTTAAGGTATAGGATCATTCTTTCACTTCGGGCCTCGTGAGTATCTTCTATTTCCATGTCTTACTACCAAATTCGGAGTCACTGTAGAGACCCTAGCCGGGGTCAATTTCCAAAGGAATGGGGTGAGGTCGAGATGCCATGACTCCGCCTCATTCGGGCCTCATCACTGAGGCTTGGAATTTGAATCGAGCCGTACTCACATCTATACCCCTCTGGTGTGAGGTCAGATTAGACCTACCCGCTCTCATATGCCAGGGCCCCATCTACGAGAGTTTCCAGACTGGGAGGTCACCGGTTGAGCTGCCTCTCGACAAGCCTGGCTGAGATGAATTCCATGACGAAGTCTGCTAAGACCTGCCCTTTTATTGCGGTTTTCGGTTTATATCTGATGTCGAACTCGCTTAGCTCTACGGCCCACTTCATCAGCCTTCCTGAGGTCTCGCTCTATGCAACTGCTTCACCTGACATTCTCATTGAACTTCTAAGCATGAGCCCAAAGTAAGGGTGGAGCTCGAAATAGCTACACTAATGCCAAGATTAGTTTTTCCATCCTCGATATCTCCTCCTCCGTCCTCAGAGTTTCTCGTCAAGAATAAGAAACTGAAAAGACTCTGGCCTTTTGTCCCCCGACGAGGACAGCGCTGGTCGAGAAAATCAAAACAACTAAGTATAGAGGAGGAGCTCCTCAATCCGGCTTACCGTAATCAGCGGGGGAGCTCAAATATGTTTTCACGTCGAATGCTTCTTCGCACTTCGTATCCCATCAAAGGCCTTCTTAAAACTTGGAAGAAAGGTCGACACTTATCACTACTCGATACGAACTACTTTAAAGCAACAATCCTTCCCGTCGACGTCGATTCCTTATGCCTCGAGGGCGATGGTACGTCGAAAGCATAACCTTTATTTTGAGTTTCTAGGATTTACCTCAATTCCTCGGTTGTTGACTATGAAACCTAGGAATTTTCTGGCTGATACTCCGAAGGCGCACTTGGCTGGATTCAGCTTCATGTTGTACTCTCTCAGGATCTGGAACGCCTCGGATAAATGTGCTATATGGAGCTTGGCAGCAGGGGATTTTACTAGCATGTCATCTATGTACACCTACGGTCGTTCTATTCGGCTTCCTGGAACATCCCGCTCGCCAAATTCTGATAGTAGCTCCCGTAAGGCTTCGAAACAAATGGCATCACACGATAACACAGTTCCCCGCTACCGTGATCGAACGAGGTCTTTCGGGTCGCCCTGGTCCATGCCGACCGGGTCAGAATGAGAAAGCATCCGCTAAAACTGAGAAGTTCATGGCCGCCAGCGGGCATCCACGATGAGGTCGACACGCAAGAGCGGAAACTCCGCCTTTCGCATGCTCACATGGACATCGTTGAAGTCGATGCGCACGCCACTTGTCGCTCTCTTTTCGGCTGCCACGACGCTGGCTAACCATTCAGATATTCCACCTTCTAATCGCTCCTCGCCGAGGAGTTTGCCGACCTCCTCGCTGTTCGCTACTTTCCGCGCGGTTCTTTTTTGTTTGACTGGCCAAGGACGGGCCGACGTCAGCCTATGTGTGATTACCGTTGTCAATCCCTCTCCCATGTCCGCCTCTGGCTTCCACATGTGAAGACATCTTGTCTTGGCCTTAGAAAACTGCAGAGAGCTGAGGGTCCCTCTACCACTGGAGCCGATGTAGGCGAGGTGTTCAGGGTCGTCATCCAACGATACAGGTTCCAACTCTTCTGAGGGCTCAGGTCGGGTGAGCAACCAAATATATGTTATCGACCGCCTTCTGTTTCATGGATGCTGAGTAGCATTCCCGGCCACTCGCTTTTGCCTTCGAACCATTTTCCTACTCCGCTACGAGTAGGAAACTTGATCATCACATGGTAAGCTGAGGGAATGGCTTTTATCAGACGAGAGGGTCTCCAACAACATATTATAGCGATGGAGCATCTACAACGAGGAATCTCGTTGTCATCGTTGCCTAGCATGGGGGATCTCCCAAGGTGAGCATTAGTTGTATTGAGCCCAAGGGTAATACTTTTTCACTGTAGAATACTCGCAAATGGGTGCTGACGGGTTCCATTTTCTCCCTTCCGATGCCCATCTTATCGAAGGCCGAGGCGAAGATGATGTCAGCTGAACTCCCGTTGTCAACTAGGACTCGATGGACCGTTTTGTTTGCCACAACTGGCCGAATTACTACGGCCGTCACGCCGCGCTCGGCATCCTTCCAAACCGAGTCGAGAACGCATGATGTGTCGAGCCTAGGGGCGTGGGACACCGCCAGATTTCCACTACCTCGCGACCGATGTCGCACGTGGGCCTTCCGGCTTAAATACCGATTCTCCCTCCCGCAGTCCTCCCGATATCATACGGATTTCAGAGGTCACATTGCGCCGAAGTTGTCATTCTGGTCGAGGTGGTGGTGTGGTTGCTGAGCCGGCCTCGGTTTCAGCCCGACTCGAGGCTGATTTTCAGCTGGTGAAGTGTCGAGATACCCAAGTCAGATTAGTACTCTATTTCGAGTCAGACGTAATCATCTATGCGATAATCCATAATCTCTATGGAACTCGCAATACCCGGTGTCAGTTTCTCAGGGCGGGGTCTGACTTCATTTGAGTTGGCCACCTCATGAACTCGTTTCTCGTTTCAAAAGACTTCGCAGACCCGAGATACCGAGGTCAAGTTAAGGTGGAACCACAGAATAACGTTTGTTTGCCTCTCGAGCCGAGCCCTGCACAAATCCGAGGTTTCCAGCCTTTTCAGGACCGTTTCCTCCATCTTTCTTGAGACCTCCAGCCACTTTATCTGGGCTCCGCCCTCGCCGTCATTAATCCCGCTTTTCTTTATGGGTGAGGAGCTCCCCTTTCGATATGAGAGCTTCTTCGCCATCGATGTACTCCGCTTTTGCGAGCATCTCAACCATGCTTCGCTGAGGATTTTTTTAGAGATGGAAAACATCAAGTCTTTCGACCGCACCCCTAATCCAGCCATGAACGCGGTGATCGCAAACTTCTTGTCAGGTATATCTACCTTTAGAGACTCCGCTGCTGAACCTTGAACATAGGGATCCTGAAGCTTCCCGCGAGCCTTGCTTGATGGTCAATAGATGGTAACTTGGCTTTCTTATACGTCCTGGCTCCAATGAAGTGAGAGACGAACACAATGGATAGCTTCCAATGAGAGATTGATGAAGGCGGCTCGCAACTGTGCCAAGGTCGGGCCTTTTAATGTGATAGCAAGCTCAGACGACAGGTCTTGATACCCATGCTCCATTTTATTTTCAGTAGTGTCGGTGACGATCAACGGATCTCCGCACCGGTCGAACGCTTCCACCCGTGGCATTCAACTCGGGCCGGAAGCGGGGGAAGGACACCTCAAACAAGGAATCCGTGACTCAGTCCGCTGCACCAAGGTGTCCATAGTATCGTGAGCTCGCCCTTACCACTTCCTTTACGTCGAGTTCCCTGGAGGCTCTCAACCTGGCCCCATGATTGCTCTCCTGCTCCTGGCTGAGGGTGACGTAGTTCTTCGTTCCCGACATGTCCTCCGAGTGTCGCTTCGTTTCCCTCCTCTCCAGGGGCCAATTGTGGTCCTTGCCCCTGGCCTCGACCGACTCCTCGTCTCTGCTTTCAAAGACCTCTGAATGTCGAGATTCAGGCCGCCTCTTCGCGAGGAGGAAAGTTGTGACCTTCAGCTACTTCGTGCCTCCCAAGGCTAGACCCGCCCGGGTGAGTTGCCTAACTTCCCATCGCGCTGTCAGTGAGGCTGAGCACTTCCACCTCGCTCGTGCTGGCTTGCATCGCTTTAAGGCGCCGTGAGGGTTCATGATCTTTGTTGCCACCGGGCGAGTCCGCGATCTCGTGGATCGGGCGCGGTTCGCTTGTGTTCCGCCGATACTCATCGCGAATCGAGATCGGGCCTTATTTGTCGCATGAACTGCTCGCCGCATTTGCCAACTGATGATGCCTTTTTCAACCGGACCGGTTGGAACGTGTTAGGCCATCGGGCCGTAACTGGGCCTGTGGATCGTCCGCGCCTGATCGCCGGCTTCCCAACGTGGCACTCCTCTACAAAGACCGTAAAGAAGAAGGGTCGCATGGGCTTCGCCCGTGTCAAGCCCGATGCCTAGCCATTTCTTCTAAGAGAAAGATAGACCATTTGAGGGCTAATGCTGCACCTTCACCAAATGGAGGGCCTGCATTTATAGTATATGTTTTCCCAATCGATGGTGATTAAGATTCTTTCCCATCGATCGATATTTCTTCAGTTATCTACATCAACCCGATTAAGAATATCAAAGAGAATTTATTTAGAATTATCTCTTTCTTCTCCTACTGTGATCCACTTGATCCTGTGATTTGAGTCATATGCATCGTGAAATTATCTTTATTTTCCTTGTTGGTGAGATTATTCTGATTGCAAGATAATATGTTATCAGATTATTCTATTTCCTTTATCTGGGTGGGATTTAGTTTGATTCGATTTGCGGAGTATGGACCTTATCGATTACCCACAGCGGCCTTTGGGCGAGGAATTTGGGCCTTCATGCGGGAGTGGCGTCAGACGGGAGTGTTCCCGATGAGGCGTGCCTCTTCCTTGGGTTTGGCTAGTGGGCATACGAGCCCATTTTTCAAACCCTATCAGTACTCATCAATCAGACCTAAACTCCAGCTCCTCAGTTCGTTAAAGGATCATGGCAAAGGACCAAGTGTTCTTTGATTAAGACATCAATGAGGCGTATAATTAGCTTTTCAACTCCTCCAAGCTCGGTAGCTTATGCTTAAGAAGGCCCCAGGGCGCTTCTCTAAGTGAAGGAAGATCTGAAAGCAAAAAAAAAAAAAAAGAAGCACAAAAGCAACAACAACTTCGATGAAAGAGCATACCCGGATTGTATATAGCAATTGAAAGAACAAAGTATGCCTAAATGATTACAGTAGTGTAGCAAAGGTATGTGATGTTGCACAAAATAAAATGCATATACATATTCAAGAAAAGATCTTAAGTTTGTTCGGGAGGAACGAGGAAGGGAGAATCTAGTTGCTCATGAGGCGGGGTATCATGTTGTGGGAGGAAGGCTCGGAAGATCGAGGCGTGGGGGCCTCGAAGGCCGGGACGGGAACCTCGGTTCGAGTAGAGCTCTTTCCACCTTGAATCGGTGAGAAAGAGATAGTGGCATGGGTGACGAAGGAAGAGAAGAGACTCGGCTGACCATAAAGGCCCCGGGATACACTGCGAGATAGAAATTTTATGAGTGCTCGGGAAGAAGGTGTAACTTGATCCGTGACAGTGGGAGATAAGTACCTCGGGATCCTCGGTGTCTGCGGGGGGAAGACAGAGCACCACCCTCACCCTCAATATTAGGCTCCTCAACCTCTCCCTCATCAAGGATTTTGAAATTAAAGTCCAGATCTAGATATGCTTCTTCAGCTTTGTCCTGGAAAGCAATCCACCCTTTGCCCCACCTGGTGGTAACATCATCCTTTAGCTTGGCTATTAGCTCATCCTGCTTCTTAGCAGCAGCCCTCTATCCCTCAAGCTCATGCCTAAGAGCATCATTCGCCTCTGCCAGCACGTTATATTCTCTTTTCATTCCTTTATAAGAACTCAGAGCCTCAAAGGTCTCTTGGCTCGCTTTGGCCCAAGCATTGATTTTAATCCTGAGCTCCTCCCTAATCTTTCCCAGCTCACCTTTGTCTTTTTCTCTCTCTTCCTCCAAGTTCTTGATCATAGATGCTTGCCTCTCCACTTGTTCTTGGAAGCCCTGAATCTGAGTTTGAAGATCATTATTTGCAAAGGCCAGTTCTGCGACTTTAAATTCAAAAGCCCTTGACGCCTTGGTAGCATCCTCCAAAACTCAAATACGACTTTGCAAACCCTTCACGTGGATAGCCAGCTAAGAAAAGAAAGAAATTCAACAAAAAGGGAGCATATAAAAAAAACTAGAGCAAAGCAAGAATGAAGACTTACAGTAGTAGTTCCGTGAAGGGCTGAGTTGGTCAGGCTCTCAAATTCATAGTGGCAGCCCTTTAGACATCAAATTAGGAAGGAATAGAACTAGTGGCAGCAGCCCATCCAATACTGTCAAGAAGGAACTTCGTTCTCCTCTACTTTGGGATGTTCCCCCTTCCTAATTCTTAAACCCGCAGGGGCTGGTAGGGGATGCTTGTCGAACGACACGGGAGAGCTAGAGGAGGGCAGTACACGAGTAACCATCCCCAAGGCCCTGTCAATCTCAAAAGAAGAAGGGGAGATCTGGTCCCACTCAGGAACCGTCAGGGCAAAGTGAAGCTTTTTGCGAAGACCATCTCTAACTTGCAGGGAGGTCAGAGGTTGAATAATAACGGTTTGAGTCGAAGCATGAAAGGTGGGAGGCACACTAGTCCTCAGTACCTTAGTCGGAGGAGTAACTCCGCTGCCAGAACCAACCTCACCCTTGCGTTTGCCACCACTCCTGGTCTTCCGTAACTAGTAAACCTTGGCCTGGAGTTCTGCTAGGGTGGGTTCCATGGCAGAAGAGCCTAGGAACTCGGAAGGGGCAAAAATATGTGAACAGAATGCAAAAAGAAGAAATAAAAACCAGAGGGTAAGGGGAAAAGGGTTACCTGCTGCCTCTTCAGCACTGACAAAAGAAATCGGAATGGGAGCCTAGATCCTCACCTCTGAAGGACTTAGCCCCTAAGATACGAGAACCCAAGGTTTGAGGAGCTCGGAATACTTCTCTAAATTACAACCGTCTAAGGTTGGAAGAGCCCGTTTATCTTCAGCACTGAGTTCAAGTCGAATACCTGAGAAAAGAGGTGAGACAAGTACAGTTAGCACAGAAAGCCGTTAGAACATATCATAGCTCGCTCAGGCAGGGACTTAACCAAGTTGTCAGGGGCTCTCCCAACCCAAGGAATTGGAAGAGAATCCGAGATATCTGCAGGATTATACTCCCACTAGTCACCCTCAACGAAGAAAAAGAGTTTTTTCTAGCCCTTATGAAAGTTGGGGAGACCAGAGATAATCAACTTGGCTTTTACCCGTTTAGAAATATACAAGAAACCATCAGAAGGGGTGTACTTAACGTCGAAATACTTCATGAGCACAGAAACAGTGGGAACCCCTAGCTTATGCTTCTTAAAGAAGACTAGGAGACCTACCAAAACAACCTAGAAATTGGGAACAATCTGAGCAGGGCAAACATTGAAGTGTTGTAAGACACTCTTAATAAAGGGATGCATAGGGAAGCGAAGGCTGATTTCAAAGAGGGCCACAAAGAATCATACCTTCTTATGGACCCGGGAGATGTAGGGAGTGAATGCATCAGGGCACCAAAATTGGACACCCAGAGGAAAACCATAGCGAGCACTAAGAACCTTCATAAGAGAAGGAGTGACCTCACTGGCACCTAAGCTTTCTACGGTTCTGAAGGCAGCCCCTGCACCCTCAGCACTGTCTCGGATTCCTACGCCACTCACCTTGGCTTTGCCCTTGTTCTTGGGCAGTGGGGAGGACGATGAGGGGGGCTCCACAACTTTTTCCTCAATGTCAACGGAATCAACAACGAGAAAGTTTTCAATGTCCTCTCCCAAATTAGAACCCTCAACCTCAGGAGATCTATCCCCCATAAGGGAAACAGATGAGCTAGTGGCTTCAGAAGAGGCAGACATGGTTGGACAACAGAAAGGAAGTTTAAGGAGATAAAGGGTAGGTATTCACTGCACTCCTAAGGGCTTTGGGGGCAACACAACAACATCCAATAAGGAAGATTCACGCAACAGAGTAGGGGTCCAAGAAAAGGGGAAGACGAGAAAGGGAGCGACCTTTATTCCTGAAGTAGCAGAACCGAAAAGTCCAGAAATACAATAACCACCTCAGATTTGAGGAATCCAAAACGAAGAGGCGAATTAAGGACAGGGAACGTACCAAATCAAGGGCGAAAGGCAAACAAGAACTCAGGTGAAGAACACAAAGTAAATCTCGCAAGCCAATTTGAGAAGGAAATCAGTTTCCAGCAAAGCCCTATAGCTCACCGGTAAATTAGGGAAGGATTAGAGAGTATTAGGAAGAAGAAGATGAAGGGTTTGGGTATAGAGGATTCGAATAGTGAAGTGAGAGCCATTTCCAACAACTCAAAGGCATTAAAATCAAATGGTACAAAGTGGAGAACGTGCGCGAGAAATGAGGAAGTAAATGATTACCTGAAATCATCAAAAATCTATTCCTTTGCGTAAATCGGGAATCAACTTGGTAGGTCTACCTCAGCAGGTCTACCTCAGCATAGCCCCCTATCCAAGTCCACTTGGACTAAGGGCTAAGGGGACAACTGATGATACCTCCAGAAGATTTTTTGGCTAAACAGGAGCTCGGGAGAAAGGTCGGATCAGGAGGGTCAGATAAGGCATCAAAGCTGAGGGACTGACAGGCTTTCAGAGCAAACGATTAAGGAAACAAGGAGGAAACAACTGTATAACATAAAACATCCCCGAAACAATAGCTAAGCTATACTCAATAGGCAAAACTCTCAATTGGCCAAGATCTTCTCCCAAAATCAAGGAAGATCCCACGGATGCAAGGCAAGGATCTCGCACCAGATCCCTTAGATGTAGGAATTTCATTATCAATACTGGATAGATCCTCCATTAAAAGGAGAGGAGCAGATGTATAAAAAAAACATATTGTAAACCGTTTTCACCATGAATAAAAATCTCAGGAGCAAGAGACTCCGTTAGAGAGTGGACTAGCTGAGCTCCCGAGCTCGGTGAACCACTATACTCTCTACGTATTAACCATTCCTTCTATTTCCCCTAGTCCATGCGAGCCAAAAAGCTCAGATTAAAAATTCCATTCAATCACTCGGATATTCTGCTCATCCATATAAAATCACACCATCAATTAATTTTTACATGCATGCAGGACCTAATGTTGGCTGCAGTAGATAATCTATCAAATACTACTGAATGGGCACTTACAGAGATGATATATCAACCTAAGATACTCCAAAGGGCAATGGAAGAATTAGACCAAATGGTTGGAAGAGGCAGACTAGTCCAAGAATCATATTTGCCCAAGTTGAACTACGTCAAGGCATGTGCAAAAGAGGCTTTTAGGCTCCATCCAGTTTCAGCTTTCAATGTTCCACATGTATCTATTACACATGTATCCCAAAGAATAATGTTATATGAACTTAAAAATTAGACTTAAAAACTAGACTTGATAATCACCATCATTGAATAGGTAGTGGATTCCAACAAATGCTGAAACTCACAGTGAAATCAATGGTTATAATTATTAAGTATACTTTTTAAGTCTAGTTTTTAAGTCCATGTAGCAAAGGTCTACTCCAAAAGGTTGTCATGTGCTAATAAGTTGTCTTAGCCTTGGTCACAACCCTAAAATATGGGAAGAGCCCTAAAAGTTCAAGCCCAAGCGCTACCTTATAGTGTGTTTGGTACGGTGGAAAAATGGGTGGAAGGAAAGTCAAGGAGGGAAAATGGAAGGGAAGGAAAATGTTTCTATTGTTTTTGGTACCAAAGGAAAGTATGAGGGAGTGGAAAGTGGAAGGGGATCTCTATCCTTCCAGCCCACCAAATATTTTCAACCCAAATTTAGGCCAAAAGTGATGGGAAAAAGTGAAGGCAAGACAATAATTTTTTAAGTTGACCTTTTTACCCTTTACTTATTAGATATATTTCATTCCCACTTCATACATCTTTTGCCGATCACCAGGAGATAAATTAACTGTTGTATTTCCTCCAAAATTAATTCATAACAAAAATAAGGGGATTAAAAGCTTTTTCAAATTAATTGGATTGATTTGTAATAAAAAATTCACTTAATATATTTAAGGGTAGAATTGTAAATTGGGCATATATGTTTTTCCTTTCCTTTCAATTTTCATCCAATACCAAACGATGGAAAATATATCCCTTCTATTTTCCATCCCTCCTACCAAACAAAAAGGAGGGAAAATAGCTTTCTTTCCTTCATGGATAGAAAGTTTATTTCTTTCACTTTTTTTTCTATCCTTCGTACCAAACAAAAAGGAGGGAAAATAGCTTTCTTTCCTTCATGGATAGAAAGTTTATTTCTTTCACTTTTTTTTCTATCCTTCGTACCAAACGGACCATTAATGTTGATGGCTCTGAAGTGGTTCTAGTTGAACCAAAATTAGGCTTATTGTCTTTAATGCTTTATGGAAGGCGTGGATGCCCGATGTCATACTCGATTCTACCATGACCACTATGTTGATGGCCAGACTTCTTCACGGATTTCTTGGACTACCCCACCTAAGGTATCAGAAACGCTTAACTTAGTTGAATCGTAGCATGATCTTACTCTTTCTAAGCCACTACTCGTGCTCGCAAAACCAAGGTTGTCCAAGAACATATATCCTACGCATTGAAGAACAAACTATTGAATTTCTCTTGTTTTTTTCTTTTCTTTTTTTAATGTTTTGTTTGGCAATAACACCGGGGATTAAGAGGTTGTATTTTATTAATATAATAAAATGCATGACGTTCTGAGGAGTTAAATAATAATAAAATGCATGATGAGGACATAAATCTTTCATACGTGCAATGCGTAAAATATATTGTGCCAAAGGAGATGGTTGTCTGGGTTTTCAAAAATTTATACTTGATTTTCTGACTGACTATATATTGAATGACTTGTTGCTCCATCTTTTCAACATCTTCACATGTAGCAATTTTACAACCGTTGATAGTAGAATAAATTATGTGCAACCCATCTACACCTCAAGTTGAGCATCTTGCACTAATTTTTTAAACTTCTCTGCATCCTCTCTATCACCAGTTGTGGAGAAGGTATTGTAACTTCATGTATTACATCTCACATTGACTCGGGGAGGGAGAGTGATTGGGCTATTTATGTCAAGTAGTACTAGGTAGGGTGACCCTGTCACACCCCCGCCCCCTACTAGCGGCAGGTGTGCCGGCCACCCCACAGAAATCTCCAGCCGTTACTTCTAACGACTAGAGAATCCTATGAAGCGAAGCCGTATTGCTTGCTAAAAACTCTTATAAAATTTTTTCCTTTTCTAACTTGTGATTTGCTAAAATCACGGCGGCATAATAGCTGCATATAGGACATATTCCAAATCCTATAAACACAATTTACACTTCCAAATATGGCAGCTTGACAACGTTCTTTCAAAAGAGCCTCGGGCTCAACACATTTCCACAAAACTACACTATATTTTTCCCATATACTCCACTATACAAATTCAAAGTATTTCCTTACAAAAGATTATTAATACATAGCACTAATACAAAAGTCAGGAGAATCCTACTATACTCCAACGTCTGGTATGCACATTACTTGAAAATAGTTTTAAAAGCGACAAAATAATAGGCTAGCAATTTCAGTAGGTGTATACTTTATAAAATGTTTGCTTTTTCGGAAAATATCTCAAAACTATAAAACTATCTTTTCAGACATTTTCGAAACCTTTACTTGCTTTGCTTTTGGCACAAAGTTTCTAAAAATTTTCATAAATCTCTTGCTTGCTTGCTTTATTTTACTTTAAAAGTTTCTAAAACTTTTCATAAATCTCTTGCTTGCTTGCTTTATTTTGCTTTATTTTGCTTTAAAAGTTTCTCTTTTCATAAACAGAACACAGGCTTAACCACTTGCTTTAAAATAAACAAGGAGCCTAATTGGCCAAGACACCAGTGGATTAATTTTCAAAGCGTATGAAAATTGTTTATAGTGAGATCAAACCATTGGGAGGCCTTTTTGTACCTAGTAAACACGGGAGCACAGGCTTCAAGCGTCTTGGTGGAAGGACACGGTCGCATCACCTGGAGTGGAAGAGCCTTGGCTCAATTCCCCTTTCATTAAATATGGTAGAATGGCCTTGGTCTACATCTATAATCTAGCTAAGCGCGCTAACCCTATATACTCAATGTGCTTGATCTCCTTTTTAAATGCCATGATGCATGAACTTAGTTTGCCGACCAGGCAAATCTAAAATGCATGAAATGATGTCCTAACACCACAGCGCACGTACGGAATACCTTTGACCGGTATGATTGCTTAAAACTAGGGATTTTTCGTTAGGCCTGTTTTATAAAATATACTTTTGTTTGCTTGCGTAAAATATGGTTTTACGACTCAAAACCATTGCTTGCTTGCTTTTTAAAAGTATGGTTGAATACATCAAAATCATTACTTGTTTGCTTTTCACATATGGTTTAAATCAAAACCATTAAATACCAGTGTAAAACAGTTTATAATAATACACACTACAAGAAAAAATGCAATTCGTGACATATATTATCTTGACTTATGACAATATATGTCAACATTGTGTATTTAAAATTATAATTATGGCATATACAACATTAAGCGGTAATAACATACATACAACTTGTTATGTTCCATGATTTAGGATGATGGAACCTTCGGCAAAAAAATTTAAAAGTCACCATTAGTTAATATTTATATATGTCAAGGTACGTGGGAAAAAAAAATAATAACACATGAATTTACTAAATTTGGGAGTGATTTATAATTATACAACATTTATAAAAAATTTGTACACGTCTATATCTTGTTAATATGTTCATATGTGAATTTAGCAAGCTATTATTTTTAAAGTCTATGAATTGAGTTTAATATATATTGAAAATTTACTTTTAATTTTTCAACACTCGCCCTTGAAAATTTTGTGAATAGGAGGTTAATTGGTATTTATGAGAAAGCTTATTGGATTATATATTAATCATTTTATATTATTAATATCACTTAGGTTTATTAAAGAATATAATATATCAACATGAATTGAGGTTTTATTAAAATGATATGTTTCACCTTTTTAAGAGTTCTATTTACTTTGTACAATTTTATTACTCCCAAAAATGTCTTTATAATATTTAAAAAAACTTTAGTTCTTAAAAAATTGTACTTATTACAAATAATTTTAGTGCTTCTTACAATTAAAGGCATAAGCAAGATTAATATTTTGGGATAAATGTTATAGTTATAGTGAGTGATTATCTTCAAAAAGACCATTAAAATACTTATTTATTTTGCTTTTATTAAAATTCAATAATAATTTTTTAAGTGTTTTAATGAATAATATTAATAGAACTATTGTCATTTTAAAATTACTAAAATAACTAAAGAGCATTTTCACCTTTTTTCTTAATTATATGAATTAATATTAAATATAGATTAAATGCATGTTCACATGATATTTATATATATATATATATATATATATATATATATATATATATATATATATATATATATATATATATATATATCTTCTCTTTATATATATCTTTCAAGGGCTTCAATTTATATTTTAACATGGAAATTGAATTTAAATAATTTCTAAGATAATTTTAAAAAAGGAAAAAAATTACAAAAATATGAAAACTTCACATGTATATATATATATATAGTGAGGATGAGCCTCTGTGACCTTTAAGATGATCACGATATTCTACAACTTTGCTTTCATGCCCATAATGAATAGTGGTTGTCGAGGAGAGAAACCATTCTTGTACAAAAAAGCGTCATTCGACCCGAATGATGGCAGACCCTTATAATAAATAGTGGTTGTTCTAGGAAAGCCATGAGAACCATTCTTCCTACTAATTCATAATAAGTCCAGATTTAGTTGATCGTGAGCTAAATTTGTACGAAAGATGATACTACGGTCATGAAATGAAATTTATTGATCTAAATCTGACCCACTTCATGAAGGCGTGGAATTTTGATGATATGAGTAAGGTGATTCATGTCGCAATGGGTTGTTACGAAATCAACAAAATTTATAAACCTAGAATTCCTCCCTCTTTATCGAACTTCGGGGATGAGTTTTATTCGCACAAATGATTCTGATTAAGAGCTAAAATGAGTGAATTGAATTTGGATTTTGGGGTTTTGTAAAAACAGTGGGTTTGATGGAAAGAAAAGCGAAATAAATTGAAAGAAAAATATAAAAGAACTGCTTGAAGCATTGAAATTTCACTAGGGTTGAGGTCCTAAGGCAAATGAGAGGTTCTTGGGTTCTTTTCCTTGCGTTGGGGAGGATGACCTATAGTCATTTCTCGAACCGAATCTTCATTTAGCTATCAAAACTGAACCCTAATAATATTCCTTTTGAAATATAGCATTTATTAGACATAAATGTTCTCGGGCAATGAAAATCTATCTCCAAAAAATATACCCTACATTAACTAATAAATGATAACTAATAAATCTCATTGGATCTAGCAATAAGCATACAACCCTAAAAGCTTGCCAAGTACAGGTTAACCAAGGTACATCAAAGATTTAAACCTATCATAAGAAATAGGAACATAAATACCCATCAAAATACTTATTAAATATATGAGAACCGTTATTTTACCTCAAAACCCCTAACGTGGCCACTCGATGGAGGAGTTTAGCTAACCATCACTCAAGGGATGTTTAAAAACAAAGAAAATAAAATAAATGAAAAGCAAAGAAAAAAAAATGCAAGAAAAGAAAAGCTGGAGAACTTACAGTGCTTTGTTTTTCACCAAAAGTCCAAAAAGTTCAAAAAGTCCCTTTTTGTCTACAAGGTTTGAGCTTATATAAGGCTCCAAATGAATTAAAATACTGACATACCCTCAAAAGGCATTATAAGGGCAAAGAAAGTGGCACAAGAGAAAACAAAATCAAAAAATTGAATATGGGCTCCAAATGATAGCTTCTGAGGAGAAAACAACTAACGGCTTCACAAACAAGACAAGCGGCAAACCCTTTGAATAACACAAAATGTGCTTGCTTCAGAAATAGTAACAAAAGCATAAGTATAAAAGTCACTTCCTTCATGACTCTCCCCCGATAAAATGTCATATTGTCCTGATAATTAGAGGTTCGGATTGGGAAAGCTATAGAAGGAAATGATACCTCCTCTCGGTGGTATTAAGTCGATGGAAGGTTATCCTCATCGGAAGCGGTGAGGTCTTTGCGAGAGGGGAGGTAGAGTAAATACAACAACAACTGCTTTGAAAGGCTGAGTAGGTGCGTAGTGGAAATATGGGCGGGGGCGTATGACCTGCCATTTACCACGAGGATGGCGTGGTTTTGTGCGACGGCCCTACGTGCGATGCTCATCCTCTCTCTTCAAAAATTGTATGGGCGGCGAGTAGCGATCTTGCGTGGGCGAGGAAGGACGGATTTGCATCCATAATGTGAAAATCCGGGTGGATATGGAGATATCTTGCGGTGGTGGTGGTGCGGTGATGTACTAGGTGGTGGTCTGGTGATGTCTTCAGGTCCCTCTGTTCTTGTGGGAGAAATTTGGAGGTCACGAGGGGTCCGGTAGTGATTCTTTGGGCTGCGATGATGCAATCTGAGGCTCCTCTATATCTTCTGTTGGATGGTTAACCGCTATGTTCTCATTTCGTCTGAGGTGAGATCATGAGCAGAGCGGGCGGCCACCTATCAATAAATGGGATGTCCTTGCCAGGCTCAGCGGCGCTCCAATCATGGCTCCTCGGGAAAACCCAAATGCTCTAATATTTGGCAAAGCAGCCTCGAGAACAGGAGGGGTATGGCCTCAGCTCAGGTCAGGTTTGGGCGGTGAACCTTGTCCTCAAAAATTAGACAAGGATGTCATGAAAGAGCCTGAATGAAATTTGAACAAAAACCCTCAATGCGGTATAGGCTTCTACAGGATAGCTCTCTTATTTGCCTGATATCTTTGGAGTGGAAAGATGTTAGATCGCGATTACATGAGTCGATAAGGAGCATGCTCGAGGAGAAAATCTGCCTCGAGGAAGAGAGCATACCTTTCTTTATTCGTGTCTCTGTGGGATATAGCGAACCATCTCTGGAACGAGGTGGGGCCATAGCTTGTAATTAGCCGAGTTGGCTGGGGCAGCAGGGAAATGGAATGCGGCTGCAATATCGGCAGCTTGTAGTGTCCCCTCGCGGCCATCAATCGAGAAGTGGATAACAGTAGGATTAGGCACTCTCCTGGATGTCATAGTATGGTAGAACTGATGACCACCCAGGGTGAAGAGGCATCGCGGAGTCATAAAAGCCTCCCAGGGTACCGGCGCGCACACTCCTCATGGAATCCCTGAGCTCGGGATCTGCGGCAAAAGCTGGAAGATCATAATATGTCTCATAATTACTGCGCTCACAGTACTACAATGCGAGATTGCACATGTGGGGCCGCATTGAAAGAGGGGGCGCCGAATGATAGCAGGGGGCTGATGCGGGGGAAGGTCATCAGCTGGCCCCTGGACATGTGGCGAATGGGGCTCTGGCCTGACCTCGGGTAGATGACTCTCTGGGTCCCGATGTCCCAGGTCCTACGATGGACGTGGATGGGCAGGAGATGATAGAGAAGATCCAGCCCACGTGTTGTCCATGCGATGTACAGGAGTAGTAGGAATGGGAGGCGGGGATCGACGTGGTTGTAGTAGGAGAGGCTATGTCGGTGGCGAGGGGTGGAGAGAGCAGTGCACCGAGGCTGAAATTGTATCCTCCACGGGTCCCAGCCATGCATGGATAAGGGAGGGAGATGGAGAGAATTGGGCGATTGCGCTCACGCTGCCTGTGAAAATACCAAAACTTGTAAGAATGTGCAAGAGTTATTTAGAAAATTTACGAAGGAGTAGCCCAAATTAAGGAAGTTAGAAAGTGACAAACAAAACTAAAAAAATAAATAAATAATTAAATAAACAATCAAAAGCAAAATTCAACTAAAAATTGGATTTATCACGCTCCTCTCGAGGTAGCCCTTTTGGATTCATGGGGTGATTGAGAGGGGAAATCTCCTCCACATGTCTTTGCGGCATAGGGCTTCACTCTGCCCATTGACCTTAGACACTCTATTATCATTTAGGTTGGTAGTCTTTGAACCATTGGGGTATGCTTGATGAATGATAGATAGTCCGATCCGTCTTGATTTAGGCTTACCCGGAAAAGGTGGAGTTTAGGTCGTAGAAGTAGGACTTGGTCCCCCTGATAAGGGGTGGCCACCTCGTGCTTGACACCATACTTGGATAGGAGAAGATAGGAGATTCTCTGTATAGGTTTGTTACAGAAATGTGGACCTCCATCACTGATTATGGCTTTGGGGACCCCGAATCTGGAGAAAATGTTCTCCTTAAAGAATTTCAATACGGCCTTGTGATCAATTACTCTACACGGCATTGCTTCGACCCATTTGGACACATACTCAACTCCCACGAGAATATAAGTATATCCGAAGGAAGTAGGAAATGGTCCCACATGAAGTCCCGATACCCCCAGACGTGAATAACTCAACACTTTGAATAGAGGTCTGACGGTGGCATCATGTGACTACGAGATATTTTCCTGACCTTTGGCATTTGTCGCATTGTTTGCACATGGTATAGGAATCCTTCAACAAAGAAGGCCCGATAAAAACACGCATCACGAGCACCTTCATTCTTAGTTTTACGGGAGGCGGAAATGACCTCCCATGCCTTGTCATGCGTTAGTGATATCCTTCTTGTTCTCGCCCAGGCACACACCTTATGATTATTTAATCAACACGATGTTGAACAAATGGGGACTTCCCAATAATAGAATTGGACTTTTGAATGGAAGAACTTCTTGTCTGTGCTTTCCATTCTATTGTAGCAGCTCCTATTGCAAAGTTAACTGTGTGGGCAAACCGAGCCTTGTCCATAGTCGAGTAGAGACTCCTTTGGGAATCGGGAGGGTCAGGGGTGTATCAGGCTATGGTTACCCGGAAAGATGATCTACGACAACATTTTCCACATCCTTCTTATCCCGACCAGCAGGCCGAGGTTGCACTCCCGTAGTAAGAGGACTCATCCGATGCCTAGCCTCGCATTTCCCCAAAGAATTCCATGTCAGTTGCACCTTCCTTAAAAGTCATGCAAACTTCCTCAAACTTCCCCGATGTGTGCACGACTTTCACTACACCATGGAAAGTCGATGTGGGCAATGATAAGACCCGACATTCGCATCCTCGCAGGAGGTACACACATGAGGGTGCACTCACCTCGTGGTGTAATGACGATATGGTCCCTCATTGCTCAGATGCATCGATTTCGCGAACCCCCGGTGGCTTCTATTGCTCCTTAGCCGTAGGCTCCATCCGACCGATGTGCATGCTCACTTCACAACCCTCGTCTCGTGAAGCATTGCTTTCTAATCCGCCCATAGTGTTCCGTCCTAATGGCATGTCGCCAGACAAGCAAATACGCATGCACAACCAAAAGAAAGCAGGCTACCACCAGGTTAATGTTACCAGAAATAAAATGAAAAAAATTCTATGTATGGGACAAGATAAAATTAAATCAACCCAAAGAAATAACTCGTTAGGGAAATACAAGTAAAGGCAAAAAGAGATTGGAATTCACCAACACTTGTGATGAGGATCACAAGTTCAACAACTCGTCACTTACACTTAGGCACCATCCCCGGCAACGGCGCCATTTCATTCGTGTCGCAATAGGTTCCGAATCAACAAAATTTATAAACCTAAATTCCTACTGCAGTATAGCGGATATAGTGGATCTAGGGGGATGGGTTTCCTTAACAAAAATGATTTATAGTGAAGGCTAAAATGGTGAACTCAATTTGGATTTTGGGGTTTTGTAAAAATAGTTGGTTTGATGGTAGAAAACAGGAAATAAAATGAAGAAAAATATAAAAGAACTCCCTTTAAGCATCACTATCGGGTTGTGGTCCTAGGACAAATGAGAGGTCATTTCGTCCTTTTCGTTGGGGAAGGATGACCTATATTTATATTCATTCTTCACTTTGCTAATAAAACGAACACTAATAATTTTCCTTTTCAAATATAGCATTTTAATCACATAAATTCCAGACAAAGGAAAATCTATCTCCTAAAAATCTACCCTACATTAACTAATAAATGACAACTAATAAGCATAAAAGCTTGCCAAGTATAGGTTAACGAAGAGTAATCAAAGAGATTAAAATGTATTATAAGAAATACTGACATAAATACTAATATATGAGAACCGTCATTTTACCTCAAAAAACCCTAGCCTCGCAGTTCTCCTCTCAAGGATGGCGGGGCTTAGCCAACCATCCACTAATACTATTAAAAGCTTGCCACGTATGTGTTAACCAATGTACATCAAACGTATGAAACCTATTATAAGAAATACAGACATAAATACTAATATATGAGAACAATCATTTGACCTCAAAACCCTGTAGCCTCCTCTAAAGGATGGAGGGGATTTAGCAAACCGTCAAGAAAATAAAATAAATGAAAATCTATCCCCTAAAAATCTACCCTACATTAACTAATAAATGACAACTAATAAGCATAAAAGCTTTGGAAGTACTGGTTAACCAAGGTACATCAAATAGATTTAAACCTATTATAAGAAATACAGAAATAAATACTAATATAAGAGAACCGTCATTTGACCTCAAAACCCTAGCCCCTTATCCCTCCACTTAAAAGATGGAGGGGATTTAGCCAACCATACTCAAGGATGTTTAGAAACCAAGAAAATTAAATAAATGAAAATCTATCTCCTAAAAATCTACCCTACATTAACTAATCAATTACAACTAATAAGCATAAAAGCTTGCCAAGTACAGGTTAACCAAGGTACATCAAAGATATTTAAACCTATTATAAGAACTACAGACATAAATACTAATATATGATAACCGTCATTTTACCTCAAAACCCTAGCCCCGTATCCCTCCACCTAAAGGATGAAGGGGATTTAGCCAACCATAATCAAGGATGTTTAGACACCAAGAAAATAAAATAAATGAAAATCTATCTCCTAAAAATCTACCCTACATTAACTAATAAGCATAAAAGCTTGACAAGGTTAACCAAGTTACATCAAAGAGATTTAAACCTATTCTAAGAAATACAGAAATAAATACTAATATATGAGAACCGTACTTGTGAAATTCAAGGATGGAGGGGGGTTTTAGCCAACCACCCATGATGTGTTAGAAAGTAAGAAAATAAAATAAAATAAATTAAAATAAAAGCAAATAAAAAAAATGCAAGAAAAGAAAAGCTGGAGAACTGGAGAACTTACAGTGCTTTGTTTTTCCACCAAAAGCCAAAGTTCAAAAAGTAACTTTTTGTCTACAAGTATGAGCGTATATAGAGCTCAGGTTAAATACCAACATACCATCAAAAGGCATTATACACGGAGGGCAAAAGTGGGACAAAGGAAAAACAAAACCAAAAATAATATTGTCGAGGAAGGCGAAAAATGTAGTGTGAAAATCCGCACCGGCTGAACAAGTAACTATCATAAAATTAATCATGTGTTCGAAATTTCATAATTCAAGGCAATTTCAGACCGGTGAAATTTAAGACCTGTGAAATTTCCTCGTGACCGTGCGAAATTTCGCATTGGTTCGAAAATTACGCACTTGTGCGAAAATTTCGCATCTGTGTTCCAAATTTTCGCAGATCGTTGTTCGCACCCTCGCACGGCTGCACTTCCTTCTAATCCCGATTCACATCTCAAAAGCTAGTTTCGACCTGACTGTCAGGCTCCCTGACCACATTAAAAACAAAATTAGTAACAAATGCCGATCGCCTTCATGTTAATTCAAGCTTGATTACTACATAAAATTAGTATTAAAAATTAGCTCAAAAAACCCACAAAAATAGCATTTTTCGCACTAATCAATATGGTTTCCATGCTTTTCAATTATGATTTGTTTCCGGAGTGTTATTCGCCTTGAGTATGGCTTCCATAAGCCAATTATGATTTGTTTCTAGAGTGTTAGTCGCCATCGATGATGAAATCATTAAGGCTCATGCACTATAAACTTGTCTGGTTTCAACAAGAAGTTTCAACAAAGATTGTGTGTATGCGGAGATCTCAAAGATTCATGATAAATACGATTTTTTCATAGAAATATGGCAATACGTAAATTAGATTTATCAACATTCAAGTCTATCGACATTGGTAGAGCTTTATATGAGCCGTTTTTTGGATAGGCAAACAAAAACTCTAACTGACAAAAAGGAGGCACACATATGTACATCGGGTATAGAAGAGACACCAAAAATATGAAACAACTTCCCAACTGCATGTGGTTATGGTGATCTCTTGGCCTTGTCCATCCAACTATACGTGGCCTTCAAAGCATAGGGCTCATCATATAAAATTGCACTTGAATAGCTTCACCAAATTCCCAACTTGCTTCAGACCACTCCCATGTTTCTGAACTCGCGACCCCAAAATGTATCGAGTGACCACCTGGGTCCCAAGGTTGGGTGTGCTTTCTTTTGTAAGGTGGAGTACCCTTTGAAGCAAAGGGAACAATGTGTCGTGTGCTTTTTTGTAAGGTGGAGTACCTTGAAGCAAAGCGGAACAATGTTATGATTGTGGCATGTAGCACTGCGTGGATGGGTTATGGTCTACGTACTCGACATCGGGTATGGCAATGCAAAGGTGGCCATGCACGTGGTTTATACTAGCACGTGGGAGAATGATGCAAGAGACTTAAACTGTTCTCAACAAAACTTAGTCCAAATATTACATTGGTTCTCCAAAGACCATGCCAAGTATAAACGTCGCATGGTAGGCAGGACTCATCTATCATCACACACCACTTCAATTTTCTAGTAAAGAAGAAAATGAAAATAGAAAATTCAAGCTCTTGTTTGCAATCTTCATATGTTTTACTTGATGGATAATCATTATATTATCACCCAAAGATTGAAGTAAAGAATAAATACTCTCTTCTCTATTGTCTCTTGACCCATTTTCCCATTATTACATTGTCATCAATTTTTCTCAATTATTTATATGCATTTTTATCTCAGTTATTTATATGCATTATGAGACACTCTAACAGGCCTGATTTTAATATATGACCCATACCAATGACAACATCTTAGAAGGAAGCCCTATTAGTTTCAATTAGGCCTCAATAAAATAATGCTCCAATGAGATGCAATTTCAAGAGAGTGACCCCATTTTTTTTTTCATCCCACTAAAAAAATTTAAAATATGGATTCAAATTTTAAACCTCTCTTTGTTCTTCATTATATTTATAATTTAAGGTTTTAATGGATCTTTACAATCATCAAAGTGTTCTCTCAAACTTGAAAACTTCCTTCCGAAAAATTAAATCTAGGCCATTCAATAAAAGAATAAATAATAAGATAAAGGACATTCGATAAAATATAAATAATAAGAAAAAGGTACAAGAAATGAAACTAGGTACAAATAAATGAAGCTATAAATAACAAGATACATAACGACATATACAAAGTAATGAGCAGATGTACCAGCTGGAAATTCGGTGGGAAAGCTCCCTTTGATCTCTGTGTACCGAATTAGAAAAATCAATTTTTAGATGTCATCCGGGAATGGGATGGCCACAATACATGCTTGTCCGCACCCTCGAGAGCGCTTTCGTCCACTTGTACCAAAGATGGTCATGATGCCCATGCGTAAGATCCAATAATGAATCAGTTCGCATGGGTGAAGTATGACGATGCATAGAAGATCTTCAACTACCAATGGTTGTTCCACGGGTTTGGATAGTGCTTCATCACTTCAAAGACGCACACGTAAGTGCTCCTTCAATATTGCGCGACAAGAATTATCATCTGAAACCATTGCAACACTTCAAATAATGCATCAATCTGATAGGTAGTCCTGTGCCCACAGTAAGCATCTGACCAACTTTATCAAAAAAAGTGAACTTCACAAATTTAAAGCACCTCATAACTGGTATTTCCAGACGGGTGTAAAAAATCAAGTTCAAAGGCATCAATCATGCTTCTTAAGTATCAGAGGTGAATTATACATCATTTATTCCCAAACGGAACCAAAGAGACTAAAACATGGAAAGCATGCAATAAATCCGCATTCGCCTAAATAATCTTACGGCCCTAGCTGTTCACACCAAACAACAAGCAACACCTAAGAATCAAAGATAAAAGGAAGAAAAAGTGATGACGCTTGAAATGAATCCGAACCATCACAAATTTCACCCGAAGCCTCATTTTCTCACTCTTGAATCTTTCTCCTGCTTTCCTCTATTCCACTCCACTTCTCTTGCTCTCTCTCACAACCTGCCCCCTCTCTTTAAACTCCCACAACCCCCTGTTAACTCTCTCCCCCTTCTTTCTAAAAAAGGCTCTCCTTAATGCTAACTTTTACACAGCTCCTACCTAAAAATACTTCATTTGCTGCCATATCTTCCTCAACAAGCCTTGCACCTTATCCCAAAAATGTCAGGCTGCGAACAAACCCCTAGCCAACAACAGATTCTCCGTGCCCACTTAGAAGCTCCTCACCCTACACCCACAGGACTCGTGGCGACGGAAACGATAAACACTAAAAATTGTTAAAAAGGTGAAGTGATGGAGGAGTATGGGTTTTGATGATAGGAAAGGAGAGGTATAGGCCACGGCAAGGATTTTCCGAGAACCTAATAACGTACTTTCTCCTAAAGGTAATGGGTCAAGTAATCGGCACTCCTGGGCGTGAGAGACAAGAAAGGGAAGGAAGTCATGATGGATGTATTCCGTGCATGGTATGGGTGTGGAACCGGGTCTCAACCATCCCATTTTTATAATCTTATATAACTTAAAATTTTAATTTTTAGTTTATAAAACATTGAAATTAAGAATAACCTATTCTTATAATCTTAAACCTAAACCAAACAATTATAATACAACAAATCGTAATTTAGTAATTTAATAAATATTCATGAGTAAATTATTTTAAATTTTATAAATTAATTTCTAAATGAGAAAGTCTATATTTATTTGCACATCAAATATACTAATTCACTAAAATTTATATTGTATATTTATTTTTTATTTTAACTATATGTTTACAACAAATAAGTAGATTTCAAGTATAACAATTATAATAGATTTTATTTTTGTCCACATTTAATTTCCTATTATACCTAAAGGTATCAATAATCATTACGTGGTTATAGTTACTTTCTTAAAAGTAATTCTTTTCAAATTTATTTCCATTTATAATTATCTATTTTTCTTTATTATTAAATTAGACTAACATATTGGATTGTCATGATCCAAAAAAATTTCTTATCCATAAATTTGAATTACAAATTTGTCTTATAAAATTAAGGTTTCAAAATTCTAAATAAATTGAAATATAAAAAGCTTAAATAAAATTAGAGGATTCTAAATTAGAATTCATAAGTCAATAACAAGAGTTCCATAACTATCCTTCAAGAGGTGTACGAAGTAAAATAAAAAATAATGAGTTGAGTTCCATAACTATCCTCCAAGAGATGTGTACGGTTAAAATCAAAATAGTATTTCTAAATTTATAATGAAGTAACATAAGGCAATATTAGTAGATTTTAGAAAGTATGTGCCAATATGATAAATGATAGTTTACAATGACTTTAATACTTAAAATAAAAAATAAGTAATAAGTATATCAACTAAAACATAATTTAACTTAAAGTCAGTTGAAGTTATTAAGTAATAAGTATTGGGAATTTCATCAAATACCTATTAAGTATGTTTGATCAAATAATTTAATATCAAATTTAAAGCTACAAATAATCTTAAGTAGTAAGTCAAAATAGTTAACTTATTCTTAATTTCAAATGTCTTTTTGCTTCATTTCCCATATTTAATGAAAGTATATTTTACAATTATAACTTTAAATTTACAACTTATACTTTATAGTAAATAATTTTATAAATATTCTTTAAATTGAAAATATTCTTCTTGCAATATGTTTTTCTACGATATTTTAGTTGGATTTATGAGATTGTTGCCCAAAATTTTGATTTTTATGTTATTTTCGCCATTCTCGCTCTTGCACTTCATGTCTAATCATATTTTCATTCTCTCATGTTTTCTTACTCATTCTCTATTACAAAGTTCTAAAGTTTTATTTTTTACATTTAAATATTCAAGGCTTCCAACATTCATCATTAATGCTTAAATATTCATCATTATTTTATTTATTTAATCGTGATATGGCTCTCATCTTGTATCACTCTTTTTATCATATATTACTTCCTTTCATCTTTGTGACATTCCCTCTCGTTTCCATGTATATATTTTTTCCAAACATAATAATGCATATAAAGTTTGTTTTGATTTTGATTGTCCAATTATCACACTTATTGACTCATATTATACTTTTCATAAAATTAGGATTGTTGGTATATAAAAACAACACCCCCACTCACCAACTTGGTGTTGTGTACCTTGTGGCTCTGCCACCAACTAACGAGTATGTCGTGGACGCCCTAAACCCGAGGGTCCGCTGATCACTCGTCAACTCATGCACATCACGTGGAATGTCGTAACCCAACCTCGAGTCATTTAACATCGCGTAGTCTCCTTTGTACGATGCTCTACCCATAATACATAACTCATTCCAACATCAATCACATGAGTAAAACGCCTCGGGGCCCATAAAACTAATACTACTGTCACAATACATCCAAACCAAATATATATCTCATGGTTTCAAGAGTTAATAATTTACTCTTATACAACATATATTAAAATTCTAAAATTCTAATACATGTATACAATATAACACCAAAGCCACAACCCGACTTTCTTCAAAATCGGCCTCTAAGATGAGCCGTCTCCTCGTACGCTCCCTGTACCTGAAATATATAATTCCCTCGACAGGGTGAGCTAATGCCCAGTAGTGGAATCACCCTAAATTGGCTATTCTCCACCTAAGTGTATATGCAATGCTCCAATGAAAACACACATTTAAGCAATGCTTTCTGATCCTACTTGAATGTCTACATGATCAACTTATACCCCGAGTCCTTCACCGACTTCACACTCGCTTAAGCCACGATGAGAAACATTATTTTCAAACAAAGATACGGTTTTTAATTTAAGGACAACTCGACATTAGTAGTGTGACCGACACCGATGATCTTTTAGTGGACAACCCTCCGATATATATCAATCGGGCCGATCTTCGACGACATATTTTATATGGACTACCTCCGATATTATAATGGGATACTAATTCGACACATATCAACCCTCCGAAACCATCAATAAACCACTTTATGCACTCACTCCAATCGCTCTGGGGTGCCCTATCGTGATATGGAACGAAGATGCCAATCAACACAGCTCATATAACACATGCAAATATATATAAATATGATATACATTTACATACCTTCTAAATCACACAACATGTTATGTAAGTTCACAAACCATTACACAAAAATATTAGCTCACTTGGACTAATTATCAAACACCGTTAAATTCAACTTGGAATTACTCACTCAAACCCATTTTCAAACAAAATTATTTTGTGTCACTATTAACGTGAACAGTAAAACCCTCTGATAACTGTTCACGGCAAATCCACAAACATCGATTGCACTTCGTGAACCCGAATTCATAGCCATTTACGGCCTCATTCATATCACAATACAATTTATTTCATAATTTATGAAATAAAAATCCAAACAGCCCCCAACAGTCACAGACTGTGCTCATGGGCTTCAAAAATTACAATAATTCGATTCCAAGATTTGGGATCGATCAAACGGCCACTCACGGCCTCAATCAACTCAAACATCATAAATACACTTAAAAAAAGTGTAAAACTCAAATAGGATGAAACCCCCACCTCTCGGAGTTTGTCGAAACTCCTTAAAACCAGAGCCCACGAGTAGGGATCGCCGCATAGAGCAACCTTCCTTCTTGTCTCAAAGAATTCCGACAGTCGAATCGCCCGTAAACCTAGAGATAAGATACACTCTCTCTCTATAAAAATCACAAATCTCACCTCACTGTGAACCGTTTTCCCCTCTATTCCTTTTTTGGCTCCCTTTTCATATGGGAAGACAACCACTATTGGCTATCTTGTCCTTTCCTCATTTAATCTTGTCCTTTCCTCAGTTAACTATTCATCAATGCCTTCAAATCTTGGATTTTCGACATTTGGCACTATCTCGGCCGTCCGTTCCCATCATTTCTCTAATCATGCACTTTTTGGCTACATGAGTACATGTTATAAGTGACTTTCTTCACATCACATGTCGTTTACTCAAGACTAACGCGATGCTCGAAAACGTAAGCAATTCCGACTGCCTCTAATTCGACGAAATTGATGTGGTAGCTAGATTTCACAAGACGATTCTAACTATGGAAATCCGCTTTTGTTATCCGGAGATCTAGAGAATAAATTTCGATTTTTGACCGAAATTTTACGATTTTACCCATTTTTTCGTAAATCAAAATTTCGCGGCCTACAATGCCAACTCATTTTTAATGTTTTATCTTAGTCAACTTTATTATTTACTTTTATTATTGTTATTATCTTTACTATTATTCTACCTCCCAATTTATTAAATTTATTTAAAGCCATGTTTTCCATATTTCTTAATGTTTTATATTTTCAAAGTATAATAAAAACAAACTCTAGCTTATTAAGTTTTTTTTCTGAAATAAGTAAATAAATAGTAGGTATTACAATAATAATAATTTTAATTTAATTTCTTAGTATCTCCAACATAAATCTTACTTTCTAAATTTGACTAAGAAAATTATTTTCATCAATTTAAAAAATATATGTTTCTTGAAAATCTGAAAAAAAAATTTTAACAAATCATTTTCTTCATTCCTGGGAAAATCAGAAAATATTTTCTTTACAAATTTCTGAAATCATCTTCTTTAACTTTTAAAAATGCAAAAATCATTTTTCTTTAATTTCTAAAAAAAAAATCATATTTTTTCTAATTTAAAATACTAAAGATTATTTTCTTCCATTTCAAAATATTCAATGTTATCCTTATATCAAGTTCATTCTTCTCCAAAGTGACATTCTTATTTTTTTGAACCTAAAATCATATTTTCGTTTTCCAAAATTACCTTTATCAACTTCATTTAAAAAATTCCAAAAGCAAAGTTTACTTTATAATTCCAATAAAATGGAAGCATATGGAGTTCACTACCGCATAAATAAACTAAATATGGGACCCGACATCTAATATATCCCTTCATTAACAATTTAGCGCTGTTTATAATCTGGTTTTATATTTTAATCATGAATGTTTCTATATTTGTTATCGCGTTAACCTGTTTTCTATAGATAGAGCTTTTATTCACCGTCAAGGTACACACTCTTTCCCATATTTGGGTAAGGTTATTCACTTATTTATTATAAGTTTGATGTAATCTTATACTATCACGTTGTTTATTTCGTATCCATTACTGGATTAATCAAATATTATACTTGCCTCATTTGATTTTTGTGGACGCCTCAACCGGGTGTTCGCTGACCACCACAACCCGCGGAATCTACATGTCTCACGCTCATGTGAGACCCATACATGTAAATGAAACTTAATGTGTCCGCATCCATACAACCTTAACTATATATTTTATACAAAAAGTTATTTACAATTATTTAATTACACTTATACAAAACTCGGGGTCTCTTGCCCGTAATTTACAAAAATATGCCAAAGATAAGGCCACTTTGGCCATTTCTTCCCTCTAGTGTTCTGACAAGGTCCCATCCCTGGGCGCGTCTTCTCAGACTCGAAAAAGGGGTCCCACGACGGATGAGCAATGCCCAAAGAGGTAGAATTTCTAATCGCTACTCCCACCTATGGTGCGATGCAATGGCACCAAACATTCAACATGCTAATATATCACTCATGCATATATTAACATAATTAACTCGCATAAATCATGTTATTCAATTTACCATCAATAACATAATATTAGCTCACATGGGCTAAAGTAAAATTCGGCAGTTCATCTTGGAACTGCCCACAAAATCACAATCAGCATGTTATTTTCTCATGGCAATAATACAACATCACACAATCACGCAAACAGTTCGTTGACTGTCCAAACCACTCCAGGGATTTATTCACTCTACCAAACTGCTGGAACTCAAATCACCCGCCATCCTGTGCCTCAACAAATCCCCATCCATTACATGGCCCTTAAACAAAAAGTAAAGCAAGTAGGAGAAAAACCCCTACCTTTGGAGTTTATCGAAACTCCTCAACTGGTACCCACGCGTAGTCTCTCGTCGTGGGGAGAGCAACTGTTACTGGGCTCTCGTCTGAGCTCGTCACCCTACTGGCCGAATTCTAGAGAGGCGTAGACCTTCTCTCTCTAAAATCCCACACTTTCCCTCTTCGCTTGCTCTCTCTTTCCCCTCTCCCAAACCGATTCCTGGGGTCATTGCTGGTCAAGAGAATTGTCCTCTCACTGCCAAGTGTCAAGCCCATTGGCCCATGAGACACCTTATCCCATTCATCTACCAGATTTTCACCCAATGGCATGATGCCATGTGTCTCAAGAGCCCCACTTGATCCTGGTGCCGACCGATCTGCACCTGACACGTGGCGCCTCTTGGCCACCTCGTAAAGTGCCAAGTGTCCCGCACTCCTCTACGTGCCTCGAAAAACGTGAAATTCCTCACCACTCACTCACAAAATTCCTGATGCTGAATAGATTAAGGACGATTCCCAACGGTGAAGTCCGGCCGCATCCGGAGATCTGTGAAAGCTCCAGATTTTAATCAAAATACCATTTTATCCTTCCTGGGAAATCCGATTTTCCGGTCTCACATTTTTGATACTTTTAGCAGTTTATTACGGTTGTATTATTTTTGTTATAAGTGTTGCTTGTCTCATGGCATCCTTTAGATTGATTAATCTACACTTATATTTTGTCTTAATATCATAAAGAATCAACTTTGTAGACTGCATGTGAGGTGCTGGTGGATCTTCATCATACCTTTCCAATAAGTAACTCGACTCATCCCATTTTGTGACTTCATTTGCATAGACTCATTTTTTTTTATTAGTAAATAAATTTAAGAATTTTTCTTTTGTTTTCACTTTAAAATAATAATAATAAGTGGTCATCAAACCGTTTTTAAAATTAGTTTAAAATACACAAAAATCTATTTCGTTTTTCGTGGGAACTGATCATAGGCAAAATTCGCAATATAGCTAATAATATCTATGATATAAACATATAAATATATCATAACATATGTGGTGCATATAAGCCATCATTGGACTGAATATAATACGTTATCGGGGTAGGTTGGGATGATGGGGGCTGATGTCATCACTTAGTCGGTTTGTGGTTTTTACAAGTCTCGTGAGAAACGCCACACACGCCACACGTTCTTTACAAACCACCCCTTCGCTTCCACACAATTGTAGTTATCTCCCCTCCCACACGTCGCTTTTTTATTTTTCCTTCATTCTTCTCCTTTTTTCTCCTCCTCTCCCACTCAAATTATTCTTATGCAAAGACACATGACAAGCCCACACATTTCATTTCACTAAAGAAAGGAAAATAAAAATATTGTCAAATTAAGTTTTTATAATTAACCGAGAGAAGTCAATAAACATGTGGCTAGTAAATATCTACCTTAAGATATCTTCCAAGAACAGCAAAACAAAAGCATCCAAAGCCATTTTTGCTCCAAAAGTTACTTTTGAGATTTTGCTAAAGTTTCACACAAAAGATCTCCAGCCAGCATCAAATTATCATCCAAATCTATTCAATTTACTCCTTTCTTTCTTAATAATTACATCATGTACCCTTCATTCATTTATATCACTCCATACACTATAAAATCGATTTAAAAGATAAATAAATATTTAATTACAATTTAAAATAAATATAAAGATTCAATTAAAATTAAAATTTCCATAAATATTTAATTAATTCAATAAAAATAAATATAAATATTTTGAATTAATAATTTCAATAGTTGAACTTTAAGTTACAAATATTACCATTTTTAAAAAAAAATTTTACTTCTTATAAAAAATACTGAAAATAATTTTGCCGATTTCTCAAATCATACTCTGGTTATAAAAGTCGATAAATCTTCGTGATTTAACATGTCACCATTGACTTCTCACATCACATTGGGTTATAAAAGTCCATCGTGTTTCGATTATTCGACATGTCATCACCGGATGGTCAAATCACATCAGCCTTCCAAAAGCTAAGACGGTTATGGATGATTCGACAGTCATTAATTTGTCACATCACATCGGGGTTTTAAAAAAGCCGATGAAGTTGGTCTTATAGATAATACTATATTGACTTGTCAAATCACGAAACACGGCTTTTAATGCATTTCGGTAAACGATACAGACTCAAAAACATCTATAAATTGAGGAGGATGTCTCTTAGAATTTTACACATATCAAAGGTTTTTCAATTACTCAGAAGCAAAGAATGAGTAACTTTTTTGCTCGTCTTTTGAATGATTCATCTTCTTCAGACGAAGAAGAAAGAAACACGTGGTTCATGCAAGCAGCCTATCGAAGCCTGAAAGACAAACTCACGCGCGGGTCGAGATAGAATCAGCAGGGGTACCGACATCGTGATCGAGCACGCCATTCCCCGATCAAGTAAATGATTACTTTTCGAGAATCCAAAGATACTTATAAAACATTATTTACAGTGCTGCTTAAGCTCACTTTGCTTCTTCAAATTTACATATCGCCCAACAAAGACAATCGCATTTCGTGCAAAGTTAAGAAATGTCACAACACATTAGGTTTATCGTGAACAAAAATAATCCACGTGACTTCTCGCATGCTTGCATACGGTATGGCTGCGGACTCACTCGATGAGTATGTCAGAATTGGAGAGAACACAACCATCGAGTGTGTCAAACGATTCTGCCAAGGGTGGTAGAAATTTTTGGGCCTGAATATCTCAAATCCCTCTAAACGCTGACCGGCATCTCTAGCCGCGCAAAGCCACTCAACGTGCTTTCCGGAATGTCAGGGCGCTTGACCGTATGCACCGGGCATGGAAAATCGGCCCAACAAAGATATCACTGAATGTAGCACCGCCATGTCCACCGACCGACTATCGCGCTCAAGCCATCGCCTCCTACGACTTCGTGGATATGGTATGCTTTGCATGCCCGGTCTAATAATGATATTAATGTACTGACGCTCCAATCTGCTTTGTTAACTTCATGAAGGATGGTTCTTCAAAGAAATTATACCATACTGGGCAACCATTACAATATGGGATACTCATCTTGCGTACTCTGTATATATCCAAACGGGGCAACAATTGTTCAATCAATTTCAGATCCTCTCAAGAGTCAGCTCACGAATTCTTTACAAAACATGAGTTATCAAAAGGATGTGTAGCGAGCATTCGGGGTGCTTCAAGCTCTGCTTTGCTATCATTAGAGGACCTACTGACCTGCATCATGAAGACTTGACTTTTATCATGAAAGCATGTATTATTTTACACAACATGATAATCGAGGATGAGCGGGTTGATGACAATGAGCTTGTTGCAATAGCTTCTGGCAATTACGACTATGACTCATTAGGAACCGATGGCCCAGTTGAAGTCTCACGAGGCCCGAGACCCTTCGAACAATTTATGGCTACCAACCGTGCCATTCGAGATTCGAACACCCACTCATGCCCCCTCCGCCACCCACACATCATCAGACATCCGTGGATCGCTACACCTAGACAAGGCATTATCGAGTGATTTTTCCTTATTTTAATATTATGTTTTGCTCTGTCATGTTATGTTATGTTTTTTTAATGAAAATTCAAGTTAGTTGCATATTTTAATCATTCTCACACATCTCTCTCTCTCTCTCACACACACACACACACGCAACCCCCCCCCCAACAAGACACAACACGTAATCTAAAAAACACATGGACACGCACACTTTTCCTTCTCTATGCTACCTTCCAGCCCATTGCCCCAAAAAAATACCCTTCTCACCAACACACACATACAAACACCCAACTCTCTTCCTCTCATTAATAACACGCCCCTAAAAATACTCCATCATACACAATAATAATACACACATAGAAAACACACATACACACCCTCTTTCCTTTCATCCAATAATAATTCTTGGATTTTGCAACTTGGTTTGATTAGGTTCAATTTGGATTGTGTGTATTTGGTTTGGATTAGGTCTCAATTTTATTAGGTGGTCATTGTATTTAAGTTTGTCAAAGTTTCTTGGGATTCGATTCGTTATCTCAAATCGATGGTTTCAAGTAGAGGCTCAGACACCAATGGGTGTTAGCATGTGATGTGGTTGGAAACCTCTTGTATTGTTTTTTTTCCACTGCAAAATGTTCACATACTGATCATGTACATGTCATTCTCCCCGAAAATGGGTCTAATTGCACAACAAACATTGTGTACCCTGAGATTTTATTGTAACTTGTGGTATTCTATGATAAATAAATCGTATAGTTCGTTTGCAAGTTTAATTCTACAAATGACAATCATTTTAATAATGCTATTTTATCTTTACAATTGAATTTAATCTCAGAGAATTGGATGAAGAAGTAATGAGTTAAATAGAATAAATACAACCAAACTTTCCTGATGGGTATGCACAAATAAGGTAAGTAATTTTATTATTTACTGTTTATTGTTTTCTTTTCTAAGTTTTTTTTTTAAAACATTATGTCGTGTACTGATTTTATTATTTTTATAAATAATAGGTTGTTATAGATTCTTCAATCAAGGATGTGCAAATATATGTTGATACAGGTATTCAGGATGGTGGATAAAGAGAAATTTTTGATAACATTAATGATGGATGATCCATTTTGGTAAACTAGATTGAAGATTGGACTCATTTTGCAAGTGTACAAAGATAATTACGCTTGATGATCATTACTCACTAGTTCATCTTATGATTAATGTTGTTATGGTATTTGGTAAAAATAGTTGTGTTTATACAAGACTGTGGTTAATATTTTTAGGGATGTTCTACTGATATTTTTTATTTCTCCCATTTTGCAAGTGTACAATATATAGTTTGATTCAAATATATAATCCAAGGGTAGAAAATTTTGAATTGGCCAAACCATGATTTTTGTTGATTTATCGGGAGGTAGAGTTGATAAGAAGAGTTCATGTCATTTTGTTGTGATAGAAGTTGCCGAGACCGAGAAATTTAATGGATTATTTCTAAATTTTTGAAAACTACTACACTACACTCTTTTACGTTAATTATCACATTTTCATATATTAATGTGATGCGCTTGATGTGGTTAATATTGTTTTCAGCCACTTTAATACATAAAGGGTAGTATGTTTTTTATTTTTTAACCACTTCCATTTACTTATTTTATGTATAGGCGTGATGATTGTCGTGAGTTTTGATTAACAAAGTAAATACACCTGTCATTTCGTAATATAACATGTGGGGGTTTATAGTTTATTTGTTTAATTAGAATTTTATAGAGGGTGGACTGTGTAATTAAAATTTTAGAGATTGTCTAATACAAATTGATAGATTCTGCAGCCTATTAATAGGTACTTCATTTAAAATTTTTAAATGAACACAAAAAAATAGTTGATTAAATATTGACGGCTATTTGTTTAGCATAACATAGTGCCTTGAGACACATGCATTTCTTCTAATTGTATTTTTTATGATGAATGAAAAGAAAGTATTTTGACTCACTTTAGTTCACCAAAGTCATTACATTATGTTAGATAAGTGAATATTAGATCTTAAACCGATCATCACTTACTGTGACGCCCCAAACCTGGGGTGTCCGTTGACTACCCGTCAACCTGCGGAAAATCTATACATCTCGTATCACGAGACGCATACTTGAGTAAAATGTACTTTCTACCCACAAACCAATACTCAAAATAATTATCTCAACTATATTCTCATACTTATCATGTTTCGTTTTACAAAATATTTATACATTTTTACAAAATATTTACTCAAAGCCACATGTCGGGGCTTTCTCTCAAAAGATACTCGATCGGCGCACTGCCTCCTCGGATACCCCTCGCACCAAAGCAATCCCACGACGGGTGAGCAAAGCCCAAGAGAAAGTTTTCCACAGGCGGCTACTCCCCACCTAAAACATACGCAATTAAGATATAAAATCAAAGCTAAATCACATTCCATACAATTATTTTCTATATGAAATGTCTATATCATGCATGAGATGCAACCTCATGCTCACCACCCGAGTCCCAACCGACTCCTCACACCGAATGCCAAATGTGAAATAAAACTAGTCACACACTCACCAAACCATCGAAAACCCCTCCAATTTATTTATCAAAAACTCCATTTTTATTCTTTTCCCTTATTTTGCGCCACTGACGTGTTTACACCGTAGGACGCCGCACGCCTTTTTCAACATTTTCACGAACTTACATCGTCGGGATTCATGTCTAACCGTGAGTAACCGGTGGGACTTTCACCCTGGGGGGGGATCTACCCCAACTTGCTCCGCCCAAAACATGTAATTTATCATTTTGATCATTTACACACTCGTGAATTCCCACTGGACTGGTCCCATTTTTCCCGAGTTCACGACCCACTCACCAACACTGATGAATAAACCTTTCCCTGCACCCACACCCGACCTGATGCAATGTGACCGTGCATATGAAATGCATGATGCCAATGCATTTTTTCCTCATGTTACATGCATGAATGAGCACTACATGAAACATTTACACACCATGGATAATTATAATTGATACATATAATCTACCTCCATGCAAAACATATTAATACATCAAAAAGCATGCATCAATATCACAATTCCACACTTAGCATGTTATTCAAGCAAGCCATAACACACAACAAGGTCTCAACTGGGACTATTCAACAGAGCTCACTACTTCTTCACAAACATGAACCATATTGGTTCCAATCATTGTCATCTCATCAACAAACACAACATCTGGTGTTCTCGCTTTCTAGTAAAACCCTAACTCCCACAAAATATGCAACCGGTCATGAAATCCATACCCTTTTAATCTCCAAAGCTTGGAACTAATTTACATGGCCTCTCATGGCCTCTCATAAGCAACCCCTACCATTATAAAGCCTTAGCAAAATAAACCGAGTAGAAAATATCCTACTGAAGTTGAAGAAACTCCAAAAATCTGAGTCCACGCGTTGTCCTCTCCCAGAACAATTTCCTTCAGGTGTCCGAAAAGAATCCCGACTACTTGATCTCCTACAAATCTAGAGAGAAGGAAGACGTTCTCTCTCTAAAAATGAAGAACAAAGCCTTCTGCATCCCATTTCTTTCTTCCTCTCCACGTTTTCCCTTCCTTTTGCTTTTCTTTCCTTTTTCTCCTTTCTCTTCTCATTTTCTTCATTCTCATTTTTCTTTTCCTTTGTATTTCTCCCATTTTCTCTCCCTTTGGAGCAAACACCATCCGTCAAAAGGGAGGAAATTTCCTCCTCCTCCTCAAGCCAAATGTATGGCTCTCCCTTTTTCCATCCCTTTACTTTTATTTCATAAATCCACTTAATGACATCATGCACTCAAGTGGTTTAATATGAGCCATGGAAATCAAATCTCACATATGGCTAATTGTGCCATTACTTTTAGTGCCAAGTGTCACACCCATGGTGCCAAGGGCATCCCCTCATCTTACCACAGGTCATCCGACACCTAACGCCTCGAAAAACGTGAATTCGAAATTCACCCTGAATCCAACCGAAATTCGACGTGGTAGCTAAATTTAGTGAGACGATTTCAACCAGAAGTCCGTCAATATCCGAGATTTAGAAAATTCTATTTTCAACCGAAATTATTAATTTTTCCCTTTATCCAAAATCTTGGATTTTCTGGGGTTTCACACTTACTAGGCGCTACTATTAATTCTAATAATGTATGTAGTTTCAAAAATATAAATTTTATGCATTTTAAGTTTATGGGACTTCGATTATTAAAGTTGAGTTTTTTACTATCTTCATATAGGTATGTACTTTGTTGACCACGAATTTAAAGTGCAAGTGCGCGAAGGATGCAGTTGTATCTTCCAGCTTAATGTGCGTGTTCATGTTCAGTATTTTATTTTTTTGTGTTCACAGTCAATGTTTGATTTTTTCTCAGATTGTACAAAGGCCTTCAGCATCGGCTTATTGCTAGTGTGTGTGTATATATATATATATATAGGAGAGAACGAGAGAGTAGTTTGCCTCTCCAATTTTAATAATAGAAAAAAAATATGTCATGTCCCATCGATAACCAATTCCTCAGGTTTCAGGTAATGAGAACTACAAGAAAATCGGGTTATCGCCAAGACTTCTATGACGACAGGAAAAATGTCGCCAAAACCATGACTCCACATTACATTTTTTTTCACCAAAAGGTATTTAAAAAAATTGGCAATAGTAATTTAAATTTGTTGCCAACGTGGGTCAGCAAAAATTCTAGCACCGTCATTTTCGACACCAATAAAGGCCAAAGATTTTCGCTACGTAACTTAGTCAGCCGTGAATCAAATAAATTTTATTTTGCTGATTTATTTAAGGGTGAATCTATTCGCAAATAAATATTAATTGCCATAGAAAAATAATAAATTTTTGGTAACAACAATTTCTTTGTCGCTAATATAATTATTTTATTCTAATATTACTTTAAAGTATGAATGATATAGCAAACGAACATGAAGTCGCTTAAATATATTTTTTTTTGGTCGATGCCTAAAATTTATGAAACCCGTTTATCTTTTCCCCTTCTCTTTTATTCCCTCTCGTCTGCTCTTCTTCCCCTCAAAATGTGCTACTTCCAACAAAGCTATGGCCGTAACAACTCGCCCAACTATCAAGATATTATTCATTTTCAAGTGCCACACACTATCACGCTTGTTCCTCTAGGGATTTCCCCCTAGAAAAGGCCTCGTAATAGTTAAGGGTGAGCACACCACATAAATAGCCCAATTTTTTTCAAAAAAGGGGTGCAACAAAAGGATTTCCCACGGGGTCCTAACACCCCATCCTTAGGGTGTACCTAAGACGAGAACTCAGAGGGGCATATGCACCAGACATTGTAATATTTTGGGAGTTATTGTTCAGGATGAAATTGTGAAAGGATAAATTTATGAACCCGGAATGTTGTACTAGAACAAGGGTAAATTTGCAATGGATTAAAATGGGACATGAAAGTCATAATCAAAGAAGAGAGTATGCTAAAATAGAAATAACAAAAGTTGATTTCAAATATTAAAGTGATTGAGGACCTATTTGCAATTAAAGGAAAGATGAGAGTATAAAAGGGAGATGAGACAAACAAATGTCTCATTTGGTCTCATTTTTCCTAGGGCAAACCATGGAGAAGAGAGGAAATAAGAGGAAGAAGAGGAAGAAGAGTAAGAAGAGGAAGAAGAAGAAGGAGAAGGAAGGGAAGAATTTCAGGTATGTTTTGGTATGAATTCTAGTGTTTTCCATGGAGATTAGTTCCTCCTTTCTAGTGGTTCACTAGAGACCACCCAAACCCTAGATTTGTTGAAGTCATGTGGGTAAAACCCAATTGGTATGTAATAAACATGAATCCTTTCATTTATATGGTTTGGTAGAACTTGTGGACTTTTGGGTTGAATTCTTAGGATTTTCACCTGTGGTTTTGTTTGTATAGTTCCAAACCACCAATACAAGTGTTATGGTGTGGTTTTCGATAAATTCCATGTCGTTTTGAGGTATTATGGAATGGAGAAGCTGTATGAAGAAATTGGTACCAAAAGAGGCAAAAGTAAAGATTTCAGCAAACTACCAGGTGGTACTATATCAAAATGTGGTGGTACCCTGCATTCAATTATTACGTAACCCATTCGTATCTAAGATTTCAAGACAAGTGGTACCTGCATCACGATATAGAATGTGTTTGCATCGGTATTCAAAACATAGTGGTAAATTTTGGCATTTCATCACCCAAAAGCCCAGATTTTTGTAGTTTCGCATAGTTAAGCCCAAATTCATATACCGATAGTATAGTAACCTTAATAAATGATTAAGAGATGTTCAAAGAAGAATAATCAATGAAACGATCGCACCTTGCCGGCTTTCACGGCGATATTCATCGAAAGGTGAATAAGTGCTAGTTACTAAAAGTGACTCGCCTATGAAGACACTAAGATTATGCGATTACCAGCGATTAATGTTTTCACCCGTATTCGTTTGAGTGCATAAAGCAAAAGCAAAGGCTGTGGTCAGGAGTCGTGCTCAAGTTTTGCAAACAAAGATGAGTGTTCTAAACCTATTTTCAAATACTAGTGTCACTATAAGAAAAAGACCTATCTTAACTACACTAATCCTCATCGTATGTGTTATATGTCATCATAACTTCCTAGTCTTATATGTCATCTATCATAAAGGTCAAGGTAGGTGTATCAAAGAACTCGACATATATAAAATGTTAATGAATGTGTTTTCTATTAATCAATATAACTTCACCGCTTCATAATATGTCAAGGCTCAGGTTCAAATAAATCAAGGTTTCTTTAAAGATATGTCAAGGTAAGGATCTTCCACCATAGATTTATAAATTGAATTAGAAACATATGTCATGATAGCTTTGAAAAATTTTAAAATAAGCTTTTAATGTCGCTTATGAAGAAGTATATATGATGCAAATAACTTTGTTGACATATGAAAATTGGTGCTTAATTTAAACACTTATTACAAAATATACCTTGTTTCTCATAACTAAGACTTTATCTTACAACTACAATGCAACTATATAAATATGCATGTAGCTAGCCATTAAAAACACATGTACATATATCAGGTTAATTTGAATTAAGTTGTCATCCGTTTCAATATACAAACAAAATAATATATTCAAAAGCAGGTTAAAGCAACTTTACTTAGAATAAAAGATACCAAAAGATAATGTAAATCAAGTTCTATTTATAGTACATACATCAAAAATAAAAACTCTTAGAACGAATAGTTAAATTATACAACCAAAATATTAATAACCCATGTATGTATATACATCTTTAACGTCTCTCTTCATGCAAACAAACCATTCTGAGTCTTTCACTAACCTCGACCAGAGCCAAAAAAAATAAATAAACAAATGACACTAATTAATTATTAGCTGAAGATGAAATCCATGTAATAAAATCTTATTAACTACACAAACTTTAATCTTACCAAAATAACAACTCAGACAACCAAAAATATTAGTAATACATCTCAGATATACATCTTGAAATCTCAGAACAATACCATCTTGAGTCTTCATTAACCGATACCTATACTAAATAAAATAAGGAAATAAAAAACATATTAATCTAATTATTGGTATAAGATGAAACTCATGTAATGAAACTAAGAACTATACAAACTTTAATCTTTTACCAAATAACAATTAGACAACCAAAATATTAATAACCCAGATGTATATACATCTTCAATTCCTTTTGCAAAAAACCATGAAGTCTTTCACTAGTTGAAACTCATACCAAATAATACAAAGAAATAAAACAAACTACTCAATTCAAGACGAAATTCATCTTAATTATTCCTCAATAACTATATAAAACTTTCATCTTACCAAAACAACTACTGACGATAAATATTAATATTCAAGATGCGTAATCTTGAAATCATATCAAAACCATCTTGAGTATTTCCAATCATCCTAAACTTGTAATAAAAATAAAAATAAGTAAATATTATCTAATTATTGGTCTAATGGCGAAATCCATCTAATGAAACCTTAAATCAATTTTAATGAAACTTAGTAAGTACACAAACTTTTATCTACCAAAATAATCACATCACTAAAATATAACTCGATGCATATACATGTTAGAAATGTCACCATGGAAAAAAAGATTTTGAGCCTTTTACTATTCTGTAACCTGTAACAAAAATACATAAATAAATGATAATAATTAAATATTGGTTGAAGAAATCTTAGTAACTACAAAAACTTTCATCATGCCAAATAAAACCTATACAAAAAAAAAAAAAATCCATACCCATTGCTTTATATAATTTTTGAAGTATATAAAATAGAAATACTGAATGCAAAATTAGTATATTTACCTGTTGAAGCAAGAGAGTGTTGACAAAATCTACCCACTCTGATCTTAATAAATTTATTTCATGCTGAGTATAGATCTTTTTTCCATTAAACTGACATATTATTACTAAAAAATGTGTTAACAACAACATATTCATATATAAAACTTCATATTACTTAAAGAAATATTATAGTTGAGTTCATACCTTTAACTTGAGTAGGCTCAAATAAAAAATGATCTCATTCATATACTTCATCACATAATAACCACAATGAACCCCTCCACGTTGTCTAGGACTCTACATGGAGCTCATGTATAATTAGGAAAATGCATACATATATAATGTGATAAACTTCCATGAACCTAAATATTTGCAATAAAAACCAAAGGTAACCGATATTTATTCAACTAAAGTAATTCCTAAATTTAATAGAAAAAAAATGTAGCATTAATTTAAAACAATCAAGTAGATTTATTAAGGAGACTGAAGAAAATGTGGTGATATTTATCTTACCCCAACACATATCCAATTAAGGTCTTTCTTGTGTTTTCTTTGTCGAGAAGTAACACCGAATGCCTTACCACAATGAAATTTAAGAAAATTAAGATACATTTCAACCATGAATACTTAATCTAAGCTCAAATATAAAGGAAGATATACATGTTAATTACTTGAAAGTCTTTAGTTGGCTTATCTTGCAAGGAGTCGATAAAACATGGTCATTGTTTCAATTTCTTTATAACCCCAACACCCAATGAAAACTAGAGGATAATAAAACACAAATTAAAAGATCGTGGAGAAGTAAATTATAATAAAACATGAATAATGAAAATGTTATGTCATTATTCAAGACAATTACCTTGGGTTGTTTAGGACAAAATATACTCAAGCCATATTGAATTTATCAATCTCTCAAGAATGCATCGAGCCTATTTTCCAACTTTGGTTTTGGTTGTTCCAAATTTAGAAACTATTCCCGGATTCACAAATATCAACTTTAAAACTCATTAGTTCTTATTTCGATACAAGTACCTAAGAAAATTGAAATATATAGAGATATTAGTACCATAAAATATAAATCAACTCAATGCACATGTAAGAAAATCCACCATATGTAGAAATAATACATTTGATGAAACCGTCTCTCGATATGATATACTCCATATCTTCCAATTAAAGAATGTGAAAAATTCCATACCAAACAGATCTACCGGGAATCAGACTTCGGGTCCGGCCCACTTTCAACTCCAAGTAAAAACCTGCTTTTAGCAAATGCTGAATATCCTTCGATTTTCTTTTCTTTCGTTGTTCAATAGGTTTCTCCTGCATCTTGCTTTCTTCTTCTCATTTCTTCAATACATAGTCCAATACTAATTAGAACATTATTGCATTAGTAAGAAGCAAACACTATAAAACAAATTAACTTCGTGAAAATTACATGATATACCTCTCGCTCTCCTTCATAAGGTAATACAAGCTCAGCGTGCCATGCACACCGTGGCCTAACCTTTCCCTCATTTTTTTAGACATTTGGAAGTGGAAACTAGAGAAAGACATTAGGTTGAACAGACGGCGATGGTGACTTTGTAGTTCGACCATAATTTACTTCAAAGAACATATGTCAGACATGCAACAATGTTTTCTAGTCTCTATAGCTATGTCACATTTTTTAACCTTATGAAAATTAAAATATGTCACTACATTGCATACAAATATGAATATCCACAAAAACTACATTAATGGTAGTAATGGGAACTAAGTCAAACATATATATACTCTCATTAATTGATGTCAAGTGTTTTTGTAACCTTCATCTCAACTCCAGTCAGGTCATTCGATGTTCTTCAGAATTAGCAATCAAGCTGCCTGGATATTTGTGTCACTTATTTAATGGGGCTGGAGGGCGCTGGCTGGAACCCTCGATGAGTGGTGTTCAATATCCACGTGCTTACTTCAGGTTTAAAAGCTTCCTCTAGCTGACTAAGCATTTTTTCACGCTCCTCTAATTCTTTTTCTCCCTTTCGCAATATCATTTCTCTTTCATCCATTTCAACAACTTCTTGATGACTTAGAACATCAAAATATGCATTACGCTTTACTCGGTCCTTGCCCTTACTCTACCAGATGCTCAAGTGTTCCTAAAGCTTGTGTGTAAGTATATCATTCGACCACTAGTAGGAATACCAAGCTTCTTGGCATTAGCAGTCAACTCATCCTACAAAACAACATAACAAGTTAGCTTGAATATCATATTTATAAGCTTTAGAACCTTAAACATACATCATTTAAAGGTTTTGATAACTAACAATTTTATGAACAACATGTTGGTTTCAACATCATATTTGCCTTTTCTTCTCTAGCCAACTTCCACAATTCCCATCTGTGCACGAGCCTTAGAACCACGTTTTTTCATATCCGTACTACAATATAATGATTTCAATGTTGCATCATGTTTAGATATAATAATAAAGCAAATCATTTCTATTGTCAAGATTATATAATATCAATCAAATATAAATGATATTTGTTTTTTTAATTCTATAAAACATAATAGATATATTTTTTATTTCAGATACTTCTGCTTTTAATTTTTTTTTACATTAACAACTACATCCATTTACCAACAATTTTACAAAGCATATCCCATTAACAATAAAAAAATTTCTATCACATTACACAATATTATATATTATAACTACAATATTAATTTTCTCCTACTGCCAAGAATAGTAATAAAAAAAATGTATAAATGAAAACAAGGTGACTCTACCAATTTTTGCTCAAAGTTTTCATAACCTTTTCTACTAAGTCGATGGGAATATGTGTTCAAAGACCTCTTTCGTTTTTGGTTTTCTGACTTCTTTTGAAATTGCTTTGACAGCCTATCCATAACCAATTTTCTCCATATTTCAGTCTCAATATAGTTGTAACAAGATGGGGGCTCTTTAAGGTGTTCAGGGTCATCCTTATAAGGCATGATATAGTCTTTTGTGAGATGGTGCTTGAATGACCTGAACTTTCATTTATCGATGCAATAGTATTATTCTTGCTATCTTCAAGAACCTTGAACATTCGCAAATGCAAATAGTTATTGGTATGAATGGTGTAATGAATCGCACAAGATGTAGGGAAGATAATTTAAATAATTATTTCATACCCGGAACAATATCCCATAACTTTTCTTTCAACCTCATTTGGCACTAGCCGCCAATCAAGATAGCTGCCCATCGAACCATGGTCCTTGTAAGGACACCTAAGTAGGAAACCAATCAGAGCAGATCCATCACCAATTTCTATACCATCATCATTATAATCAATATTAATCTTAACCCTTTACTTTTATTTTGTATATTTGGTGTCATGGTTGGATCCTTAAACTTTTTTGTTTTCTTCTTCGTAGACGCATCCTCCTACATGAAAAGTAAAGCACAAAATATGAACCACCCTTTATAAGTTAATTGTAAAATTTAGACTAGATATTGTAGCAATTACCTTTTTGTTTGTTTTTCCTTTGTGCTCCCATTTGTCACAATTGTAGACGTTGCAATCGAATGGCTAAAAAGGTAATGCTAAGACAACAACATTTTAACATTGATAATAATGACAATTTTCAAGTAATGAAAATATGCATAAAAATTCATTATAAAACATAAATAAGTACAATTGCAAAGGTTGAATATTTTACAAAACTTGCATTCTACTTGGTTGCTATGTTCAAATTATCACACACTAATACAATAATTTGCCAATATTCAATCAACTCGTGAGGTTAGATTGTGTCAACGTGTGTTATTTCTAACTTCTATGTCATTATTATAACAATGTTTTATTTGAAATTGTGTCATACATAGTTTTACCTCCAAGTCTAATAAATATTGACTTGTCTTATGTTTGTCATTATTTTTTATTATATTATAAATTCAATCAACTTATAGACATCGATTATTTTAATTTATTTTATAAGTAACTTATAAACATTGAATATGAGAATGATCAAGCATAATCATGGAATATTGGTCAGATGAAGCATAACTTTAGATTACTCTTGCACCATTTTAATTCAATATGTAGAAACTTATACAAATAACTTAAATGGAAGTGTTGTTTATTATCCTTCCACCTTATATCGCATGATTAATCCTCTTCACTATATGAGGATCGTCTAAAAAAATTAAGCCATTAAGTCGATAGCTTCATTCTTACACTACATAATCTAAACTACAAAGTTGTGATGTCAATGTGATAAGCAACACTTATTTAACTTATCAATTAAGCTAGAAAATAAGTTTAGACAATTAAAGAGACATCAAATACATATGTAGTTACATTTGGCTACAAATGGCAATGCATGTAATGTGAAAAATAAAGCCAATAAGAATAAAATAATAAAACCATAATATCACTACTATATCATTATATGTTAACGATAATTTAGCAATACAATACACTTAGTAATCACTAGTAGTAACTAAAGGTAGTACAAAAAAATAAAACATGTAATATGATTAATGTTCAATCCAAATCCCTCAATCAGTTCTCATACAAATTTCATTCGAAGTCTTCAACTTCATCTGAGGATCTAATATTAGGTGCATTGCATTCACAAAAGGGTGATGTTCCATAAATTGTTTGTGAAGTCGCTATCACCCTCTATGTCAAAAGAGTCCTTTCTTGGCCTCTCAAAGAACAACAAACCATCTTGGATCAACTGTCTTCTACATAAAATACTTGTTGAGCTTGAGATGCCAAAATAAAAGGATCCGGATGGAGGTCCTATCTTCCTCGTAGATCAACTAATGTGAAACCAAGCTCATCAACTTTGACACCGCTCTTATTATCAACCCAATCACACTTAAAACAACAAATCTTAAACATATTATAATCAAGTTCCTATATCTCTTTTACAACCCCATAAAAACACATCTCACCAAGCACAAGATTCTTATCTTTGGCACTTGCAATTTGCATAGTTGATGCCACAATACTAACACCACTATTTTGGTTTACTCGTGTCTCGTCACGATCCTTGGTATGGTAATGACAACCATTAATGATATAACCAGGATAAGTAAGAACTTGTTGCTCCTGGGTCCTCAGTAAAGCCACTTAAGATCCTCTTCAATAGGTTCTCCTTTGCTTATTTCATCAAGAACTCATGGGTTCATCCATAATATATAAATGAATGTAGAATGAGGAAAAGTATTTGACCTCTGGGCGGGTGATGCACTTGAGCTCATACCTTTTCTCGGCCAATAGTTAAATGTGCGCACATGTTCATCCCCAACCACTTCCACCCAGATTGACGAGGATACTTCACTTCAAATATTTTATGTGATCACTATCATAAAATAGGCAAGTCATGCTGTTAATCCACGTATGTAGAGTAACAAAGTCACACAGTTCAAGAGACACCACACTTACTTGATATAAGGTTTGTATAATGGTCGATTTTTGCAGAACATAATGATGTGTTTGCTCCACCAAGTTATACTCATTAATAGTCATGACGGCCTCCGTGCAAAGGTTTCTATATTTCCATTCATCTTTCATACTGTAAGGAATCTCAATCGCATCTATATTCGATAACACCAGGCAAAACTCTAAAGCTTCTTCACATTATAACACTTCAAAGAATGCAATCTTCCGATGATTACGACAACATAACCCTTGTAATCCTTTCTATATATCTTTCAAACGGGTACATCCATCTCATGTACACCGTCCACATAGTTTTTACCTCTTTTACTTCAAATGCAATCGTTAAATGAAGCATGATATCAAAATGGAAGGTGGAAATACTTCTCAAGTAAGCACAAAGTGACTACTATGTCTTGCTGCAAATCATTCAATTTTGACACATCCACTACCTTGGCACAAAGTGCATTAAAGAAGAAGCATAATCTCGTAATGACATATCTGACATGCTTAGGTAACACTGATCTAATTGGCACGGCAATACACAGATAAGTGCATGATAATCATGGGATTCTAAGACCATGGAGCTTTAGCCTTTCCACCTAATACAATTCCCAAAGAACAATAACCTTCGTGAACCTTCAAATTAGCTAAACTTCAATAATGCCTTTTTTTTTCCATTCTACTTTCAAGGTATAACATGTGGGGGAGATAAGTTCGCCTAACCCAACTCTTTGGTGCTAATTCCGCCTTAAGCCCATTTCAATAAGAGCCTCAAGTCAAGAATTGAGTCCATCCTTGTTTTACCCGAATGCTGGCAAAGTTCCAACAATGCTCTCACATACATTCTTTTTAATATGCATGACATCCAAGTTGTGACGAACATACAAATATCTCCAGTATTCAAGCTTAAAAAAGATAGACTTTTTTTCTAGCAACTTGTAGGATTAACAATTGATTTCCCTCGTTTATTCTTTTCACTTTCCCCATGAAGTCATGTAAATCATATCAACTTTCTTAGTATTTTTCTCCAAGAAGTCAGGTTGAGGTAAGTTAAACTCTGCTCACCATTAAAGGCCTTCTTTGCTTTCTAAATGGATGGTTCAATGGAAGCACCTGATGGCCAAGATAATGAAGTTTTTATTCCCATGCTTTAACCTATGAATATGTTTCTTCACCGTGATATTGACAAGCATAATATCCCTTAATAGTGCATCTGATAAGTTGCCATGTTGTGGAAATCATTAATCGTCCATAACAAAATAGCCTTTTAATGCAGTACCGCTATGTGCATCATATGTTTCCACCCCTATCTCCCATAAAGTTTTCAAATCATCTACTGTCGGTAGCAATAAAATGTCAATGTCATTACCAGGTTGCCGTGGGTCCTGATATTAACAAAGATAACATCATAAATTTCCTTTCATGCATATTAAGTATAATATAATGCGATAAATGATGATAGCCAACAACTAAGCCTACTAGTCATAGAGCTATGTGGATTGATACCATCTCGTCGAAATGGCAAGTCTAAGGTTTTCAAATCAAGCAAATTGTGGCCACATTTGGTTCACTAATTGCCAAGTAGGAGAGTTAGCTGGGTGTCAAAGTTGACCATCATTTTCTCTTTTCATGCTATTTAGGTCATTAGTCAGCTTTCCCTCGAGATCAAACATCCTCCTAAACCTAGGGATGAGCGGGAAATACCAAATAATTCCTTTGCAGGAACTCCCTTAGTGTTTCACCCCTACCTTGTTTACCTTCCACCTGACATTCCACAAGTAGGGACATGAAGATGCATCCTCAACTCATTCCTATAAAGCACAATCTATTCGACATGCATGTATCTTCGTATTCCATTCCCACGCATTCAAGGTTTTTTAGCCTCGTACATGGATAGTATATTCCCATTGTTCACGGCAAATATATCCCCTAACATTTGGAGTAAATCTGAAAAGCTTTTATCTGACCACCCATATTTTCGGCTTTCTGTTGTACAATTTAACTAATGCAGTTTGTCAGACTTTTTTAAACAATTAGGTACAAAGGTTTTTCAAGATCTTTCAACCAATTTTTTAAATGACATCGATCATTCATGCACTCATCTTGTGCGGCGTGAACCATTTCTAATGTACTAGCAACATCACCATAATCTAATGTAGAATATAACCTTGTGCTATCATAGCCGATTGTCCACTACAGGACTCCGCTTCTATGCCAATACCATGTACGATAACTCCGATCACTCATTGAAAACATGTGTTCTCGAATCTTGTTAGGTATGATGCATTAAGTTTCCACATCTCATACATGGACAACGGATGACACTTGGATTTTGGACAATGTTGTAATGCAAAATTAATGTAGCTATTCAACTCCTTCTTCATACTCCCTTGACCTTTCTATCTTTAACATCCAACCTCTATCCATGCTATCATTAATAAACAAAATAAAAAAATACATTAAACCATGATAAAGTTTTTTTATGTTTGAAAAAGGGTGTTATTTTAATAGTGATTTAAAGTGTTAATGCTATTGTAGGCGCATGTTGATCCATCATGCCAATAGTCATGTTCTCAACAGTTAACATCACAATATGATACTTCATTTTCTAAAACTATGAATACAATAATTAATCTACTGATCATGTAATTTATAATACTATTGTGAGGTTGTTATATGACTCATGGTTAATAGCACAAAGAACATTGGACAATGTGCGACTTCTAATAATTTATAGTCTACCCTAATTAATCAATAAATGCAAATATATCATTAAGATGAAACCTATGTATAGATTAATTAACTAATGCTATGTTTACTTACTTTATTACTTGTGTCGTTGACTTTTTCTTTTAGTGAGATTTTGTAGGTGAATTCAGGAAACTGCTTATTAAAAATAAACTTAATATACAAATTAAATGGCTATTGTTGAAATACACTAGATAAGCATTTGAACTAAAAATAATTAACTACTGGTTGTAGCGAGATTGAATGGGTGAATTATGGACTTATATTGTTATAAGTGAAATATGCAAATTAAATGGCTATTGCTAAAGTATATCAAATAAGCATTTGGACTTAAAAATAAATAAATAAAGTAGCAGTATATTATCCATGAAAAGGAAAGAAACTAACTCAAAAAAACTCAAGAATATATGAAGATGAAGCATAAGACAAAAAGATAAGAGAACTATCCAGATAAAAGAATTATTTATTCTTAAAAACAATTTGAAAAATTAAGCATAAGAAAACAGGGCAAAGTGGTTCCAAATAACCGAGTAATGGATTCTCTTATGGAGGTGAAGTCGAGAGGCTAGAATGATAAGCTTTGTTAAGTGATGAGAGGCTGCCAATATCCTTGGGAAAGTTGCCACACCAGAACAATATGTAATCCTAAGAGAGTTTCTAGTGCGGAAACATGCTAAGATAGTTTCACAAAGGGAAACATGTTGAAGCCCTAGAAAAGTGTTATGATATCTTCTTTTAAACAAAATAAAAAATAAAAAATTCCTGCTATCAAAATTTAATCACCAAAGCTCTTAAAACAATTATGATTCATGACCTTAGAATTTTTTTTTTAATATTCAAATCCATAATTAAAAATAACATTGCAATGAAATGCAAGAGAAATTTAGAGAAGTATTATTTGTTTATTTAAGAATAACTGACATAGTATTCTAAGTTAAAGTTTGTTCTATGATAAATATTATCAAAAACTCAAAAAATAATAATACTAAAGAAATAGTGAGTAAATAAATAACTTGTTAATTTAACTACATTATATATCAAAAAAAGATTACATGTACTGTAATTATAAATATTAGGAAATGAATACATAAATAATTCCAATATCACACAAAACAGTATGTGCCAAATTGACACCTTGTTCTCACAACATTAAGTGTGTCCATAAAGGAAAGAAAAATAAAATGTCCTACTACCAATAATTTATAAATTTACAAACGGGACAAATCATGTACTACATCACCATACTAAATATTTTATTATTGATTTTGTTTCCAATTCATTTAAAATTAAGTTGTCAACATTAGGTAGTCTAAAAATATGAAGTTTCATTACTAAAATATATCATTATATTATGCATACTACATGGCTATTGCTAAAGTACAACAAATAATCATGTGGATTAAAAACAAAATTACACAAAAAGACCAATAGTGCAGATATCATCCACATGAAAAGGAAATAAACCAACTCAAGAATATATGAAGATCATGAAATTTATGGATATATAGGTTTGATTTCTATAATATGATATTTTGACTGCCAAGCATGAGGTGTATAAAATAAGATATTCTAGAAAAAAAAGTAATAAATCAAATATATTCCCAACTTATCATTTCGTATGCAATAATATATATATATATATATATATATGGTCCTAAATTTAATAATTTATATAGGTTTGTAATTAATCAACCATGTGTGGCCTTTTTAAATATCCACACCAAGCCTAATGTAGGTCATTTTATCATGAAAATAAAAATAAAAGAATTAAGGAGGAAACCAATTTAAATCATAAACAAAAATAAATCAATTGGCTGGCAACTAACCTGAAAGTATTCCTTAAATCTGATGATGTTTAAAATGATCCTCTAAATCTCTACATGACTACAGAAGATATGAAGTTTATGATAAATGTCGCCATGAATTGATGCAAAGAAACAAATAAAATGAAGTGAATCTAAAGATGTGTAGGTGGTGAATTACTAAAGTTTATGATAAAGACCATAGTTGAAAATGATCATCTCGATGGCTATGTTGAAATCTTCTTCAACCAACCTGGATGCGCGGCAGATTATTCGTGGTCTCTGGGGCTATCTGAGAAGGCGCGACGCTGGCAGAAGATAATCTCAGATGGCGAATCGTAGTGTCTCTTGCAAGTCAGCAGTGCACACGTGAATCAATGGAGAAAACTCTTATCCAATATATGAGGGCACGTCTGTGGAGATTCCTCTCACTGTTGGTGCAAATGCAAATTCCTTAATAATTTCCTAAATATTCGATGAATAACTATAGTCAAGATCGCCGCAAGTCTTTAATGGCGGTGCTGAAGATGGAGATTCCTCAATAGTCCCTTCAATCTGGAACAAACAATCTTTCAGGTTCGGTGGTCGCTGTTCTCACTACCTTGCAAAGCCTCTGGAAGTCGCCTAAATCAAAGTCTCTCAACTGTTGAACCTTTCTCAAAAATCCGAGATCTTCCTGCAAGCTTCGGTGTGCTCGTCAATATCGGTGATGAACTGCAACCATTTCGATATCTTTGATGTCAGGAACAACAAGCTCTAATGTCGTTGATGAACTGCAGCAATGCCTATCTTCTAAATGGGTGACAAAGAAGTTGCAAAATCACAGTGGTGAGCTGCAACAAAAGGTGCTATCTACGGCGCTCCTAATGACAGATAGTCATGATCTTCCCATTGTAATTGCTTTTGTTCTGTTTCTGTTTGGTTGATGGAAAACAGTAAGAAAGTTTCCAAAGAAAATGATGTTTTGTCACTATCCCATTTCCTCCAACTGCTTCTAAAGTCGCGGTAAAGAAAATGTTGTTTTGTCAATACCCCATTTCCAAGTCATGGTAAAAGAAAATATTGTTTTGTCAATATCCCATTTCCCTCCAACCGAAGTCCTAAAAAGTCATGGTAATGATGCTCTAGAAAGTCATCCTAATGATATCTCTAGAAAATCATCTTTAGGTCCTCCTAGCTTCACTCATCCAAAAAGCTAAAAACATTTCCATCATCCCTCCACTGGTCCAGATGCATCCGCATCGCTGAAGAACCTGCAGATTCACGCCCATCATGTTTGTCCTCCCAATGGGCATGCCTAAATCTCCTCCGTGTATGGAATACCCATAACGCCCATCCTCCTACTACCTTACTAGGTGTCCTTCCACCCGCCAAAATTCTCTCGCCTTCGTGACCTCCCAAGTCGCTTCATGATGCTCCAAAATAAAAATGTATTCAAATAATTAATATAATAGATAATATTAATATTAATATGAAACTCAAAATATATAAGATAATTGAAACTTATTTGAAAAAAATAATATTTGTTTTCAATTTTTAGTATTTTATTTTAGTAATATATTAAAATTTACTTTATTTTGTATAAAATTAATGATAGCAAAATTAATATTTACTAAATATATAAGATTTATATTTAAAAAAATCTAAGCTAAAGTGTTATTTTTATTTAAAAGAAAATTTTCAAAGAAAATTCTTTAATTTATGAAATTAAATGTTTTTCATATATAATAAATTTCCTATATTATTTAAAACAAATAATATGTAATTTTCTAATTTATTCTTGCTGAAAATATTATTGATTTAATTACAACAGACTTTTTTGAAAATTCTATTCAACTGCTTTCCTTTTTTCCCCTCAGCATTTCACTATTTATATAGAATTATCCAATAAAAATAAATTGATTTTTAAATTTCAAGTAATTATTTGAATATAAAAGCCTACGAAAATCCTAATAATTAGGTCATACATAAGCTAATAATAAAATATGTTTGTTTATTAAATAATAAAACAATAAATTGAATTAAGTATAATTATATTCATTATGATTAATTAATTTACAAAATTAATCATGTACTTTTTATTTGATGTCCATATTTTTATTGGTAGTATTAATACAAAGATTTTTTTTTTTTTTTGGCTTTAAAAGTTAGAGCACCCACCTGGGCCACCAGAACCCAGAGCAAAAGCCATATTTAGATGCTTTGGCAGTAACCAGCCCCAAAGAAGGGAGCAAAAGCCGGGAGGTACTGCTATGAACAAATATCGCCCAAATTCGAGTAGTATAGCCGATCACTGTTTATAAGCCAAATTTGTGAAAACCCATTGCTACCCTCATGTTATAGCCGTTGGAAGCAAAAACCGAAGCAAACCCGTGACCCAAAAACTGAACCAGAAAAGCAAAAAAAATTACAAAACAACGATTCCCTGATCAAATATTCACACCCGTGAAACAGAGATTCAAACAAAACTGAACCATTTTGAACTCCCAACGGATACAAAAATCTCAATAAATAGCAAAAAAAACCCAACATTTCATACATCAATATTGCAGATTTGAGGGAAAACGAGTTGTACCGACGAACAAGAAGGGAAGAACTCAGCAGGACATCCAACCTCCGTCGCTTGGCTTTCTCCATTCGCCGCCTCAAAGTCCGCCGTCCCGCTGGCCGTGATTTCCTCAATCCAAATCCACCGCCACCGGCCGCCGCCGCCATCTCCGATTCATGTGAGGTCTTTAATCCCACCGAGGTCTCTCGTCTTCCTTTCCCCACACCCTCGCTGCTGCAGATTCAAACAAAAATAAAAATACTTTAAATCATATTTTTTGTAAATACTTTAAAATACGAATTAAAAATAAACATTTTTACTTAATATGAATTAATTTATTTTATTAGCCTACAAATATTTTTATTAACTTCTAATTATTTTCAAAAAATCATTATAAATAAAATATTATTAATAAAATGAAAAAACCATAAATCATAATTTTGTGAATAATTTAAACACAAATTTAAAATAAAAATGTTTTACTTGGATATAAATTAATTTATTTTATTAGCCTACAAACATTTTAATTACTTAATTATTTTAAAAATAATATTATAAATAAAATATTATTAATAAATGAAAAAAACCATAAATCATATTTTTTGTTAATAATTTAAAATACAAATTTAAAATAAAATGTTTTACTTGATATGAATTATTTTATTTTATTAGCCTACAAATATTTTTCATTAACTTCTAATTATTTTCAATTCTTAAACCATAAATAAAATTGATATGAATTTCTTTTCCACCTTAGCATACCAATACTTAATTTAAGTTTGATTTTGTAGCCTGAAAATGGCATCTCCTCCAATATGGGCTAGGCGGGCAAATCTTTCTTTAATCGAGGAAGACGTATACATCGTGCATATCTTCGTTAACCATAACCCAAGATCCTATGATCTAGACGGGCAACCAATGTCAAAGTTTTGGGATCGAGGATGGCTAAGTTTTCGAGACCACGTCGGAGTCGACCCACCACTGACTTTTATGTTCCGTGACAAAATCGATGGGATAAAATCCGACATTATTGTACAAATGGCGTGGGGAGGCTCACGTATCGCAATAGGCCGCAAAGTG